>OX637465.1:6168923-6768923 GCA_951799995.1 Trifolium subterraneum
TTCTGCTTATTTGCCCAATTTTTATACTTGTTTATTCTTTAATATAAAAAAGTCAATTTTTTCAAACAAGCACAAGAATAGCTCATACAAAAGAAAATGCGGTAATAATAATTTATGTAAATTAAAATTAGTGTAGTTTATTTAGCAATGTGTCAAAAAGTTCTCTCTCTCTCTCTCTATATATATATATATCAACTTATTTATTTAACGATTTTAATTTTTAACTTAAGTTCGATTCATTTGGTTCATGAATCAAGTTCATCAAGTTAATTATCGAATTGAATTTAAAATTATTTTTCAGTTGATTCGATTCATCGTCAGCATTACCCATTGTAAATAGGGTATTTGACCCTCAGTAGGCGTCCTGAGGTACCGCGAATTAGGCCTTTTGGACCTTTTATGGAACTAATTATCGAATCCACAATGGAATATGTATCTATTTTTTTTAAGCACTAGAAGAGAGACATTTTGTTAACTCTTCTAACATCATGTTGTTAACTCTTCTGGTCTCGAATCAAAACTATAATTCGACAAAAATAATAATAATAATAATAATAATTAATTGGGCGAACTCTGTCATTTTGCAATGATATAAACTTTTGGTGCCACCTGTTAGGGTTAATTGTCAAGTCTCACATCGCCCAGTTTCTTAAATAAAGGAGGTAAAAATTAGCTATTGGAGAAGTTCCACATCGCTTAGAATTGTGAAGCAAGGGGAAGACCAAAGCTATATATTGGACTTAAGTTCTTTTTTTTAGATGGACCAGTCAGTAGCACTTTAAGCTTATATCTGGCTTCTTGTTTTTCTCTTGTACTATTGTACTAGAGTGATGTGAGATGTAGTTAGGTATTTGCTTTAGAGAATGTGGGTGTACTGGGGGCCGTGGAAAGGTTGATGGTAGTCTATGTGTTGTAACAATTTTCACATAGTGATATTCTCTAGTTGTCGGTTTAGACAACGACCATGGTTTTTTCTCCGGTTTTGGAGTTTTCACGTTATATTCTTGTGTTGTGATTGTGTTCTTTTATTTTCTCTATGCCGGTTATTTTCCAACAACTGGTATCATAGTTTTTGGTCTGATTCGGGGAGGAGGGAGTTCCGCTGTGAAGTTTAGACTAGAGAAAGTTGATGGAAGAATCACGTTTGGCTTGTGGAAAATCAAGTCAAGGATGTGCTGATGCAATCATGGTTACACAAGGTCGGCCTGGTGAGGCGGTGGTAATAATACTCGACATCAGCCTGGAGAGGTGGTCCTAAAAATACTCGAGTTACGTCTGAAACAACTTTATTATGAGGATGCAGAGGTGCTAGTGGAAGTTGGGAATCGGTGGAGTGTTGAGTCATGGACTTTGGAAGCTCCTATCACATGTGTTTGAAGAATAAATACTTTTGAATCCTTAGAGTTAGTTGAAGGTGGAGTTGTTCATCTTGGAGACGGGAAAGCTTGTAAGGTTGAAGGTATGAGTGAGTTTCTTTTAACACGATGCGATGTATTTTTCTTAAACTTTGATGCATACATAGTAGGTAGAAACTTGTTAGATAGTTCTACTATTATTGGTTATGCATCGGTTACTAGTGGTGATTCTCATGTTTTGGTTAAGTTGTGGATCTTCGGGTGGGTACTTGTTAGTGACATGAGTTTAGTTGGACTAGTGAAACAAGGTTTACTAGGTGATGTAACTAAATTGGAATTGTTGGAACCTAACAATGACCTGAAGATGGTTTCAGAGCAGTTTGAAGTTGTTCAGGTGGCACATGGGCATCGGTTGACATGGATGCAAGGTGTGTGATGATAGTGTGCGAGAATTGGTTGGCATTGATGCAACGTACGCAGTTATCTCGATGGCTGATGAACTTCTGGGAAAGCCAACATGGAAGTTGCACCATAAATTTTCAGCAAGGTTTTGGGATGTTAAAATTCTTGGGATGGTTTTAGTTCCAAGTGAAGAAAATTCTTGGGATGGTTTATTTCCAAGTGAAGAAAATTCTTTGGATATTTAGTTTCAATTGAAGTGTACTTTTTATGGTGGAGTATGATAATTTAATTTGTACGTCGGTATAGACAATGAGAATTATGATTGTCGGTATAGACAATGGAAGCGGAAGATAATGATTGTTGGTGTAGACAATGAAGATTGAAGACCATTACAATCAATGTGGAGATTGTTGGGGTTGATTGTCAAGTCCCACATCGGCCAGTTTCTTAAATAAAGAAGGAGGTAAAAATTAGCTATTGGAGAAGTCCCACATCGCTTATAATTGTGAAGCAAGGGGAAGACCAAGGCTACATATTGGACTTGTGTTCTTTGTTTTTAGATGCACCAGTCAGTAGCACTTTAAGCTTATATCTGACTTCTTGTTTTTCTCTTGTACTATTGTACTAGAGTGTTGTGAGATGTAGTTAGGTATTTGCTTTGGAGAGTATGAGTGTACTGGGGGACATGAGAAGGTTGAGGGTAGTCGGTGTGTTGTAACAATTTTCACATAGTGATATTCTCTGGCTGTCGGTTTAGACAACGACCGTGGTTTTTTCTCCGGTTTTAGAATTTCCACATTATATTCTTATGTTGTGATTGTGATTTTTTATTTTCTCTATGCCGGTTATTTTCCAACGACAAAAAAATTAATGGTAATCATAATCAATGCCATATATAAGAAAAGTCATTGGAATTATTTAAGTAGAGCATTTGTGCTCTTCTGCTTTTTGTGAGTAAAGAAAGTACCACTACTTTTACAACATATAGTTGTAAACCATATACACCCAATGACGCATGTTGACGTATTAATCTTAAAATGCCACCAACACATTCTTTTCACATACTCTTCCAATTGAATGAAATTCAAATAAATCCCATTAAATTATGTGCTCCACATGATTAACTAATGAGATTCATATAAATTTCAATTAATTGAAAACTTATTTTAATCATTAGAAAAATTACAAAACTCAATTTAATTTTTTGAAAGAAAATAAAAAATTCACATCTTTCTCTCAGAAACTAAATTGACTTTCGCAGTTTTTTCATAAACTTCACTATAAAGAGTATGCTGGTAAGTACGGCTAATTTTCTTTAATTTTATTTATATGCATATTCCGACTCTTAGCTAATCAAATTAGACATAGTTGCTTTCAACATTAAGTATTGTCTTTGCTTTTCCACTCCCACAAACAATATCAAGATTGTAAAACACTAGCAACATAGCCAATGAGCACAAGAAAACCAAGACAGGACCAAATATCCAAAGCATAAGTGGAAGAGCAGAGTAGAAAATCCTGTTTCCAACAGTGTTCAAAGTAGTTCCTCTCTCCAAAATCTCTCCCAAATAATCAGGAGTAACCATGGAAAGAACATCTTGTGGGGTGCAAATAAGTAAGCTTAATTGGTTGAGAAACCTAATTGATAGAGTGTGACAAAAAAATGAGAATAAGAATATGGTAAGAAGTGTCACATATTTAAGTGCTACCATAAATTCGCTATGAGCACCATAGAGAGCGTCGTCAAGAGGCTTTTTTACACTGTAAGTGCTGCTTATTATAGCGGCTAAGCCAGCTGATAGAAGAATTGATGTGGTGGCCATAAGAGTTGATCCCATTATAAGATTTCGAAGACTTTGAGCTACTAGGATGTTCTTTTTTTCAATATCCTGAAATTAACATAATGTTTTGAGCACAAGAGTTTATCAATGTTTTAGAATATGGTGAGAAAATTAAATCACTTCTACTATCATTGTCATGTACCCTATAGATGCACATAAAAAAAGTAACAGAACTTTTTATTCATTTAGTTTGTATTATGTAAGGAGTTTTTATAAATAAAGTGGTTGTAACGAAATATCAACCACTTTAGTGTAAATTACGTAAATTATAATTAGATTAAGGGGTATTGTCAAATAACCGATTATCCAAAAAACTTAAGCTTTTAGAATAGAGGTACATCAATGATTTTATATTATTTCGAACACGCCCCCTCACGCAACAGCTCATTTGGTTTGAAACGTGGATAATGCATAGGTCCACATACTATATGGTTAAATTCCACTTTTTATTTAGAAAGTGAAGGGAGCGGGGATCGAACTCTAGATCACTTAGTCATAGAGGCTCTGATACCATATCAAATAACCGATTATCCCAAAAACTTAAGCTTTTAAGATAGAGCTACATCAATGATTTTATATGATTTCTAACAGGTATAATTAGTGTAAAAAAATTGAAACTTTAAACTTTTAATTCACTAAGAGGAGTATATTTAGTGTGAATAATTGTTAGATTATTATAAATATTTCACTTGTCTCATAATTGCTAAAATTATACACATAATTAATTGTGATATGTTGATGATGTTTGGTCACGAGAGAACAATTGGGGATCATCCATATTGAGTTTAAGAACAACTATAGAAGTGAGCTTAGACACCACATTTTTATCTAAAACTTTAAGGTCTTAGGTTTATGAGTCCTCTCACTAAAGTGTTCAACCGCCACTTTTCTAAGCAATGTGGGTCTTAACTCACCTTACATTTGCTATAACAATATCCCTCTCAAGTGTCGGTCATTCAACTCATTATATTCCATTTCAAACGAAAGTTTTTTCATCATCCATACACTTGTGCCGCCGTCGCAGCTGTTCAACGAGACACACCGTCTAACTAAATTTGTCAAAAATACTTTTGATACAAGGAGTCGGTCGAACTATTCGTCGGAACCATCAACTCTGGTACCACTGCTGGGTCACGAGAGGGCAGTCGGGAATCATCCACAATGGATTTTAGAACAAATGTACAAGTTAATTAGTTTGGACACCACACATTTACCCAAAACTTTATGGCATTAGGTTTATAGGTTATCACAAATTTATATGTTATCTCACTTATAATGTGTTCAACCTCTTTTCGGAGCAATTTGAAACTTAACTAACTTCACACTTCTTACAACAGATATTAAAAAAAATTACATTGCTCGTTCATAAAAATTAATTTATATATTTCTCTCACAAAACAGTATAAATTTTTAATATAAAACAGGCTAAAAGTGTAATTTATCATTTTCTTTTTCTTGGAAAAGATTAGAATCAAAACAATAACACTAAAGAAGTAGAGTCATATTCTACTCACTTTTTCTTTTTATTTTAAAGTTTTCATTTTTGGCTTACCTTTTTTATTTTAAAGTTACTAATCCACTTTTTCTTTTTGCAAAGCCATTCGGAAAAACAAAAAAATAAATCATATTTTGCAAAAGGCCCTACATTATTTTGGTCAAAGGTACCAAAGCCTAGGGAATCCAATTATGCATAGATTCTATCGTATTCAATATTATATATTTCCTCCGTCCTAAAATATAAACAAAAATGAGTCCAAAAAAAATTGATGTATTTGATTAAAGATTTGGACCAAATATATTCACTTTTGTTGACCAACTTTTACTTATATTTTGGGACGGAGTAAGTAGGGTGTTAAACTCTAAACAATATTAGAAAATGAATGAAATCAATGAATCTTAAAGAAGCTCACTATTAAGAAAATTGAATTATATATCAACAAAAATTAGAGCTACCATCGGACTTAGGGACAAATTTCATATAGATAATTGTCTTTGTTCATCAATAAAATTAGAAAAATGCTAAATAGTGTTCCAAGGTTCTAATTAAAAATACTAAATGTAGAATAATAATCTTGAAACTTGTGCGGTCAACATATTTAAAATACGAACATTGTTATTTTCAATGCAAAACTTATTTTATTTAATTCCTTAACTAGTACCACAGAGTACTAGTTAACATGACCCATAATCTAAATCAAGTATTCTATACCGTAAATTATTAATTTTTATATTATAAGTTCATTAATTAATGAGATAAAATATATATTTTATTTCAAAGATTTTGAAAGAGGTTGAACCCGCAGTTTACCGTGAACTAATGTAAAAAAATTATTAAAAATTCTAATAATTGTTCACGATATTTAGAAAATAAAAACTCATAAACCTTATAATTTTTACGACTTAAACAATGATTTAATAGATAATTATTAATTTAATATAGCATTCCAACCTTTAATTTATAATATAGATAAAATACATTAGTTATTTAATAAACATAAACTATCAACGGTTTCTTTATAACTGATATATTTGGGTTATTGGATATGTATATATTATAATAGAATATGTAATATTTAGTACTAGATTGTTTTAGGCATATATGTTTTCACTATGAATAATAATTAACGAAGCAAATAAAAGAAATTACAACACAATATATACCTTCAACATGCTAGGCACCCAAAATCGTCTAGCATGAGCATTGATTCCAATTGTAGTGGAAAAAGGCTCTGATCGAAGCTTATGCCACAACCATACATGATAGCCAATAGTCAACAAAAATCCTAATGGTACAAGCATCATATCCAAATAATATGTTTTCCATTCCATTATTAATTTTCTTCTTTGTTGTTGTTTTCCTTATACGTTATTTCTTCTAGCAACGAAGTTCTATATATAGTGCAAAATCATGTACGTGGAACAAATGGGAAAGCAAAAGATATGAGAAGTGGTTACCTAGGAAAACAAGTAACATAGTGTTAGCTACATTACAAAATAAAAAGTAAGTGTTAGTGATGTAATACATGAAATCGACTTTAAAAAAGAATGATTTTGTGAGTATAAGTTCATTTTTTCCTGTGTTTTTTCATCTTCTTTTATTAAAAAGTGAGTGGTTTTGAATTTTTTTTACCCAAAATCACTATTGTATGTTTTTTCATCTGTTTTAATTTAAATAAGTATTTTTACATAGAATAGTTTTCTTTTGTGTGATTTCGTCGTTTCGGTGCGATGTCGTTTAATTTTACGTCTTTGTGCGGTATTTGTTTAATTCTTTGTATTGGTGCGGTGGTTGTTTGTTTTCCCTCTTTATTGCGGTGTTTGTTTGTTTTTTCGTATTTTTGCGGTGTTCATTTCATTGGATTGACCTATCAACTTTCGGTTAATTACAAATTCACAAGTGACTAAGCTCGTCAATGAAAACTGGAAGCATATGTATTTAAGTTACTTTGATTTTATCACATTTTTTGGAAGCATAAGTATACCCTTTTATGTCGATAACTAGAATCTTGTGAATACTATATTTGTTCACAATCCTTCAAAAAAAGAAAAATTATTTGTTCACAGGTTCAAACTTTTCTGTTTTTACCGGTGTTGAATTTGTACTTGAGTCAGATATACTCTACCAATTTTAATAAATGAATATCTTTTTATTTTAGTAAAAAATTAGAGTGAGAATTTCTTTTAATTAATAGGGCAAAGAGTGCAATGAGGAATGCTTTAGCATATAAATTTTCTTCATTTCTTAAAAAATTGTCTCTATTATTATATATTTTTATTTAATAAATAAAAGATATAAATGAAAAAATTTCTAATTTTTTGTATTAATTAGATTTATATTAAAAAATTGGAGACAAACTCTACTCTCACTCGAAATTTAGTGTCACTATGATTATAATTTTTTAAAAAATAAAATAAACTAAAATTTAGCCATAAATACATATAGGCTCTGTTTGAAAAGGTCAAAAGGTTAGCTTTTAGCTTATAAGCTTGTTCACCCGCTAATTTTACCAAACACTAAAAATTCAATCAGTTAGTTTATACGCTATAAGCTAAAATCTAGCTTATAAGTTATCCACTATATATAAAATAGTTTATCAACTATCCGCTATTTTTTACCAAACATATACTCTCTGCATGCACATCATATGAAAGAGAAATGTTAATTAACAACACTAATATTCTCTTTAACTTTCACTTTTTAATTGAATGAAAATTATTTATGTCTCACCACTATATAAAATCTATCTATCTATATATCTAAAGGAAATTACATTAATGTTGATGTGTCAACCTAATATAACTTCTTTTTTTTTCTTTTTTTAAGCTATAGTTGATGCTTATATGTCATCTTTCTCGTTGTCAATTTTTTTCTTAAAGTTAGTAAATGACTTTCATTAATTCAATTAATAAAAGAATAAGTGTTATTTTAACCAAAAAAAGGAAAAGAAAAGAATAAGTATTATAGTAAATGCTGAAGAAAATATGTTTCTAACACTCCTAAAAAGTACACATATATAATTATTGATTTATCAATATAAATTCTAGTTGATAAGAGTAGTCCAAAGTTATAAGGAGATCACATCATCACACACTTTTTCTCTTCCTAACTTTGCAAAAGGAGCATGGTCAAAAGATCCAAATAAAGTTTATTAAAATAAATTAAGTGTCAAGTCTTATGTCGGTCTAATTTAAGTTAAGAAATGTCATTGGGCCCGTTTTATTCCGTCTAATTTAAATTAAATGGTTAAATATGTTTTTAATCTCTACTTTTTGCGAAATTGTCAAAAATGGTCCCTACTTTTTTAAAATGATCAAAAAACCCCAGAAAATATTCTGTTATCCAAAATAGTCCCTGCCGTCTATTTTATCCTAGTCAGCAAACGGATTGATGACGTGGCATATGGTGGGACCCACTATTTTATTTAAGTTATCACCTACATGGCAATTGTTATAAAAAGTAGGGACTATTCTTGACAATTTCGTAAAAAGTAGGGACTACTATGCTTGATAATTTCGTAAAAAGTATGGACTAAAAACATATTTATCCCAAAATTAAATCAAATCAAACAAAACTTAAGTTTTGTAAAATTAAAAAGAAAATAAGAATAAACTGAGTTACTTTATAAATTTCGTTGATTATATTATACATGTAGTATATGTTCTATCTTTTGACACATACTTAGGCCCCGTTTGGCCCGGCTTATTCTCTACTTTTCTATTTCTCTTTAAATGAAGTAGATAAGTAAAAAATTATGTTTGACCTTATTTCTCCTTGCTTTTGACTTCTTTACTTTATTTCTCTATTTATTTTACGTAGAAATAGGGTCAAAAACAATTTTTTACTTTTTTAATTTTTGGCTTAATTGCAATTTTAGTCCCCCTATTTTAACAAATTTTGGATTTTGGTCCCCCTATTTTTAAATAAGTAATTTTGATCCCCCTATTTTAACAAATTTTGGATTTTGATTCCCCTATTTCTTAATAAGCAATTTTGGTCCCCTTATTTTGTAAATTTTTGAAATTAAGCTCCTCTGTTTTCTCTCAAGATGATTTTTCACATTTTAATATGATGTAGCATTCTTCAATGTGAAAAATTAATCCAAAACATATAAAAATAATGTAATAAAATAAGTATTATTATTTTTATAAAAATTATTTTTTTTAAATTTATAAATGCCACATCATATTAAAATTGTGCCCCATCACCTTAAGAGAAAAATAATGAATCTAATTTCAAAATTTGATAAAATAGGGAGACCCAAATTGCTTATTTTAAAATAAGGGGACCAAAATCCATAATTTCTTTAATTAGGGGACCAAAATTGCTTATTTAAAAATAGGGGACCAAAATCCAAAATTTGTTAAATTAGGGGGACTGAAATTGCAATTAAGCCTTAATTTTTTTAAAAAGAAGTAGAAAAGTGGAAAATAAGTGGGCCAAACGGAGCCTTAATACAACAATTATACACTAATGGGAACTTAAATTTATAAGTCAAACATATACTGCAGTGTATAATTGTTGTATTAAGTATGTGTCAAAAGATAGAACATATACTGCATGTATAATATATTCAACAAAATTTATAAAGTAAATATACTGCATGTACTCCCTCCATCCCATCTTATAAGAAAAAAAAAAATACTTTTTCTTGTCCCATATTATAAGGAAAAAAAACTATTTTTTCTTGTTCCAAATTATAAGCAATAAAACCAACTTTGACCATTTTCAAGATTTACTTTTACTTACTCTCATAAAATTTACTCTCTCTTCTTTTCCCCATAATCAATAACCAATCAAAATTCTTTTTACATCTTCCAATGAAACTTATTTCAAGAAAAACACAAAAAGTCATACTTCAAACTATCACATATTACTTTTCTTAATAAGTGTGAAATTTTTTTTTTTGCTTATATTATGGGACGGAGTGAGTATATTATAATCAACGAAATTTGTAAAGTAACTCAGTTTATTCTTATTTTATTTTTATAAACTTAAGTTTTGTTTGATTTGATTTAATTTTGGGATAAATAAATTTTTAGTCCCTACTTTTTACGAAATAGTCAAGAATAGTCCTTACTTTTTACGAAATTGTCAAGAATAGTCCCTACTTTTTATAACAATTGTCATGTAGGTGACAACTCAAATAAAATAGTGGGTCCCACCATATGTCACGTCATCAATCCGTTTGCTGACTAGGATAAATTAGACGGCAGGGACTATTTTGGATAACGGAATATTTTCTGGGGTTTTTTTGGACCATTTTTAAAAAGTAGGGACCATTCTTGATAATTTCGCAAAAAGTAGGGACTAAAAACATATTTAACCCTAAATTAAATAATTAAATTTAAAGAAAGCTACTCTTGCGCTTCCATGACTCTTTTTTCCTCTCAAAAATTCTATTTTGCTCCGGTTCAAATTTAGAAAAAAATCGGAAAACACATTTCGAAGATTATTTCAAAGCAAAAAAATTTCGGAAAACATGTTCCGAAGTTTTCATTGAAGAGCAAAAAAAGAAATTCAAAAAGGGAGAAATAAACATAGTGAGCGAAAGAGTAGCTTTCAAATTTAAATTTAAGAAAACATATGGACAACTATGACCAGTATTTCAGGAAATTGATCCCGCCATTTTAAGACCATACTATTTTATCTCTTCATTAGATTTTGTACTTGCAAATATTTATTTAACATATTTTAAATTATATGAAATAATGATATTGAATGATCAAAGTCATGAAATTGCAAGAAAACTCATAAATTTTTTAATATTTTAAGTATTTATTTTAATATTTTTGACAAAATCAATTTAGGTTTGATTATATTTCTATCCTTATATTTTCACACACGTACTCATCAAATTGATTGCTTATTGTCCCCTATTTTGACAAAAATCTAATATAAAAATCAAAACAGAATGATTTTAAAATTGAAAATTAATTTTATGAATGAATGAAAATAGAAGAACCAAAATTGTAATTGATTGTACAGAAAATTTATAGTAAACCGTTTATAATTTTTGCTAACTTCGTTGTTTACATGTTTTTTTTTTTTTTGACAAACTTGTTTACATGTTGTTATTCTCTAAATAAGTCACTGAAGACTAGTATTATTGCTCGTGCACATGTTTGTTTTTTTTGGGTATATATTCCTTCCGTTTTTTGGTCTGATTGATATATTTGGTATAAAATTAGACCAAATATATTGACATTTATTAATCCACTTTTGTTTATATTTTAAGATGAAGGGAGTATTTAGTTTTTTTTTACACAAGGGAGTACTTAGTTTAATTTTTAGGCTTAAATATGAAAATAATCCTTATAAAATATAAGGATGTTTTTATTTTTTTGATTTTTTTTGGGACTAAAAGGGGCTCAAACAAGCCCATAAAAGAGATTACACAATTATCATCCTGGAAGTGGAGACTCCCATTGCATCATCATCAACTATAGGTATTGCACTTCTCTAGGTGGAAGCTCAAACAGAATGCTTTCATCGCCTAAATGACATCCAAACTTTGCTAACCAATTTGCAACCCTATTTGCTTCTCTATACACATGTTTGAATTGAACTTAAATTCCTTGTTTGATTACCTTTCGGATTGTTCGCTCCAATCTTCTACCTCGGATGTTGCCTCTTCGAGCTTGTTAAGCATTGCAGAACCGCCCTGGAGTCAACTTGAACCTCGATCCTCATTATATTTTTATCTTTTGCTATATTTATTCCTTCAAAAATCCCCCATAATTCTGCAACATAGGCACTACATGGACCCAAGGCTTTCGCAAAACCACACACCCAGTAGGGATGGCAATGAGTAGGGTATGGGTAGGGTACTATAATACCCATCTCCATACCCGCAGTTTGACAAAATCCCCGTACCCATCCCATGCCCGTGTGGGAAACAAACTTTGCACTCGTACCTATACCATGTGGGTACCTAAGTACCCATACTCATACCCGTTACCCGCACTTTTGTAAAAATAAATCGATCAATTATAAATTATCATGTTTTTCTTTGTACTGACCTTTGGGTGGACGGGTTACCCTTGAGAGAGAGATTTGGGCGCTTGTATGATTTTTCGGTGGATCAGTCGAGTACAGTAGCCGATATGTCATCCTTAGGGTGGGAGGATAGGGGGAGCGTGGGTGTGGCGGAGAAAGTTGTGGGCGTGGGAGGAGGAGATATTGGGGGAGTGTCAGGCCTTACTTCTTAACGTTTCTTTGCAGGCTCACTCTTCAGATAGATGGTTGTGGCAGTGGGGTTTGGATGATGGATATACTGTTCGTGGAGCATACCAGCTGTTAACGGCTCATGATGTGATTCCTTTAGGTGATGCGGCAGGTCTTATTTGGCATTCTCGGATTCCTTTGAAGGTTTCCATTCTCGCGTGGCGACTCCTGCGGGATAGGTTACCTATCAAAGCAAACCTGAGCACTAGAGGCATTATACCGGCGGCGGATCATTATTGTGTTCGTGACTGTGGAGCGGCGGAGACGGCTCAACACTTGTTCCTCTCTTGTGGCACATTCGGATGCCTTTGGTCTCTTCTCAGCTCTTGGATTGGTTCCTCTTTTGTAACGCCCCAAAAATTAGAATTTTGTCGTATTTTAATTATTCAGGTGTTGTGGTGTTAATTGACGATGTGTGCTTAATTATTTTGTGTGGTGAATAATTGAATAATTAAAAATAATAAAATAAACAATATACCGACGTTGCTAATTAGAAAAAGAAATTAAAAATAAAATAAAATTAAATAATTAGATAATTAGATGTTGAGAGCATAGAGGGGGGTGTGGATAAGATTATACTAGAGATAATAGATATAAGAATAAAAGAAAACATAATTTTAATCCTAATGAATTCACTTTAATTGTATTAAAAATCTTGTCCCTGGGAATTAAGTGATTTAAAGGGGATAAGGTTAGGGAAAGTCAGCATACTGATACAAACAAACAAAAAATATTAAGAGTGCAAGTGGGAGAAAAAGAAAAGGCACGGAGAAGAGAAGAGAAAGAAGGAAAAGAGGGAACCCAATCTCAATCCTTAGGGAAATCACTGCAATCCAAGTAAGGGGGTTTATTCTTTCGTTTAATTTTCTGAATTTACCAATAGCAGTGATTGTTTTTTTTGTTATTGTGTTGTGTTGTGGTTGTTATTATTGTTGTTGTTCTGAATTTGCTTGAATTTGTAATTTGCATTCTATCTATGATGGTTAATGGTTATATACTCTGTTGTTTGAATAAATCCGTGCGCTAAATTGCCGTTGAAAATCTATGAGTTGTAAGTGGTTTAATGGTGTTGTTAGCAACCTTTTGGAAAATATAATTTTTATCCCATAACTCACAAGTGTGAAAGTTTCCAATGTTTTAGGAGTCCTGATCAATCTAAAAACGTTTGTAGGAAGTTTCTAAACCTCTAGAAGTCGATTTACGATAGTTTTTTTTTTTGAAACTGTAACATAACCAATGAGCTTTGTTCAAGGATTATAACACGTAAATATTTATGCGATTTGATGGTTGATTCTTAAAACTAAAACCGTTTATCTTTCAAAAATTGAATAACGATCAAAATGATATAAGATTTGTTGATTTTCGTTGAGAAACGACGGAGAACCGTCCGGGTCGGATCGCGGGTCGCCAGAGAGAGAGGTGGAGTTTGCCATTGACGTATTACCAGGCACCCGTCCTATATCGATGGCACCTTATAGAATATCTGCAGTTGAGCTGGAAGAATTGAAGAAGCAGTTGGAAGAGTTGTTAGATAAGAAGTTTATCTGCCCAAGTGTGTCGCCGTGGGGAGCACCAATGCTGCTAGTAAAAAAGAAGGATGGTAGTATGAGGCTTTGTGTAGACTACCGTCGACTGAACAAAGTGACCATTAAAATCAAGTATCCCTTACCGCGAATTGACGATCTGATGGATTAACTAGTTGAAGCTCGTGTATTCAACAAAATTGATTTGCGCTCGGGATATCATCATATCAGAGTGAAGGCAAATGACATACCGAAGACAGCATTCAGAACCAGATATGGCCACTATGAGTATTCTGTCATGTCGTTCGGCGTATCCAATGCACCCGGAGTTTTCATGGAGTATATGAACAGAATTTTTCATCCATACTTGGACAAGTTTGTAGTTGTCTTCATTGATGACATTCTAGTGTATTCGAAATCAGAAGAAGAACGCGCCGAGCACTTGAGAGTTGTGTTGCAAACCTTGAAGGATAAGAAGTTGTATGTGAAGTCGTCGAAGTGCGAATTTTGGTTGAGAGAAGTAAGTTTTCTGGGGCATGTAATCTCAGCTAATGGAATAGTAGTCGACCCATCTAAAGTGAGTGTAGTGTTACAATGGCAAGCTCCAAAGTCAGTGACAGAGATCAGAAGTTTTCTGGGGTTGGCCGGTTACTACAGGAGGTTTATTGAAGGGTTTTTGAAAATAGCCCTGCCGTTGACTCAACTTACCCGGAAGGGACATGCTTATATATGGAATAAGACATGCGAAGAGAGTTTCCAGGAATTGAAGCGGAAGGTGACATCTGCGCCAGTATTGACATTGCCTAACTCGAATGAATTTTTTGTTGTGTACTGTGATGCGTCGAAGATGGGGTTAGGTGGTGTATTGATGCAAAATGGAAAAGTAGTAGCTTATGCCTCGAGACAGCTGAAGTTTCACGAGAGGAACTACCCGACCCATGACTTAGAATTGGCAGTTGTAGTATTCACATTGAAGATTTGAGGCACTATCTATATGGAGCGAAGTTCGAGGTGTTCAGCGACCACAAGAGTCTGAAATATATGTTTAGTCAAAAGGAGTTGAACATGAGACAAAGGAGGTGGATGGAATTTCTGAAAGACTCCGATTTTGAATTGAATTACCATCCGGGCAAAGCAAATGTAGTAGCAGATGCGTTGAGTAGGAAGACCATGCATATGTCGTCACTCATGGCAAGGGAAATGGAGTTGATTGAAGAATTTAGAGACTTGAGTCTAGTGTGCAATGTGACACCTCATAGTGTCAAGTTTGGTATGCTGAAAGTAACTAACAATGTGCTTGAGGAGATTAAAGAAGGACAGAAGATAGACCCAGAGATGGCTAAGTACAGAGAATTAGTTAGCCAAGGAAGAGGAACAGACTTTAGAATAGATGAGGACGGAATGTTGAAAATCAATAATAGAATATGCGTGCCGAATATACCGAACTTAAGAAGGGGATCCTAGAAGAGGGACACAAGAGTGAACTGAGCATCCACCCGGGAGCTAACAAGATGTATCAGGATTTTAAAGGTGTGTTTTGGTGGCCAGGTATGAAACAGGACATTGCAAGGTACGTCTATGCATGTCTGACTTGTCAGAAATCGAAGATTGAACACCAGAAGCCAATAGGCTTGTTGAAGCCGCTGAATATTCCATAGTGGAAATGGGACAGTATATCCATGGACTTTGTGAGTGGGTTACCGAGGACTGTAGGAGGATATGATGCAATATGGGTGATAGTGGATAGGTTGACCAAGTCGGCTCACTTTATACCGATCAACCTTACTTTTCCGTTGCAGAAATTGGTCGATATATATGTGAAGGTGATTGTGAAGCTACACGGTGTCCCATCGAGTATTGTGTCTGATAGGGATCCAAGGTTCACATCAGACATTTGGAGAGAGTTGCAAGAAGCCTTAGGGACCAAGCTAAGATTAAGTTCGGCGTATCATCCACAAACAGATGGTCAGACTGAGAGGACCATCCAATCACTTGAGGATCTATTGCGAGCATGTATACTGAAACAGGGAGGAAGCTGGGATAGTTGCTTGCCATTGATAGAGTTCACTTATAATAACAGTTACCATTCTAGCATCGGAATGGCACCGTTTGAAGCCTTGTTTGGGAGGAGGTGTAGGATACCTTTGTGTTGGCATGAATCCAGTGAGCGAGTAGTGTTGGGGCCTGAAATGATTAAGCAGACTACTGTAAAGGTGAAAATGATTCAGGAGAAGATGAAGGTATCCCAGGATCGACAGAAGAGTTATTATGATCAGAAGAAAACGGCAGTAGAGTTTCAAGAGGGAGATCACGTGTTTCTGAGAGTGACCCCGATGACAGGTGTCGGCCGAGCTTTGAAGGCGAAAAAGCTCACTCCGCGGTTTATTGGACCATACTAGATACTTAAGAGGATAGGGGACGTAGCCTATCAGATTGCATTGCCGCTGCGATTGTCCAATCTTCATGATGTATTCCATGTGTCGCAATTGAGGAAGTGTGTACCTGACCCATCACATGTAATCCAGTCAGATGATGTACAGGTCAGAGAGAACCTGACTGTGGAGACTGCACCAATAAGGATCGAAGATAGGGAAGTGAAGCATTTGAGGAACAAAGACATCATCACTGTGAAGGTGATTTGGGGAGGACCTACCGGTGAACATGAGACGTGAGAGTTGGAGAGCCGGATGAAAGAATCATATCCAGAATTATTTCCTTCAGGTAGCTAATTTTCGGGGACGAAAATTCTATAAGTGGGGGAGAGTTGTAACGCCCCAAAAATTAGAATTTTGTCGTATTTTAATTATTCAGGTGTTGTGGTGTTAATTGACAATGTGTGCTTAATTATTTTGTGTGGCGAATAATTGAATAATAGAAAATAATAAAATAAATAATATACCGACGTTGCTAATTAGAAAAATAAATTAAAAATAAAATAAAATTAGATAATAAGATGTTGATAGCATAGAGGGGGGTGTGGATAAGATTATAGTAGAGATAATAGATATAAGAATAAAAGAAAACATAATTTTAATCCTAATAAATTCACTTTAATTGTATTAAAAATCTTGTCCCTGGGAATTAAGTGATTTAAAGGGGGTAAGGTTAGGGAAAGTCAGCATACTGATACAAACAAACAAAAAATATTAAGGGTGCAAGTGGGAGAAAAAGAAAAGGCACGGAGAAGAGAAAAGAAAGAAGGGAAAGAGGGAACCCAATCTCAATCCTTAGGGAAATCACTGCAATCCAAGTAAGGGGGTTTAATCTTTCGTTTAATTTTCTGAATTTACCAATAGCAGTAATTGTTTTTTTGTTATTGTGTTGTGTTGTGGTTGTTATTATTGTTGCTGTTCTGAATTTGCTTGAATTTGTAATTTGCATTCTATCTATGATGGTTGATGGTTATATACTCTGTTGTTTGAATAAATCCGTGCGCTAAATTGCCGTTGAAAATCTATGAGTTGTAAGTGGTTTAATGGTGTTGTTAGCAAACTTTTGAAAAATATAATTTTTATCCCATAACTCACAAGTGTGAAAGTTTCCAATGTTTTAGGAGTCCTGATCAATCTAAAAACGCATCTGGGAAGTTTCTAAACCTCTGGAAGTCGATTTAGGATAGTTTTTTTTTTTTTGAAACTGTAACATAACCAATGAGATTTGTTCAAGGATTATAACACGTAAATATTTATGCGATTTGATGGTTGATTCTTAAAACTAAAACCGTTTATCTTTCTAAAATTGAATAACGATCAAAATGATATAAGATTTGTTGATTTTCGTTGAGAAACGACGGAGAACCGTCCGGGTCGGATCGCGGGTCACGAAACCCGTTTTCTGCAGACCGGGCGAAGGTGATGATGAACAGTGCGGGAGTGGCCTCGCACACTCGCAGCACCAGCGCATGGGGGCGCGTGCGCGGTCAGGGAAGGTCCAAATTTTTTTAATTTTTTTTTGTGGAAAATAATATTCTTGAAATTTTAGTATATTTTACGAATTTTTTAGAGATCGGAAACTATTTTTAGTTAATTAAATGAGATAAAAGTGTAATTAAAAATATTATAATTTCTTCAAAATTTCCCAAAATTTTATCTACAGTAGTATGAATTATTTATAACCCTATGGTATACCTCACTCTCCCTAGTTCAAGTCATGGAATGTTTTTCACAAATTCCGCTAATTAAATTAAATTAAAAACCATGTGTGTCTATCTTGCTGTCCAGCAAGATGAATTGGTCGAGTAAGAGTCTTATAGTGATAAAAACAAACCGTAGACGAGTGAGTTGTTGTTGTTGTTGTATATTGACGCTGTTTATTGATGTTGTTATAATGATGGTGAAGTTGTTGAATGGTGTTGTTATAATGATGTTGTTATATTGATGTTGTTAAATGGTGTTGTCTATTGAAGATGTTTTGGCATGCATTCATTCATGGTTCAAATGGTGTTGCTTATTGGTGTTGTTCAACGAAGTTGAGAATAATGGTGTTGCTCAATGAAGTTGAAAAATATTGGTGTTGTTATTGGTACTACATGCATGTAGTGAGTCTAGGCGCATTGCACGCATTTTTGTTTATTGAAGTTGTATTTTATTTAAATTGTTGCCGTCGTGTTGTATTTGAACTAATGAGGTTATACTCTACCTATTGGGCGTGTTTTCTCATTGTGTGTTGTCGCTTACTCGTCCATAGACGGGTTTTATTTTAATTAGTATTCGAGGTTGATTCCTCGCACTTCGTGATCAAATTACTCACCCCTTTTGGTTTGGCCCTACAATGTGCAATCGTAGGCTTTTTAGGTAACTGGTGGTGCTTAGCCGAGGTGTATTGAGGATGGCTTTAGAAGGACGTCGCTAATTTCATTACAGTCAGAGTCGCTCTGTTAGGATGTTGTTGGGGATTTTATAATTGTGTTTCATTTTAATTACTTTCCTTGAAGGACCGGCGTTCTTTATTTTGAAAAACTATGTATGAGACTTTGGAGTTCTCAACTTGACGAAAATTTTTATCTTCCGCTAATAATTTCATTAATCGAGTAATTTGGGTGTGTAACGCTCGGTTGTTTTCTTTAACTTAAAATTAAATACGATATTTTTATAAATAAAATAAAGGGGTAAATTTGGGCGTTACATCTTTGGTGACAGCTCAGACTCTTCCAGATCATTTTGTCCAGTTTACTACTTCAGCAGGTGGTACTCGTGCACGACGTTCCTTTATGCAACTCATATGGCTTGCTTGCGTGTGGGTTGTGTGGACAGAACGAAACCACATATTGTTAAAAGGCTCAGCAAACTCTTCACTTCATATGTTGGACAAGATAAAAAAAAATCTTATAGGTGGTTGAGAGCGAAGAGCAGTACTCTAGCTTTAAACTGTCATAGTTGGTGGTCTAGTTTTATGCTTTGTTTGGGCCTTGTTTAGTATCTTTCTGGATTTTGTATTGTGACTCTCATGCAACTTTACTTCATCTCCCTTGGTACACATTGTGCTGAGGAGATTCCTTGTTTATAATATATCTCATTTTGGCTTGTTCAAAAAAAAATTATCATGTTTTTTTTAAGAGGTAATTAAAAATTATCATGTTATTTTAATAAAATTAAAAAATTTTCAAAGATTTTAATATCAACCTATGAAAATTATAAACAAAATTATTACTAATATCGTATTAAAGTTCATATATATGTTGTCATATTCACATTGTGTTTGATTATATTATAAATAAACATTTTTATTAAAAACATGTGTAATAATTTAATATTGTAGTATTTTTTTAAATTGATATACGTATACTTTTATATAATAATATAAATAAAATTAATAAATATATATATGATGTGGGTATGGGGCGGGTGGGTACTAAGGTACTCGTACCCGCACCCATACCCGCATATTTTTGTGGGTAATTACTCATACCCGTGTCCGCATCCAAAATGCGGATTTTTACCCTACCAATTGTGGGTATTTTATGCAGGTATCCACTGAGTATGGGTCAAACTGTCATCCCTAACACCTAGTTACAATCTCGTCTCTAACCATGTTGCCGCAACTTGCTTGCTGATTTCTGTTTTTCACGGCACCATCCGTATTCAAGCTTAGATATCCTTATTGTAGGCGCATCCATCGAATCTGAACTGCAACATGATGGACCCAAGGATGGTTTAATTTTAGTCCTTGTAAATATATAACGTTTTGTTTTTATCCCTTATTGTTTTTATTTTAGTCCTTATAAAATTTATTCATATTGGAATTGGTCCTCTTAATACGTAAAATATTTGATTTTAGCCATATAAAATAAAAACTAAAATAAATATTTAGGAGGACTAAAACAAAATATCTAAATCCAAAATTAAACCAAAACATTATATATTTACGATGACAAAAAAATTATAAGAACTAAAATCTTTTCTTCATATTTGCAAGAACTAATTTCAATATGCACTTAATTTTTATCAAATATATGATGTAACTTATGGGCTTGGACCAAGGTGTCACATATAACCCACCTTAGACATGATAAAACTTTATAAAAGTATTCAGATAAGTGCTCATTTGATATCAAGTTTGAATGAATTACAGTAATTTTGTTTTGAAGGAGTTTTCCTCTTTAAGTTTTTTATTAGAAATCTTGACTTTTTCAGTAATTTTCTTACCATTGTAGTGACTTGGATTATCAATCTTCTATATTGCCTTAAAAAAAACAAATTTTTCTAGATTGTGGCGTCTCTAGTTTTTTTTAATGACAAATATATTATTATTAATAATTGATCTCTGCACAAGACGAACAGAAACCAGGATAAGCAAAACTATAACACAAAGGCGCCGTATATAAGCGGAACACCAACTATAAACTAGGTGAAATTATTCATCTTCTCGATCCAATTCATGCTTGTTTTTTCTTATCCATTTATTTATTATTACTCTTATTTTAAAAACCAGTATAACTTACCCGTGCAATGCACGGGTTAATGTTCAATGAAAAATATGGATTAAAATTTCAATATTTTTTTATTTTTTAATTATATGTAATATTAATTATATGTTTAATTTAATAATTTAGTTAAATATGAAAAATGATAATTTTTTTAGAGATTTTAAAGAGAAATTTGCGGAATGGAAAGTGATATTTCACTCCCCGTTCTTAGGCATGGCAATGGGGCGGGGGCGGATTGAGCCCTCCCCAAACTCAAACCCATAAAGTCTGAATTTCCTCAAACCCAAACTCAAACTCTGTCAACTCGGGTTTTCCCCGTCAAAGCAGGTAGGGTTTGAGCAGGTACCGCGCGGGCCGCGGGTATGAGTTTTATTGACATGCCTACCCGTTCTCAATCCACATGTAATTTGTTTTTCATAGTCAACTTGCAAAGATTTTATCAACATAAAAAAATTGAATAAGTAAATTCTATATTATTTTGCAGATGAAGGTCAACCTACTTTGTATTTTTTTGTTAATATATTACTATAAATTTTATGTTGTATTTTAGAATTTAATTAGTATATTTTGTCAGTGTATAATTATTATACAAATACATCCAATGATGTGTTGCCACCTCAATTAATGAATATAAAAACACATGAATTATCATATTCATTAATTGATATGACAACATATCATTGGATGTATGTGTATTTAATTATATATACACTGACAAAATATACTAATTAAAATACTTTTTTAATTCAAGATGTATTTATTATTTGATAAATTTAATTTCTTTTAGCATATTTTTACACTTAGTTGGTTGTACGACAAATAAAATGAACAACATATACATACGAACACGGTGAAATATTGTTGTATATTTATTCTTTTATTTTCGTAAAAAAGAAGGTCATTAAACAAAAACTAATCTAATTCATGCTTGTTTTTTCTTATCCATATATATATATATATATAAACAAACTCAAAATATATTATATATATCATGTAAATCTATTAAAGTGAGATACTATTGAAAGTCCAAAACTACCCCTCCTTACTCCACATTGTGCCACATCATTTGCTCCACTTCCACTTTCAAATTTTTCTTTTTCTTTTTTGGTTATATATATATATATATATATATATATATGTGTGTGTGTGTAAATATATGTAGATCTATCTATGTAAATCTATTAAAGTGAGATACTATTGAAAGTCCAAAACTACCCCTCCTTGCTCCACATTGTGCCACATCATTTGCTCCACTTTCAAATTTTTCTTTTTCTTTTTTGGTTATATATATATATATATATATATATATATATATATATATATATATATATATATATATATATATATATCACTACAAGAAAATTGACAATTACCAATGGAAGGTTCTAGTGACAAGCTTAATAGCTGTAGGTATAAGCGGACTATACCCACGAATAATCTACCGACTGTGGGTATATGTTGTATTCGCTTGAAACTAGGATTACTTAACACAAAAAAAAAAAAAATTACTTTTTTTTGGTATATTAAAAAGAATTACTTTAATTAATAAAAGAATTGAATAAAAAAAATGTGAAAAATAAAAGAATTACTACTTTTTTTTGGTACATTATTTTAATTAATAAAAGAATGTGAAAATTATTCTTCTCTAACTAGCGCCTAAAACCCCAAAAAAATCCAACCCTTCAGTTCATAAATCAAAGAAAAGAAACCTTCTCTAACTCCAATTCACCAAATTCCTTCAAGTTCTTCTAAAACTTTGATTCACCAAGACAGTTCGCCAATTCCTTCAAGCTCTTCTCTTCTCGGCGACCACCGTTCATCAAACTCTTCTCTAACTCCGATTCACCAAGAAAGTTCGCCGACTCCTTCTCTCTCACCCTAACAGTTAGCTGATCGCCGATTCCTTCGCCAATTCAATTCCGTTCGCCGATTCTTGAAACCCAGTTTGTGTTTCAATTATTTCGATTCCTCAAAACCAAGTTCGATGTATCACTTTTCACTGCTGTTCAGTTCTGTTCGTCGATTCTTGAAACCCTTCAGTTTGCGTTTCAATTAGGTTGATTCCTTGAAACGCAGTTAGTTGTTTCACTCAATCTCCTCTATCAATCTTTAGTTCAGGTTCTGTTCGCATCGACAACCCTTTTGCAGAAAAATTCAGGTCCATTCTTCTCTGCTTCTGTTCTATTAATTTTTGTTTCCTTTAAATTTTAGTTTCCCTTTATTAATTTCATCTCGTATTTTTCAGCACATTCTATTTTCAACTTTTAGTGCTATCAGCCTTTGAGTTCAGGGATATAGTCGCCGTATCGCCGACATTGACACAATCAGGTATTTGTTCCCAAAATTCATTAGGATCCAAATAGACCAAATTCATATAACCAAGCATGTTGTTATTGTTGAATACAAGAATTTTTTAGTTGTGAACAATATGATAACAGAGGAAATCAAATCAATTCTTTATGGGTTATGTTTTGATTTATGGTTGAAAATAAAGTATACTTGTGACATATTAGTTCAATTGTATGTGTGGATTGTGCTTTTTTTATGCCCTGGTTTTCAATAGCATTGATTGTGATTAGAACCAATCACATCTAGTATAATAATTATGTGTATGTTCATATAGTTTATTGGTTGCTTATGGTTCTTTGCTTATGTTACTTATGGTTTTTTACTTATGATATGGGCGATGAAGTTTCTAAAGAAATTGAAGAAATTCATGAGCAAGTAATGCAGGATACAAGTCTAGCTATACATGATGTTAATGATTTGGTTAGGCTTGAAGTTGAGGATGATAATGATTTCTTTGAAGTTGTGGTGGATGTTGATGGTGATGATGAAGATGAGGATGAGGAGGAAGAGTGGGAAAATGTGTTCTAGTTATGATAATTTTGAGAAATTTTGGTGGTGCATGTTTTTTTTTGTTCTATTTGTGTCTGTTTTGATGACTTGTTGCTATAGTTTTTTTATGTGTTTTAGTTAGTTTGTAGAATCGTTGTTCTATTTGAACTTGATGGTTTCTTATGTCTCATTGTATTATGGTTGCTTCCTAGGTTATATGTACTCTTTGAACTTACATGTTCTCTAATTTCAAAGTATTTTATTTTGGTTGCTTTCTTAATATTAAGTTTTGTGCTAATATATTGAGTTGAGATTATTTTAAAAAATACATTTTGATATTTAGAGCAGTAATGGCTCGAAGGAAAAAATTGCATATTGGACATCGAGCAAGTAATAATGAAGGGATACAGGCTACTCCAACATATACCAACTCTACCAATGTGCAAGGAAGTAATATTGCACAAACTCATTTTGCTCCTAGTGATACAGATGGTGTCATTCATGAGTCTGTAGAGACTCAATCCATTCCTTCTAACATAGAAGCTGAAGAAGAACAAATTGTAAAAGGTAGTTCTTATTTCATGCTTTTGATATAGTGAAGTTTTGATCTCCCTGTTACTTATGTCTTTTGTTTTACTTGTGGATGCAGAACCTAAACGGACTAGAGGTCCAACTAGATTGTTAGATGTGTGGCAAATGGAAGATGATTTCATAATTGTTAATTTGGATAACCTTGGCCGACCAATTGATGAAGAAGCGACAACTTTTACTCGTTTCATAGGTAGTCTGGTTAGATGGCATCAATATGCACCCATCAACATCAAAAACTGGAAAAAAATGTCTGAAAGGAACATGAATGAAATGCTGGAAGTAATAGAGGTATTGTAAATTTAAAATAATTTTGTATCAAAAGTTGTAATGTAACTTATGTTTTTTATTTAACACCTCATTGTGTAGAGCAAATTTGAGTTTGTTCCTCCATTAAATGACTTAACACGACAAATGATATAATCCGAGTTAAATGATAAGTGGAGGCAATGGAAGGGTGATTTAAAGGCAATGGCATATGATCCGAGTAAAACAGAAGAAGAAATTGCATCTGCAGTGCCTGATGCTAGGGTTGACAAAGATCAATATCGTGAGTTGGTTCATTATTGGTTCTCTGAAGAAGGACAAGTAAGTCGTACATATTATGAGTAATACATTAAAATGCTTATTATTTCAACTAACATTTTATATCAATTGCAGAAAGTAAGTAAAATTAATAGGGAAAACCGTGCCAAGTTTGAAGATGTCCATTGCATGGGTACAAAAAGTCTCCCAAAACTTATTGATGAAAAGGTTTGTTTCTAGTTCTACTTTTCATGGAGTGAATTATATTTAGAAAAAATTTACTTATAACTCGTGTGTTTGCTTTTAGATGAAAAAGTGCAAAGGAGTTATGCCTAAACGTCAAGAGATTTACATTGAAACTCGCACTCGTAAAGATGGGTCAATTGTCAATGAAAAGGCTGCAAGATTGATTGTAAGTTTTGATCTATGAAACTAAATTGTTACTACTTTAGCTTAATCAATGAAACTGAACTATGAAACGAAACTGAATTGTTACTAGTTTAGATTGATTGTATGTTTTGACCCGTGAATTTGATTAGAATTATGAAACTGAAATTGACATGCGTGTAGTATCACTTGTTATTAGGATTGTGTGCTTTCACTTGTTATTAATATTATGTACTTTCACAACTCTAATAGAAAATTGTATGATGCCTTATTCAATCACTTGTTATTAGGATAAAAATCACTTGATTAAGTCAGATAGCATAATGAAGTTTGATCTGATGTACTTTGTGGAGCGTGCATAGGTTATTGAACCGTGCTTGTTTTTTGAATGGACATGGAATCCTTGCTTATGTTTTGCGCGTTAAGAGTCTGTTTTCGTCTTACAGTCGGTGTTGCTGCTCTCATTGCAGTGATGGTTTTACTTTCTGTCATGCGGTTCTGATGCTGCTAGTTTTCTTTTAATTCTACCGGCGTCAAGCTTTGGTTTAGGCAGTAGCTTGTTGTTGTAGTTGTTGTATTGGTGATGTTATAGAGTAAACAGGGCAGAGCATTTCCAAACTTCTTTAGGAAGCGCTATAAAAGTAGACTTATTGCCAAACAACGTTAGGAAGTATTGTTGTATTTTTGTTTTGCCTTCTTGTGTACTTCTTGTACTCAATGAACTGTTATCAATAAATTTTGCTACTTCTAAAAAGAACATGTACCTGAGTTATTTTAAACTATTTTTATGTTTCAGGAAGGATTAAACAATGTAGTAATGAGGCTGGAACATCTCAATCAACCCAAAATATGCAAGGTTCTATTCCTTGGAAGGATGACTTATTTTCTAAAGTACAAGGACCTGCAAAGAAGGGATGCATCCGATGTATGGGCAAGCTGCTTAAATCTAAAAAATCTAACGTATTTGTGTCTGAAAATGATGAGTTACGTGGTAGAGTCAAGCATATGGAGGGCGTGTTAGAAAATGTCATGACCTTCATTCAAAATAAATTTTTTGGACAAGATGTGAATGACATAATACAAGCTGCTAGACAAGTTACTAATGCTTCTAGTGCTCCGAACC
Source organism: Trifolium subterraneum (assembly GCA_951799995.1). Taxonomy (NCBI): domain Eukaryota; kingdom Viridiplantae; phylum Streptophyta; class Magnoliopsida; order Fabales; family Fabaceae; genus Trifolium; species Trifolium subterraneum. Next base: position 6,195,156 of record OX637465.1, read on the forward strand.
ATTTGAACTCTCCTACTTCAGACATTAATGAAGATAATGAAAATGGTATTAATAAATTCTCTCTAAAGTTGTTAATATTTTTAAGAGTGATATCATCTATGTTGAATTGTGTTGTGTTATTATTCATCTGTGTTTTTTGTTTTTCCATGTAGATGAAGATTGAAAGCTAATATGGAAACTTGGAGATGGAAACTTGATGATGAAAGTTATAGGGTATTAAGTGAACACATTTTGTTTTTAAGCTGAAACTTGTGTGGTTATTATATGATCACAAAATTATTTGTTTTTGTTATTAGTATAATCCTCTAAAGTAATGTAGGATTGACATGAGTTAACTAGTGGTGATTTTAAGTTTGTAAGACTTTGAGTTGATTTTATCTCTCTCTCTCTCTCTCTATATATATATATATATATTTGTGCGACACTTTTGTTACATAAGTTGTGTATATAGGCAAAACAATTGACATTGAAGTATATATTTTGGAGATAAAATGTGGGAATAACAAAATGTTTATTCCATGTGTCAAAAAAAAAAAGTTTGTAACTGTAATGATATATACCAACAGATCACTGTAATAATCTATACCAATAGATAATTGATGTCACTAAATTGTGCAGTGACGGAAACAGCCGTTGCTAAAAACATGCTATAAGCTCTTACTTAGATACATATACCCACGACCAAGACCGTAGGTATAACTAAATGATTTGTACCAACAGCTGAAAATCCGTCACAATAAGCTAATAGTAACAGCAAAAGTCCGTAGGTACAGAAAATTATAGACTACGAAAAAAAGTGCCGTCGGTATAGGTTTTTCGGGCTATACCCACGGTAAAGGGACATTTACCTACGCTTTTTTGCTGTCACTAAAAGTCAAATTTCTTGTAGTGTATATATATATATATATATATTTTTTGATAACTTCTACGGGGTCTATATTTATACTCATATTAATACGAGGACTTGATTTTTGTGTGATTTTTATGAGACTTATATTTTTACTCATATTAATAACGTTGTCTATTTTTTTTTTATAATTTCTACGAGACTTATATTAATACTAATATATTAATTCAGGAACCTAATTTTTTTTCGTTATTTCTACGATATTTATACTATATATTAGTAAGATTGACTATTTTTTAATAATTTTTGTGGGAGCTATATTTCTATTCATATATTAGTAAAAATGTCTATCTTTTATAATTTCTACGGGGACATATATTTTTACTCATATATTAATCGCAGCCTTTTTTGATAAATTCTACATGGATCTATAGTTCTACTCATCTAAATATAAGTGTATATTTTTTTTATATTTTCTTCCCACACCTATATATATTACTACTCATATATTGAATACACATGCCTAATTTTTTAATAATTTCTACGGGGATCTATTTTTCTACTCATATATTAAATATGCATGCCTATTTTTATAATTTTTGTGGGAACTTATATTTCTACTCGTATATTAATATGTATGCCTATTTTTTTTATAGTTTCTACGGGGACCTATGTTTATACTCATATAAATACAAGTGCCTGTTTTTTTATGATTTTTATGGGGACTAAAAGTACCGACGTCATATATTTTGGGAGACCAAAACTTACTGAGTCTTTTTATAGGACTAAAATATAAATTTGAGATATTTATAGGAACCAATAACTTATTTAACTTTATATACTATAATTTAATCACAAATTTGTTTAAATTAATTTCTTTAGAAAAAAATAGTATGATATGATTTGATACAAACAAATACAACAACACTAATGAACTATGTTTTTCATTGATATATAATGTTAAACACTGTTTCGGGGCAATGGTTAAGAAAATAAAAATAATATTTAGTAATATTTATAATTCAAATAAACGCGCGCTAAAAAAGTACAATATATATTCATCAACAGTCCCTAAATATATGAAAGTCCGTATGAGTCCATATTACTACTCCATATATCTGTTTCTAAATGATAGAAAAATAATTTTCGATCATATTATTACAGGTAATCCTACCTTACTCTATAGTTATCATAGACTAGACAACAATCTTTACAATGGTAAATAATTTTATAACGGAACTAAATTCATACTATACGATGTTCGCCCTACGATAAAAAAAATACCGCGGCAACGCCGCGACCCGTGCGTACGCACGGGTATTATGCTAGTATATCTTTAAAAGTTACATTTCACATATATGGATTGCCATTTGGGCAGAGAGATGTAAAAAATCATGAATTTTTTTTATGTCTGGTGTAACTTTTTATTAAGTGTGAAATGTTTTACTTCTGACAATAATTTGTTATTAAGAAAAAAATTTGGTTAAGTAATTTAGTAGTAAGAAGTTATTCTTTTAAAATGAATATGCTGAGTGTTTCGAATTCGAATGACAACTTATTTATATATAATAAGATGTTCCTACCAATTGAGATACATTCATGTGACAAAAAAAATATGTTCAAATACTTTAGGTATAAGGCTTTGTTTGAAAAAAAAATAGGGGATGATTGATAAAATAGCTGATCGTTTATAGTTTATAGTTGATAGTTGATTATTGATAGTTTATAGCTTATAGCAGATGAGATAATTGAAGTGTTTGGTAAAATTAACAATTCAACTAGCTGATAAATGTAAAATGATATTTTTTTTATCAAAAGGTGGTAGCTAAGTGTTAACTACTCCAAATGGAGAGGACCAAACCAAAACTCCATTAAGAAGAACACATTCTAAAACTACGCATACCTAGTTTGTTACTAGCTAGACTATCAGTTATGTACAAATGAGCAATGATCCAAGATGTAGGGGCAGAAGCAGTCAAACCAAAATTAGCAATAAGGTCAACCACTTTGATTCCTTCTCTATAAATATGGGTAATAATACAATTCATTTGACCGAGAATGAACAGAACGTTCTTCCATCCACCTGTTTTTGTGGGGCCAAACAACTGGTTTGTTTGGATTTTTTAAGGTAGCAACTACTAGAGAAGAGTTAGATTCCAACCAAAGATAGAGCCAATTTCTTTCGAAAGCAATCTCAATTGCTTTCAAAGCTCCACAGAGCTTTGTAAAATAAGAAGAGGCAACTCCTAAAGGTTCAACAAATGTTGGATTTTATTATATGGATTAACCTTAATCAATAATTAAAATAATAAATGATTACACCAACTATTAAATTCTAAGTATAAGCATGCACTAACCTTTAAATAAATTGATATTTATCAATTGGGCTGTAATTGGGAATAACCCGTGATGGGTTGAGTTGTTCTCATATGTAGGCCCGTTGAGAGGTCTCGGCCTCTACTGATGAGCTATATAATAACCATCCCATTAGGTTACTACAGACTCTGGCAAAAATCAGTAACTGCTCATCAGTGAGAGGTAGAAGAACTCTCAACCCTAACCTCTCCTCTAAAGATCAAAATTCATATGAGGTACACAATTTCTTTCTTTGATCTATTTAATTAATGTTAATATGTTATAATCTTGTATCTAATGATCTTAGGCTAAACTATTAAAATCTTTCAGCAAAAGCATAGACAAATTCAGCATTATGATCTCTAAAGACACCTCCACAAGAGGCATTACCAGGGTTACCACAAGAAGATCCATCAATATTATATTTAGCCCAATTTAAAAGAGGAGGCTACCAAATGATTTCTTTAAGAACGTGAACTCTATGATGCTGTATTGTGATTCTAAACATCTTCAGAAAAGTGAAATTTTGAATAGAATTAGAAGATTTACAAGTGTTGTTTCCAGTTATGGCAGTGCTAGCTATAATCAAGGAAATAGCAGACTTTCAAGAAATAGTCTTATTGTTGAAACGAGCTTGATTTCTAGCCAGCCAACAGCAGTGATTGTGATCTTATACTGAGGGGATCAATTCAAATCACAAAGATTCCACATATCTTCCATAGAGGTAAACTGTAGAACTTGATTTAAACAACCAGCAAACCATGACCAAAACTTGATAGCAAAACTACATTCGAAGAAAATATGGAAGGAAGACTCTACATGGTTGTTGCAAATGTTACACATGGAAGGAGTATAACAACCTCTAGACATAAGATTCTCATTAGTTGGAACTAAATATAAAATGATATAAAAGAACATTCTTAATTAACAAAAAATTTATATCTTTTATATCAAATTTATATTTTTATATTCTTAATAAAATTTAATTAATAACAGCATTTATATTTTATTATTATTAACTAATAGTAAAATTGATAATAAAATGGCTTATATTCTTAATAAAATTTATATCAAATTTATGTTTAAGATAGTAATTAAAATTTATTAATGTAATATATCATTTATGTAGTGCTATTATTATAAAAAAATTATCTAAAAAGACAACTTTTATTTATACATGAGATAAGAAGAATTACTTTGAAATAAACGGTCCATTAAAACAAACGGTCTAGTAATAATGGACCACTGTTAAAATAGGCAAATTCTTAACTACCCATTCCATGAGATTGGGTCATATGACGACTCATCCTAAGTGTCATGAATATAGTGGTCCACTAAAATATACTTTATAATATTATTAAAATGCAATTAATTTTCATTTGTGACAACACAACTTTCAACAATTGCAAATACACCCATATCTCAATGAGATGTGTTATTTGAACAACAATTTGTAACAACTTTTGGGACAACATTCTTTTCCATTATTCTTATTGGACAATAACAATAGAGAGAGAGAGAAAAAGAAAGAAAGAGAATAATAATGTATGTGAGTATGAGAGAGAAAGTTGTCAAAAATTGTTTAAAAATTGTTGTACAAATATCATTTCTCTATCTCAATTCATGTATCATTCTCTTCCTTTTCTTTTGTTTACGTGTAATCCATCAATTATCTTCCATCTTCTTCCTCTTGATATGCATAATTAACCAAAATCTCTTTTTCTTCTTCTTCTTCTTCTTCTTCTTCTCTAAATGCATCTCTTTTTTCTTACCCAAATTCTTCTCTTGCATAATGGGTAACATGGTTTATGTATCAAATCTGGTATTTTCTTCAATAAATCTGAGTAGTTCTTTAGCAAATCTGGGTATTTGTTCTTCATATTTTGTTAAATTTGATTTAACACATTTTTAATTGAAATTAAAATCAAAAATATATTATAAACGATTTGTATGATGTTTCTGAGTTATTAATAAGGTTTTTTTATGTTAAAACTGGCCGGAAACATGCGACGGTTACGTATGCGGCGGATCTGAAATCGGGTCAAGGTGACCCGCTAGAGGTTGAAGATGAAGTTTTTTCTGTTGACGTTTGTAACGTATATATAGCTTACGAAATCAATTAAACACACAAGTAGTATCATTGGCGTAGTGGTTAAAGAGCGGTCTAGTTAATCCACATGTTGTGGGTTCAAGCCTTGGTCAAGGCAAGTTTTTTTAAAATTATTGGTTATTTTCTTTTCTTTTTTTTCAAACTGTTTTGGTTTTGAGTTTAATCCTTGCTTAAACCTTTTTTTATCAATTTTTATTTTAAAAACTAATTACATTTGTTCCTTTTTTTTTATTAAAAAAACCAAACAATTGAATTTCTTTATCATATTAAAGTTAGCATAGTCAATGCTTAAAAATTAGAACAAAATAAAAACAATGAAAAGATTTAAAAAAGTTTTGTCAATAAAAATATTTTAAAAAATGATTATCAAAATATATATATAATAAAACAAAAAATTATAGAAAGTTTAGTGAAACGAATTATAGAAAGAATAACATGAATACACATAAAGATAGAAACAACAACAAGATTATATATGAATCTATGTTAAAAAATTTATAGAAACTTTAGTCAATAAAAATAAAATTGTAGAAAGAATAACATGAATACACATAATTATTTATTTTTTTAAAAAATGACTACACATAAAAATAATAATATAGAATATAAACATAAACAAATATAATAAAGACTTGTGTATTATATAAAAAACACTCTTTAAAATACACAAATATTTATACTCCACAATCTCTCGTTTGGAAGGTCGCAATCCCCCATTTTATACTCATCATTTAGTAATATTACTACCCTATAAATTTTTTTTAGGCTCCCATTTTTATGAGGCCCTATGCCAAGACACATGTTGCACATGGGGCATAGACGCCTTTGGGTGGTGGTGCGTTGCTTTCATTGTTGTTTCACCCATAAATTTACCCCCTGAGGGGGCAGGGTCATTACAAGAGGTTGTCGTCATTGTCGTGAATTGCTCACGTTTAAACTTGTGCTTTGTTCACTGGTCGAATTTGTTATGGGTTATGTTACAGCTCTGGCGATTTTCTGTTGCACCACTGATGACGTTTGATTTGAGTTTTCAGATTTATTAAGATCTGCAAGTTTATTAAGATTTATTAATAACTCAGAAACATCATACAAATCATTTATAATATATTTTTTATTTTAATTTCAATTAAAAATGTGTTAAATCAAATCAACAAAATATGAAGAACAAATACCCAGATTTGCTAAAGAACTACTCAGATTTATTGAAGAAAATACCAGATTTGATACATAAATCATGTTACCGATTATGCAAGAGAAGAATTTGGGTAAGAAAATAGAGATGCATTTAGAGAAGAAGAAGAAGAAGAAGAAGAAAAAGATTTTTGTTAATTATGCATATCAAGAGGAAGAAGATGGAAGATAATTGATGAATTATACGTAAAAAAAAGAAAGAGAATGATACATGAATTGGGATCTGAGTGTATTTGCAATCGTTGAAAGTTGTGTTGTCACAAATGAAAATTAATTGCATTTTAATAATATTATAAATTATATTTTAGTGGACCACTATATTCATGACACTTAGAATGGGTCATTTGACCCAATCACATGAAATGGGTAACCAAGTTGTCACCATTAAAATAACCCATGATATAGCACCCCCACCCCACCTATATACGCCAAACAAGCAATTCCACACAGTCTGCAATGGGTACGATGTGGCAGCTCCATAATGCATCACAAATTTAAGTAAATTGTTGATGTGATGGCAGCATACAGTACCACGTAAAAGATGCTTCCATTTCAAAATGAATGACTGTTAGTAGTACTATTTTTAAAGAAATTATTTTATTTTTAAAATAAATATCCATCCGATGATATCTATAACTTATTAGAAATAACTATCTTTTTAAGTTAATTTAATATTCAACGATGTATTTTAGTCTATAATATAAATTAGATACATTAATTATTCAATAAACCTAAAAAATTAACTTTTTCTTTTAAAAAGGACCAGAGATAGTACAAATTTATCGATAAGATTCATTTTAATCGATAAATATTAATATTGTTAGGCTAAACTATTTGCCTGAACTATAATTTATAACTCCTCACTTGATTAATTATAAAAAAAAAAAAACTCCGCAATTGATTGTGTATTTTTTGTGGTAACCGTAATTTTGTCTATGAACAAAAAAAAAAAATTGACATTTTATTTTTGAAAAGGAGGGTAGAGCCTAAAAAAACTGCAAAGTTATAGTTTGAGACATACAAATTGCCAGATATGTCATCAAAGAGTAGACTCTGAAGATTTCTAGAAGGAGCCTCCGAGACATGTAATTCGTAAAAGTTCAAAGTAAGACTGAAATCAGCTAATTAATCAGTTGATCTACTTCCCTCGCGCCAAGTATGATTGATTTACACTTGTCATTTCGTGGTCTTAAGATCACAAATACGCTAGATCAAGGTATGACTATTTCTCTTACTGTTGCATTTTCCTGTAACCATATGTCCATATCCACTAGCACTTTGAGTCATTGCTCACTTGAAGATGAGTAATCTCTTGTCTCCGAGCCAAGTTCATACCAATATACTTACCCCACATCTCAGCATAGAGGGCATCACAGTCTCCAATTTTGTGAGCATAGTTGACCAAACAACTTCCGCTGCTATTGCGAAGAAGGTCAATCGCCACAACCTGAAAGATTTATTGATTTTTCTGTGTCATCACAGTTGAGTTTTGCCCATCCATCTCGAGGCTTGTTCCATCCGATGAATATAGTATCCTTTTGTTGATGCCCCCAGCTACATGTGTTTCGTCATAGCTATCAATCTCTCTTGCCATCTTAATGGTCACATGAGCTAGATTGTTAGGACGTCAAAAACTTTCTTCAAATATACTTTTGTTTCGCGGCGTCCACACATGCCAACTATAAAAATTGTTTGCCACCCATCATTGTTTGTTCCAATCATAATACTGTTCAAATTGTTGAAGATCCACTCTCTACAATTCAAAAAGAAAAAATTAGTAATTTGATTGGAAGCTACTAACTTGATCCAAATATGTGTTGCATAAACACAATCCCTCAAAGCATTTATGATTGTTTCATTTGCACTTCCACAAATATAGCATATAGGTGAGATACCAAGATCTCATATACTTCTGTTGTAGTTGATAAGCAGTGGCAGATGTACATGTATAGGATTGGGGGCTCAAACCCCCACAAGGAAATAAACTTTGTTTACGATAATACTCTTATGAAAATTTTATTGTAAATAAAATATTGTACAATGTTTATTTTAAGCCCCCATAATATAAAATACTCCTACTACAATATTTATTTTAAGCCTCCCAAAATTCATTATCTCACTAACTAGCATTTATATATTTATCACAAGTTTATTTCTCAACTTTTCATTACCTCCATTTATTTTTTCTAATTATTTGTGTATAGGTTCTCCGCTCTTTGGTCAAAACTTTTATACAATGTTCTTATTTCTTAGTTGTGGGATTTCCTTCCTAGCATGGTGGCTACTCCAGAAATTTCTTTAAGTATCTATTTTGACTTCAATCATCATCTTGAGTCTAAAGCAATTATATGTGTCATTCCCTTTGCTTCTATGGTATGCACACCATGCATTTTTATTTGAACTCATTCTTATCGTAACAGTATGACCCCCTTTTCTACATATTTAGTAAGCAATCAGGGAATTGTACCTCACGACCCCTCTCTAGTAGAGTTTTTGCCTTATATGGAATTTGAACCACGTACCCCGAGGTTCGAGTACATGGTTCGATTCTCACGAAAGGCAAAAGCTCTTCTAGAGAAGGGGGGGGGTAAATTAGATCGTGAGGTACAATGTTGGGATTGCCTACTAAATACATAGAAAAGGGGTCAGGGGTTGTTACACTTGTTGTCGGGCCCCTTTGTGGTGGTAACTCGACCAATCTTGCTTGCATGATTTCTTTAAGTACCTGAACTTGCCTCGTATTCAAAGGAGTATATGAATAAATTTGTTGATAGCCTTTCAATGTGGTGAGTCTATTGTGATATGTAGGATTTGTTGATGCACTCGTGCCATCGTTGGGGGGGGGGGGTGGGGGGGAGGTGGTCTTGTTGATCAGGGGTCCTTTCTTTTGCATCAAGAGTCCTCATGCTTGCGTAACTTTCTTCACCTTTTATGTAGCACCCAACACGCTTCATTATTTCCTCAATGTTTGTGGCTGGCTTATGGGCCAAAGACTCGTTGAAATGCCTAACCTTCATACCATTTTAAAATGCACCTACAAAAATCTCTTGGTTGGGATTGACTACTTTGATGGTTGGCTTCATTAAACTTGATGAGATATTCTCAGAATCCTTCGTTGCATCTATGACAAATGTTGAAAAAGCTAGTTGCATTAACCCTTTAATGTTTGCTTCCACAAATTGGTAGACTAACTTTCGGTAAAATTTTGCGCATTCATTAGTTGAATTCCTCAAGAAATTCATGTACCAGCGGAGGGCCGAATTCTTCAACGTTCTAGAGATGATTTTGCACTTTAGGGGTTCCATAATGCCTATAATCGCAAGTTGAGTTCCCACTACTATCAGGTGTTCCAGAAAGCCTGTGTTCCCGTCAAAGATTGACAAGTGTGATGATTTGAAATTTTTTGAGACTAGTGATTCCCAAATTTGTTGTGAGAGCGTTTGAGACCTACTAGTTCGTCATCAAGATTATCGAGAATGACACATTCTTGTTGCATATGAGTTTGTAGAGTTTCATTTTGGTGATGTAAAGCCGCCATCGGAGCTTGTATTGCCGAGGGGGCTCCAGTTTCTGCTGCCGATGAGGATACAACTATCATTTCAAGTTTGATTTGGTGGGGAAATTTCTTTACCGCAGCCCTCATAATGGGTGCCAAATGTTCTTGTTAGAATTATTTCTTTCAATACCACCTGACCGGTGAGGTACCAAACACAGGTCTTATGTTTTTCTGACTGTTGGTATAAAGTGGATGGATAATTGACAAGTTCTTGCCTATATATATTGAAATGTTATGAAAGACAGTGGAGAGGGTAGTGGGCGAGCTCCACTCTCTCACAATCTCTTAGCGGATCAACTCACCTCCGCTTCCTTACCATTTCAGCGTGTGGGTTTGTTGTGGATTGGTCCTAAGCCACTAGATACATAAGTCTAGTTTGGTCCACAACCTTCAAGTGCAAGACCCAAGTATGGGGCAAAGTGTTTAAATAAGATCAAGTCAATTACGTTAACAAGACCCAAGTATGAGGTAAAGTTTTTTAATTAGGGCGAGTCAATCACGGTACACTAACTACTAACATTGTCTGTTTATAAAATAACGACAAATAATAAATTAATGCAATATCTATATTCTTAATGAATAAGTATTAAATTTATATACATGATCTGATTTGATTGATAAAGAAACTCGAACAATATCCCAAACAATCGATGATATACAAATTTTCGCAATATTGATTTGAATATTAATACATTTCTTTATTCGGAATACTTATTTTCCTAAAATAAATTTTATTTTTATCAGGAATTGAAGTTACTCGCACAAAAATTGTGCGAGACTGGTGAGACGATGACGTGTCATTACTATTCTTTATTTTGTTTTTTATTTGTTGGGTTCGGTGATTTACTTTCTTTCTTCTGTTTTTTTCATTTGACCAAAAACGCAGCGTAATTTCCAGTCAGTTTGCTGAGATACACAAACACGAGTGCTTCAACCACTCTCACCACAACACACTCAGCAACCACCAAACACTAACTGAAATATTTTGCTTCTAGAATCTTCCTCATCGTTCTCCAACCGCTTTTCCCTCCGTCAACGTTCTCCAACCTCTCTCGGTATCTCTCTCTTTCTCTCTATCTCTCTTCGAATTTCTCTAATTTCGTACCCAAATTGCATGTTTTCTTCTTCTTATTGTTGTAACTGTTAGTGTCATTGATGATAACGATGACGTGTGTCCTTTATTTATATTTTTTTTGCCCAATTTGTTTATTCTTTTTTTCGTTTCGATTCTGAATTATCTTTATTTAGGTTACACATGCAATTTTGAATGTATGTCAGATTTTATTTTTACTGTTTTCTTCTATCAATTTGTCTTTTTTTTTTTTTTTTGGAATTTCTCAGTGCATTTTGTTTTTAGGTAATTCTCTTATGCTCAGATGTTTTTTATTATTAAATTAAAAAATTAAATTATCTGAATTTGTGTTTGATTTTTTTAAAATTTTGTTATGTGTAATTGGTTTGGTATTTCTCAGTGCATTTTTGTGTTGGGGTTAGGAGGAAAAGAATAGTGGGGATGGGTTTGGGAGGAGATTTTCCTACCTTTTTTGGGAGATTATTTTGGTGGATAGGGGCAGTGTTATTAAATAGCATTTATAGTGTAGTTATAGTACAGCGAAATTTGAACAAACTGCTATTGTTCTGCGATCGGCGATTGACAACATTTAATAAGGGCCGATTGACAACACTGAATAGGGCCGAGAAGACTTATGACTAATAAGTTTGTCCTCAATATTGGCCCTTTTTACTTTCAGTTTTCATTTTACATCATTGAATAAGGGCCGGCCGATAGGCAACACTGAATAGGGTATTTAAAATTGTGATGCTAAATTCGGAACAATGACTAGTTTGATTGATATTCTTTAATTAAGGGACTAAATTGCCCAATCCTTACAATTCCATTGACCAGCATGTTGATTTACTCTATTTTCCTTTGTTTTTGAGAGTATTATAAAAAGAGCCCAATCCTTCAAACTCCTGTGTTTTCTTTGACTAATTTCTGCTTCCATTTTTTTTGGAATTAACTTTTTATGTATTTTCTTTTTATTTTGAATTTCTCATTAATTTTTTAAATTCTTGGTACTTCTCGGTTCTATTCTGTTTTAGAATTCAACTGCAACACAAAATGCATTTCCAGGGTGTTTTTTTGTTTTTCTTTTTACCATTTTTTGCTGCTAATTGATGTCTTTCTTTATAAAAATTAAATTTGAAAAGGTGAAAAGCACGGGGATTGATTGATTTGGTTGGTAGCAGAAGGGGTATCGGCGGAGGAGACAGTTGAGTTTAGGATAATGATAGAAAGGACGGATGATGGAGCAGCATTTGGTAATTTCTGGGTAGAGGAAATTAATGGGGAGGTTCAGACCTCTGTGAGAAAGAAAAGGAAATACAAACCTAAGAAAAAGGAATACAATGGATGGGGATCAACTTCCCTTATTCAGTTTCTTGAATCCATTGGTAGAGATACAACGAACAAGATAACTCAAAGTGATGTTACTCAAATTATAAATGATTATGTTAAGCAGAATAACCTTATTCATCCTACCAAAAAGAAAAGAATTGAGTGTGATGCGAGGCTTCATTTGTTGTTCGGAAGGAAGAGCATTAGCCGGTTGAAGATTAGTGACTTGCTCGAGTCACACTTTGTGGAGAACTGCGGACAATCTGACGATGATTTTCTGTTTGACTCAGAAGATGATGAATATGTGCCAGGGGCATGTGAAACCCCAAAACCGGCGTCTTTAGAGAGAAAGAGTCAACCAAAGAAACATGTTGTGGAGAAACCAAGGAGCTGTTTTGCTGCTGTCAATCCATTCAACATTAAGCTTGTTTATTTAAAGAGAAGTCTAGTTGAGCGACTTTTGAAGGACCCTGAAACTTTTGAGACCAAAGTAGTTGGAAGCTTCATAAGAATCAAGTGTGACCCAAATGACTACCTTCAGAAAAACTCACACCAGCTTCTGCAAATCACAGGTAACTTGTCTGCTTTAGGTTGATTATGCCATTGTATTCTAACAATTGCTTCTTTATTTTTATAACTTTAAATGTACAAGTTAGTTTGGAAGGTAGGCTTTGTCTAAGGTGCGCAACCCACCGAAGTCTTGCACCGTGCAAGACTTCTTTTAGCCATTGGATCAAGATAATCTTCAAGATAAATAACATGGTGCCATCTCAGTATTATATTAATTAGTTTTATTTTATTGACTCAATTTTATATTAATTAGTTAAACAATTAATTTTCGGATCTCTCTCCTCTATCACTCTTGAAAAGTCATCTCTTCATCACCAAGCTCTTGTCATTCCTGTACTCGAAAAAAGGTTCTTGATATCCCCAAAGACGGAGCCACGTAGTGGCCGGGGTGTTCAAATGTACCCCCTCACCTCTTCAAACTTATACCAATTTTCGATGTTTTTTTAAAATCTTGAACCCCCTCAAATTTAAGCATTGTACCTCACCAACGTAATTGGTATAGAGAATAGTTGTAGAGTATATATGTAATTTTTTTAGTACAATTTAATTTTTTGAATATATATTACTATAGTTATAGTTATTAATTAACGTTTAAAAGTTTGAACCGCCTGACCCAGGGTCCTGGCAACGCTACTTGTTATCCCTGTTCATCCTTGCCGCTTCAGAAAATTACTTTTCACAAGTTGGAAAATTATCATCCAAACTATGACAACATTGAAACAAATTATTATGTAGTTAGGAAAATACAGAAAATTATCTTTGACGTATCAAAACTTTCAAATAAAAAAAATAAGTCTTAAAATTATGTATCATTATTTTTTGTTAATTTAAACAATTGCAACCCACCCATCAACAAGCAGTGTCTCCGGATCTAGAGAGATTAGTTCATGGTTGTGAAAAACAGCTCAAAGGATTTTTTGTAGTGATTTTCGATTTTGGCCAGCATGAAATTGCACTGATAATATTGTTGGGTCTAGGGAAAGATAGTTTGAAATGGGTGCTTGTTGGGTGAGGCGCTATGTGGCAGGTGAGTGGGCGAGACACAGAGATGGAGAAGACAATGGTAGCCATCAGCAAATTGGTGAGATATATAGATGAGGTTAACCGGATGAGAGAGGTGGGATTAATGGTCTTCTTCACCAGGGATCCAACGAGAGATGGGATTAATTGGATGAGAGAGAAAGATAAATACATGAGATGATACGTTGTTGAGACCGTAGGATATTATGATGGAACTGAATGCATCTATCGGATGAAATAAAGTCTTACATGTAAAAAAAAGAGTACATGTAGCGACAGCTAAGAAAAATTAGATCACGAGATTTAATCTTTCTAATTAGCTGAAGTTTATTTCTTGGCTATATTCCAGGTATAAAGAAGAGCTCAGGAGTGGGTGGAGAAATTCGCTTGCAAGCTTCTGGTTTCATTAAAGACATCAGCATTAACATGCTTTCAGATGATGATTTCTCTGAGGTACAGCTGAATTATCTTACTACTTTAGCTTTATTTAGTAGAATTATGGTCTCTGCCAATGAAGATTAGCTCAACTAGTAGGATTGAATTGTATCAACTATCAACTAATAGGTCTTTGGTTCAATTCATGTTAGTGTTAGTGATCCTTCATTGGCAAATCAATTGTAACTTAAGTACCATTTTCAATCGCTTGTGCCATGCCCTGCACTTTTAATGGTGGCAACTTTTCGCCCACTGAAGTTTCATCTACAGCAAAATAGTTGTCAGCTCTGGTCTGAAGTGTTAAGTTAACTGTGTTATCATTTCTATTAATCAATATGTAAAAATTAGTGCTCGATTACCTTATTGGCTTTTAATAAATATAAGCCTGTGTTAACTGGAAGTTGATTTATTTGGTATTTTTGGCTGCTGATTCTCTTCTCTCTTCAGTCCTGTCATTATTACCCTATCTAAATTATATATTTGTTTAATAATGTGAGGCTTGTCATGGATGTGGTGAGTTATAATATCTTGCAAGTGGAAATATCTATACAAGATAAAGTTACCAAATGCTAATAAAAAGATGGGTGGTGGGGGAACCGCATTCACCATAATGGTTCATGTTGTCTTCTGACTATAATAATTGTTAAAATCTCACATGAGATGAGATAAGGCCTGAAAATGAGTTTGTTAATGGGAGCCATCCCTCGCCCTACGAGCCGGTTTTTAAGACTATTAAGGTGATATCAAAGTCTATCCAAGATCCATCGGACTGCTCTCTATCGGGCCATTTTGGTCACGCTCCAGATGTTTAGTCTTGGGTGTGAGGGATTTTGTGTGTTAAAATAAAAGTCTCGGTGAATAAGATAAAGCCTGAAAATAAGTTTATAAGTGGGAGGCATTTCGCACCTTACAAATTAATTGGTTTTGCAAAGGCTGAGTTAGGTCCATCCCAGATTTTAAGAATAATTATAGAAGAATACATGAAACCATTTTTTTATTAATCAAGTTCTAGCAAATTTTGCCAGTCTGATGACTTTGCTATGTGAATATAGAGGATCTAAAATGATAGGGTAGAGTGCTTCAAGGTTATATTTTAGTACCAATTAACGCAAGCCTAATATTTCAAAGAAGTAGAGTAGGGGCTGGGGCATGGAGTATAATAAAAGAAAAATCCACATGAAGTTTCCTCTTAGTTTTTAATTAAGCCGGTACCTAACTTTGTGGGTCTGGGGCTGTGTTTTTTTCCGTTACAAAATCAAATCTTCATTCCGACCGCAATAGGGCTTATTATGTAGCTTCCTTGTGTCATCTATCAAAGAGCTTTATTATGTCTTAGAACTTTCTGCTTTGTTATATTCGTTTTATTGTGCTTTGAAATTTTGGGTTTTGGATTTATGACTTCGGTTTCAGGCAGAGTGTGAGGATTTGCATAGAAGAGTAAAAGACGGCTTACTCAAGAGACCTATGATTGTAAGTTCTTTTCAGTACTTTGAGATTGAATTATTCTGATTAATGGAATCCCTGAAGAAGTAGAATAATTAGTCTTGTTGCCATAAATCTATGTGTGGTGCTTTTATTCTAAATATTATGACAATGCCTTTTTTTTATCGTAGGTGGATTTGGAGGAAAAGGCTAGAGTATTGCATGAGGATATGACTAAGCATGTACGCAAGAACCCTTGCATTTTGATTTCTTCATTCATGTTTCATTTCAGTGATTTTCTCAGTTTGTTTTCTTGCACTTCTTATAAGTGATATACAGCGGTTCTTTGGCACAGTAAGTATAATGATATATAAGAATAAGGGAAAAGATAAAGAAACAAATGTTCAAGAAAGTACTTCCATATTAGTCGCACACGTTTTCATGAGAATTGTACTTTGCTAAATATTGTGTGGATACCATTTCATGAACACACCAATATTATTCTTATTAACTTGGCTGGATTAGCAATGAAACAAGACACGTAAGCAATGAAACAATGTGAAATGTGATATTTAACTGTATAAGTCATTTTTATTTTGATAAAATATATAGATGATAAACTGTTGTATCTTGTCTTGTGTGTCAAAAGATAGATCAAGTAATATAAACATCTGTCTACCGATTTATACTTTTAATATATACACTTGTCGTGTTTCTGTGTGTGTAAATTAAAACTATTTGTGCTGCTCATCCGGATTCAAATGATAATTTATGTTTATTCTTTTGATATTTGGGTTTGATTCTTTACCTAACTTTTCTGCTTTCTTGTTATGTGGTGAATCTGCCATAGTGGCTTGCAAAAGAAATTGCTCTGCTAGAAAATCTTATTGACCGAGCAAATGAAAAGGGTTGGCGAAGAGAATATCCTTTTCTGATATTTATCTTATAATAATTTTTTCTAAATTGTGGTAATGTCTCCCTATTCATTTTTGCTTCAGAAGATTCATATGCGAATTTTGTTGCTGAACATTGTTAATCCATCATGCAATACTTGTTACACAACTAAATTTGTTCTCTAGTAGATTTTCTATAGATTGTTAACTGGCAATAATTGCTAGCAATGAACTGATTAAACTCAAAATTAGTAGGTAAATCTGATTACACATCACACTGATTACATTACAATCCCATCTAGTGCTTTGAATTTTATTCAACCCATACCCATGAATAATATTGCAGTCAATTGAAGTGGTGAACATTTTGCATTAGGATTCTGTCTTTTCATCATGAGTATTTTGCTAAAACTTTGTTTCGGAGTTCTTTATAATCAAAATCTTCTATAAGATAGATATTCCTTAATCTATTGGAAGCACATTGGACGGGTACCTACAAAAAAGGGCCAAGCTTAAGAGTCAGGAGGAACAGGAGCGATTATTGCATGAGTTTCCTCAAGTTATTGCAGAAGATCTAGAATCAGACTCTACGACACCAGATGTTCCAGATAAAAAAGATGAAACCCATTTCCAAGAGTTGTTGCAGACTACCTGTACAAAAGCATCGTTACCGACTGAAGTCCCAAAGGCAGTTACAGATGATTTTGAAGATGATTATGCAGATGAACAGGAATGGTTATTCCATGACATTCCTCAAGTTACTACTGGTTATCTAGACTTTTCAGAATCCAAAACACCAGAAGTTCCAGATAAAAAGGCAGAAAATAATATGCAAGGGTCTTTGGAAGCTACTTGTACAAAAGAAGCTTTAGTGACCGAGGTCTCAAAAACGGTTGCTAATGGTTTTCTAGATTTTTCAGAATCCAAAACACCAGAAGTTCCAGATAAAAAGGCAGAAAATAATATACAAGGGTTTTGGGAAGCTACTTGTACAAAAGAACCTTTAGTGACCAAGGTCTCAAAAACGGTTGCTAATGGTTTTCTAGATTTTTCAGAATCCAAAACACCAGAAGTTCCAGATAAAAAGGCAGCAAATAATATACAAGGGTTTTGGGAAGCTACTTGTACAAAAGAACCTTTAGTGACCAAGGTCTCAAAAACGGTTGCTAATGGTTTTCTAGATTTTTCAGCATCCAAAACACCAGAAGTTCCAGATAAAAAGGCAGAGAATAATATGCAAGGGTTTTGGCAAGCTAATTGTACAAAAGAATCTTTAGTGGCTGAGGTCTCAAAAACGGTTGCTAATGGTTTTGCATGCAAGGCTACAAAACTGTATGCTGCCGATCGAACAAAACAAGAAAGTGAGTCACCAAAGTCGATTCTCGGTCTTAGTGGACCATCAGAAGTTCCCCTTTTCAATATGGCAATGAATAGCACTGCGGTGAATTTGATTTCGCGTGACACAATCACTTCTGCAGGTTTGTTATAATCACCCCTCTTTTCCATGATTCTCTATTTTAATGTAGGCATATTGTTTGTCTGGGATTCCATTGGATGGTACTACCTTTGTTCCTTGTTCTAAGCTCCCTTTACAATTTTCACATATATTAAGAAAAATATGTAGTGTATTTAATGTGTTCATTTTGTGTTTATCAGATGTTTCCAAAATACTCTTTAAGTATAAGAATGTGTTCAACTTTGACTTGTCATCTTCCAAGACACTTAGTAATTAGGGACAAAGTAGTATTGTGACTATTGACATGTGTATTTAATGGGAAGTGTGCTACATTTATTTATTATACCTCAGAAGCACTTTAGGATAAGCCATGTCCCTGTCATTCCATTCATTGATGTTCTTTGCATGTTTTGGCAGTGCACCAATGGTCTAGTGTGCCGGTTCATCAGCAAGCAGCTAAACAAACAGACTCTGCGTATAAGAAGGGTGGTATATCTATACCAGCCAAATCAAATGAAGCTACGATCAAAGCTAATATTACTCAAGGACCGTTGGACAAGCAGATCCCGATTATAGAACTGAGCGATGATGATGAGGAGGAAATTGAAAAACCAAGCACCATAAAACCAAGCATCATAAAACCAGTTCCTGCTGAGGAGTTGCAATCCTCAATGTGGCATTACCAAGATCCTCAAGGACAGGTGCAAGGACCTTTCCCCATAATTTCTCTAAAATGTTGGAGTGATGCTCGCTACTTTTCTCCAGACTTCAAGGTTTGGAAGGCAGGCCAAAGCCAAGATCAAAGTGTACTATTGGTGGATATTCTACCCAAATTTTTTCCCTTTGGATCAAATTTCGTATGAGGTGTCAACGTAGCTGGGATGTTAGTTATCAGAGTATGCTTTAGCATATGAATTTTGATTTTAAAAAAATGTGATGCTTTCCAATCCTGGACAATTAATCGGTTAGATTCAAATCCAACCAACCACCTGCAACTTAAAATTGTAACTGTGCTGTTTCAACCTGCAACTTTTTTTATTGTAACTAGGTACTCCGTACTCATACTCTCTCTTTGATTGTTTTTTGCTTCCTTGCTTGTCTCCCTTTTATCTTACCAAAGGGAACTGTGCCATTCATGTATGAATGATGCATCATGCATCCAATTGGTTGTAGAATGCTGTGCTATGTTCCACTGTTCATACAAAGGCTAAGGTTGTCCAAGTTGGTGATTGTGGAGGATGTCAAGAAAAGATATCAATTTGGTGAGGAGGTTCATGTAATAGATTTGGCTGAATGAAACTGGGAGAGCTCTGAGCTAAAATATCTTCCATAACAAATAAAATGGTTCATTTTCAAATTGATCAAAAAAATTTGAAAATCAAACATAATCAATGTTTATTGTTTATTTTTAGGCTTCTGTTGGTGAAAATGAATTTCATTGGATTTGATTTTGGATTGACTTTTGAAAAATTCATTATTGAGACAAATCTATTGGTTGTTGATTTTTTAATGCTTATTTGATGACATTAATCTATTGGATACTCTTTGATGAGATTAATCTATTGGATTGACTCTTAGAAACGCTACTAATTTTGCTATTTTGCTAAGAAATTTTACTATTTGATATTGATATTTGTTACATCAGTGCTTTTTTATATGTTGATGTTATTTAACTTTTAATAAATCATTTAATCTAATCTTTTTGGATTAGTGGAATATAATAGAATAGAGTAGAGCATAATGAGTTGAGCAAAATGAAATAGATCTCCTATTCTATTGTTTATGGATATTTTAATAGAGTGAAATAAATTTTACATTTCATTTCTTACTTCTCAAATCGGGAAAAACAAGATTGAATGTGAGTTGTGGTATGAGATGGAATTCATTCCATTTCATTATAATTTTGTAAAATTCAAACTAACATTAATCCATTCCATCTTTTTTATTGTTTTATTCCATCAATTCGAACATAATTTTATGAAAACAATTTAAGTTGAATTGAAACTCATGTTTTAACATTTGGATTTAGCGACTTTTCTTTATTTTATAAATTTTTAGATGAGTTAAACAAAATGAATTCAAAGTTTGAATTTATTTTAATAAAAATCAATATAAAAATATGGCAACATTGGATTATAGATACATATTCAATCAAATTTTGAAGTACCTGAGTGTTCAAGAAAGCATCTCTCAAAGGCGGGATGATAATTTTTGTTTATCAAGTCATTCCAATGTATTGTATGAGTACTTTCTTGTTATCATCTTCTTTAGGAGACAAAATGGAGAGGTAAGGGTGACAAATTGGAGAGCATGATGAATTCATTTTAGTGGGGTTCGTAGAGGTATCCGGAAAGGTATCAATTGGCTAAGTTGGGCAATTGAGTTGAGTTGGCGGATTCGTGGTTTTGAATCATAGAATCGTTTCCCGGACTAAACTACTTCAGATTTGAACAAGTTGGTTCGTATTAGACCCACATTTGAAGAGGAAAAAAGAAAATCTAATGGGGAGAAAATAAATGGACACGGGGAAGATAAATTTTCTTCCACTTATTGTCAAATAAGTCATGTCTTGTGATCCGCAATTTCTAATGCGCCAACGTATGTAAATTATAAATAATTTGTATAAATTTGATTTTTAATTAAATTTATTTTTGTTATTTTTGTCAATTTTAGTTTTTATTTTATATTTTACACATATTGGTCTGCATCAAGGCATAAAATAAGCAAAAAGAAAACCCAACAATAATTAAAAATATGACACCAAATTTCTTGACAAAGAAAAATATGGAACCAAACTTTACCACCAACAATATGATCAATATTCTACAAAAAAAAAAGAAGTAACCAAACACTCAAGATGATGACTAATTCCGCTAATGATCACACTCATCCCTTCGTAAGAGTTTTAAGAACATTGCAGTTGCATCTTCCAAACTCAGATTCGGGACTATGGTTATGTTAGAAAAAGATTTGTGTCATCTTATTTAAACGATCTTGAGTAAAAATATAAATACTAAAAATCTTCTTAGTAATGCTCCCAAAGGCTCTTATGCACCAAAAATACTTGCATGAGTTTGTAGCAATGAAATTCCTATAAGAAATCCTCCCTGGTAATTATTTCTCATGTATGGTCGAATTAAACTGCTTCATAAGGCAAAATGGAAAAAGGAAAAAACATCAATACTAAAGCACAATTAGATATTGTGAGTGCAATATATAGATCAATTATAAAATGTGGAAAAAAATTTCTTACAAAAGATTATGAAAATAAATAATTTTTTTGCATCTTTTAACATGATTTTTAAAACAACTTTCTTTAAAATAAGAAATTATCAGTAAGCAACATATATACATATATATAATAAGCAAAAATGCAATATAGCAAACATAAACAAACACAAAGATTTAAAAAATAAGATCTGAATTAAAAATGAAAAAATGGAGTACATACCGATTCCTTTGACACTCTGAAAAACCTTTAACAATCATGCTTTCTATGTCTTCGCACACTTTAATATCCTCATCATCTTTAGGAAAAAAAATATACTTTGTAGAGACATACAATTTAAAAATGCTTTGAATGATAATTATGCTTTCTAAATCTTCACAAAATAGATATAAGAGTTAGTAAAAAAATATTTAAGCAAAAAAGAAAAAAGAAGTAAAGAAATGAGTAGACATGAATACCATCCAGACAATAATGACTCACCAATTTTCAACACAATTTCTTACCAATACATTTCTCACCATAGTTCTTCACTTCAAACTTTATCTTTGATTTAAAGGATGTTCATAAAATCTGCAAACAAAACAATTAAAGGAATGTTAAATGCATACACAATGACATGACAATCAAGAAAAAACTACCAATGAAAAAGAAAAAAAAAAGAACACGTACCAAGTGTGTATCCTCATTGTGTTGTAACTTCTCCATCCAAAATTCAAGCAGGTATTAAAAAAATCAAAAATGAAAAGAACTTCTTTTTTGAAATAAGTTGATTAATAAATAAAAGAACTTGAATTAAGGACCAAAGTGAGATATGAAATGTAAAGAGAACCAAAATAGATATTAGAGAGACATGGAAAAGAGGGAAGAGAAACATAATTGATAATGTATTGGTTATTTTTAAAGTTTGTGTTGAAGATAATATAATGAAAGGGTTAATCTATAACAATAATAAAGGGAACACTTAAACTTTGGTGTAGCCTTTTTTAAAAATCCAATAATACCCTTTTCAGTTTTTTTTTATAAAAAATTTAACTTCCCAACTAACTATTTCATTGGTAGTTTTTTTTTATACATATCTCTTATCTCTATTATCATTAACCCTTTCATTTATAATAGAGATAAGAGATATGTATAAAAAAAAACTACCAATGAAATAGTTAGTTGGGAAGTTAAATTTTTTATAAAAAAAAACTGAAAAGGGTATTATTGGATTTTTAAAAAAGGCTACACCAAAGTTTAAGTGTTCCCTTTATTATTGTTATAGATTATAGATTATAGATAATCCATGACATTTATAACTTACCATCAAATTAGTCCATAATTGTTTACAATTTATTAAATAACTACTATTTTAAATTGACTAATAACTACAAGATACTTAAATTGTGTGATGTCATTGTTCACGTGACATTTAACATTTGACATCGGTGGATGTCAACAAAGAGACCATATTGAGAAACAGTTGACAGAGACTAATTTGAGATATAGAAAGAGTCAATAATTTATTTGAGACGGTTATAGTACAGAGAGACATATGGTGCGTTTGATCGCATAACATGAAGCATTGGATAGAATAGTACATGACAGAACAAGAAAGTATCGTATAAGACATAACAAAACTGTACCAGAAAGAGATAGAAAGATAATATTTTTACATTAAAAAATATAATACGTATTTTTCTTATTTTTATAGTTGTACTGTGCAAGGTTGTCAGAATCGAGTTTTTACCTTAACTCGTTTTGCCTAGGTAAAATCGAAACTAAAATCGAATCGTAAAATCGTCGATTTTACCTCATATTAAAATAATATTATATTTATATTTAAGACATATATATACTTATATAATATTATAAATGCGTCAATAATTTAAAGTTTCAACTTAATTTAAAAGCTAAAATATACTAAATCATCATAAGAAAATGTAATATTCGTAAACTTGGATCAAACTACACAAATTATCCACCAAATCATCAAATAACATCCAAAAAATTATCCAAAAACAAGAAGGTAAAATCGTCTCAAAGAGTTAAAACCTACGATTTTACATGATTTCAGCAATTTCATAGCGATTTAAATCTTGTAAAATCATTTCAGACTACGATTTTACCCAAAAAGGATTCTACCAGCGATTTAACTCGAAATGATGACCTAGAAACGTAAAATCTATGGTTTTTAGGTTTTAAATCGGGATTTTAACAACCTTGGTACTGTGGACAGAAAATTGTCATGTGATTCGGTCGAGGACATAAATTCTTTGTTTTTGTCCTCCTTATTATCTATTTTTTTAGTCCCATAGCCAATTTCTAAATCAAACAAAGTACAAAAAAAAAATTATCCGATTAAGCCCCCAATTTTTTAGCAGATCAAACACACGCATGAATTAATTTTATGGCTTACTTAAAAAACATATGAGAAGTTTATTTATTGAGTTTAATTGTTGTGCGTTATAAGTGTAAAGTTTTTTACACATGCATCCATGATGTGTTGGCACATCATTTAATGAATGTGACACGTCATGTGGTTTTAAACACAATATATGATGTGTTGGTATATTATTGGACACATGTGTAAAATAACTTTACACCGATAGCGTATATAAATTAAATTCTTATTTATTTACTAAAAACATTAATTAATTAAATAAAAGTGTGTAGTTCCATTCCAGGGTTTTCTAGTTCTAGTTCTACTATTAACATTTTGGCGGAAAACCTGAGAGCGTACCCTTCTGTTTCTTCTTGCGACGCCTTGTATACACTACACTCACTCATTTCTCCATAACCGATCCCTTCTCTCTGCCCTAACTCTCCTTCCGCCGCCGCTATCCGTTAACCGCCGAACATTCTTTCCCAACTTCTGGTAACCTCCGTTCTTCTCTCCGATCTGGTTTCATTTTCTACATCGCTACCTTTGTATTCTGATTTAGGGTTTTAAGGGTTTTACTTTCGATTTATCATTTCTATATTTTCGTTTTGTGGTTTTGTTATGGTTGAAGAAATGGTTGAATCTGATATCTTTTGTTCGTGAAAACTGTGTTTATCGGTGTTTTGAATTTGAATATGAATTGATTGTGTTTTTGGAAAATGTGTAGCTAAGATTAAATTTTTGGAAGTATCTTCGGAAGGAAAGTACTGCGCTACTGGATTTGGTTTTTGTTTTGGAAAAATCTCAGGACTTTTTTTAACCTAGAAATCATGCACTCTTCAGTTCTAGTTCTCAGTAAGTTCTCTCTCTCTTTTCCCTTATGGTTGAAATTTTAATTAGTGTTTTTGCTTGCTTTTGATAGATTTGAAGTGATTCCATGTTTAGTATTAGTTTCTTTAGTTCATTTGGGGTCAGTTTGATCCCTTAAAAATACTGTATAGAACTTTAGTTGTACTGTGTTTGATCTAAAACGGTTCGTGTGACTGAACAAAAATTGAAATCTTTGTCCTCTCTAAACCACAAGAAAACTTTTTGTTGTAAGTACAAGTTGTTTAAAATATTAAAATAACATTTTGTTTACCAAACATCGCACAAGACAACAAGTTGTTCAATATTTAAAGGTTTGTTTTGCTCTATCATGTGTTGTTCAGTATTTACCTTTTGCTATATTGATAACTTTATTTTTGCTATTTCATGTTTCCATTTTCACATTAGAGAAAATGCATTTTGGAAGTTTTTGAAAAAGATTTTAAAATGTTGCATTCTCTGTAGTTAGCTTCTATTTTCTCTATCAAATTTAAAAAGGAAGATCTATAGCCAAACATTATTTCAGCCACCTACATATAAAATAAAATTGAAAATGGAAGTCGAAAATCTGTTCTTGGTATTTGATTTCTGTTGTAAGCATATTTTTTTAATGGATTGACTCATCAAATCTATGCTTTAAATGTGCAGAGGACTCTTTGAAACGTGAATCAGGAGCAAAGGTTCATCATGCTAATATTCAGGCATCAAAGGTGAACCTATTACTGATTATTGACCACAGCTTAGTAGTGTTTCCTAATGTTTCTTAATATTTATTTGTTGTTTATAAATTTAATTCTGTTGATGAATGGAAGGCTGTTGCTGATATAATCCGTACAACCTTGGGACCCAGATCCATGCTAAAGATGCTTCTTGATGCTTCTGGAGGTTAGCATTTTCCTTTCTTAAATCAACATATATGGATTATTATGAATCAAACTGTTTGCAGTAGTCATTCACTGTGGGAAACTATTTTCTTATATGCATCGTTTGTTTCTGAGATATACATGGTATTTTGCTGATTGCAAGTTGCAGTAATTGTCACTTTTTGTAAGAGTTTTGAACTATTTGTTTTTTTTTTAACATGATATTTAGGTTGTGCTTGAAATTGTTGATGCAATAGTGTTTATCATAAGGTTTAGTTTTATGTCGTGTTTCCAAGTACTTAGACACCTATTCTTTTTCCCTATAAACTATAACAGGAATTGTGGTGACAAATGATGGAAATGCTATCTTGCGTGAATTAGATATTGCTCATCCAGCTGCAAAGGTACTTGTGTCTCATGCTTAATTTCATTGATATTGCTCTGTGGTACATATATTGCCATACAGTGTGTTCGTGATCACGTCTTGTGAAAACAAAACTTTCTTGTTTCCATTGAATTTTCTAGGTTTAGTTTCTGTTTTATTTGTTTCATACTTTCTGAAATTGTTGGCTTATTGGGTTGGCTACAGTCTATGATTGAATTAAGTCGGACTCAAGACGAAGAAGTAGGAGATGGAACCACATCTGTCATCATTCTTGGTATGTTATTTGCACGTATATTTATTAATGTTATTCCTGTGAGTATTTATTGAAACACCTGTCATATATATATTTAACAACTGATTATGATTATCATGTATTATATTTAATTGGGCCATTCTGAAATGCCTTCTTTTGATAGACCATTTTCCTATAATTTTTTATTAATGGTTGATGAGTTGTATGATTTCAAACTTTTTCTGCTTATACAATATAATTCATTTGTATCACTAAACTTGCATATTATATGCTGTGTTATTTCCACTTTTGCAAAAATTATGTGTTTCAAATTTTTACAACATTTTGTCCATCTCTTCTTTCGTCTCTGCAACATTATTATTTATTAATATAATATCTTTGTTAGGTCTATTGTTTTTCTTGCTGTCCCTCAACTTTAAGTATTGTCTATACTCCTTGATCTTTGTAAAATGTTCTAGCTTCCATTGTTGATTTTCCAGGCACAAAACCAAATTGTTTACTTGTGATGCCTTCTTATTTTCTGTTCAACCACTATCTTCTAAAGTGACATTTACTCATGAGTTTAATCCCTCTATAATTTGCACATTTGGTACATTATTTGTGCAGTTAGCTAATCTCTTCAAATGTTTATTGTACATCAATTTATCAAATTCCCAAATAGCCAGAGTAATTTAGTTTGTCCACTCAGGTGTTAAGTTGCTTTGAATATTAAGATTCTTCCACAGACTAGCGTCACTATTTTTGTGAATGATTTTAATAACAAATCATGGTTTGTTGTATCATATACTGAATGGTGGATTAGTTTTTCCTTGATTTATTGGGATTGCATTTGTACGTTTTCAAGATCTTCTCATTTTTGTGCAGCTGGTGAGATGCTCCATGTTGCTGAAGCATTCATTGATAAAAACTACCACCCTACAGTTATTTGCCGAGGTAATAAAATAATATTAATCAGCAGTTCATCCCTACAATATGAAATTGTGTATAATGACACTACAGTTATGTAATTTGCAGCATATAACAAAGCTTTGGAGGATGCTATTGCTGCTATTGACAAAATTGCGATGCCTATTGATGTTCAGGATCGTAAGTTTTTTTACTTTTCTAGATTGTTACTTTTTGTTTGTTACAAAACCCTCCCAGTAATTTGCAAAATTTCAGCGAGCTAAACTGTCATTTCCATTTTCCAATTTTTTGTGGACGAGGAACCTAGATAGATTGTCCAAATAGTTTGAGTTGGGAAGTAATTATACAGTGCCAAATTGCGATTCAGTTTGCTTCAAAATTTCCTAGTAGTCTTCAGTAATGTGTAAGAACAGTATTTCACTGATCCATTAAATTTCTTCTTGACATTAATGCCAATTCTATTGATGAATTAAAATGCAGGAGGTCAAATGCTGGGGCTTGTTAAAAGCTGCATAGGAACCAAATTCACAAGTCAATTTGGGGATTTGATTGCTGTGAGTATTTTTCTCTTGGCTAGGTTTCCAAATGATATTCTTTGCTCTTTTATATTTTAAATTATTTGATCTAGATGTGTAACATGGCAATGGTTATTCTTGAAATGCTCAGTGAAGAACTTGAATGTGACCAAGGGAGAGGGTAGCTTTAGCAACATAGTAAATTGTAAAAGTTGTCAAAAGCACAAGTTGATGTTGTTTTGTCATTAATTCATTGTATTGGTTATTATTCATGTTATGTTTATTGGCATCTAGACAAGTGTGTTCAAGTTATCTTCATTGAGTTACGTGGGCCTATCTAGTTGGGAAGCAACACATTTTAATTGCTTTACATGCAAACCTAGCAAATGTTGTCTAAATAATCTCGTTATTTCCGTTCTTGTTCTTTGGTTGTATTGTTTCTGTTTGAGTGAACGTGACTTATATTGGATATAAATATTATATCCCTTGGTAATTATAACCTTTTACAATTGAATGACATTTCTAGATCTATTGAATTATGTTTAAAGTGTTCCCTTGGTTATACTCCAGGATTTAGCTATTGATGCTACTACAACAGTGGGCGTTGATATTGGCCAAGGTTTAAGAGATGTAGATATTAAAAATTATATCAAGGTTGAGAAGGTCCCTGGCGCACAGCTTGAGGAGTCGAGAGTTCTCAAGGGAGTTATGTTTAACAAAGATGTGGTTGCCCCTGGCAAGATGAGAAGAAAGATTGTTAACCCACGTATCATTCTTCTTGATTGTCCTCTTGAGTATAAAAAGGGTGAAAACCAAACAAATGCTGAACTGCTCAGAGAAGAAGACTGGAGTCTCTTATTGAAGTTGGAGGAAGAATACATTGAGGAGCTCTGCATGCAGATATTGAAGTTTAAACCAGACTTGGTTGTTACAGAGAAGGGTCTTAGTGATTTGGCATGCCATTATCTGAGCAAGCATGGAGTTAGTGCAATCAGAAGACTGAGGAAAACCGATAACAATCGAATTGCCCGGGCATGTGGTGCTGTTATTGTGAACAGACCAGACGAGTTGCAGGAGTCTGATGTTGGTACTGGTGCAGGGTTATTTGAAGTTAAGAAAATTGGAGACGAGTACTTTGCTTTTATTGTTGATTGCAAAGAACCCAAAGCTTGTACTGTATTATTACGGGGTGCTAGTAAGGATCTCTTGAATGAGGTCGAAAGAAACCTGCAGGTAAGTTATTGATATTTGTTTACTAAATCCCAATCATATTTGATCATACTACTTCATGAAACTCTTTTCCGTGCCAGGATGCCATGTCTGTTGCTAGGAACATAATAAAAAATCCAAAACTTGTACCTGGAGGCGGTGCTACAGAGATGACTGTGTCAGCTGCTTTGAAACAGAAGAGTTCTTCTATTGAAGGCATAGAGAAGGTTAGTGTATTTCACTGTTGCTTCAGTGAACCAGTGGATACTTTTTTCATATTTCTGGGTTCTAGTTCCTTTCGTGTTGAGCAGCAGTTTATTCTGGTTCTCACTTTTGATTTTTGTTGACAAACAGTGGCCATATGAAGCTGCTGCCGTTGCTTTTGAATCTATTCCACGTACTTTGGCACAAAATTGTGGAGTAAACGTCATCCGTACAATGACTGCACTACAAGGGAAAGTAAGAATAGTTTGCTAGTATATACATATACAGTCCTTTCTCTGAAGTCTTGATTTTGTTTAACTTTTGTGTTTTTGAAAATTGTAGCATGCAAATGGAGAAAATGCATGGATTGGAATAGATGGAAATACTGGTGCCATCGCTGACATGAAAGAGCGCAAGGTACTTCGTTTTTATCTTATGCTTGAAGTTTGCATATTCTAAATGATACCTCAAAATTATCCATTGTAATTTTGCCAAATAAAGTTAGTCACATAAGAGACATTTCACAAGATAAATCTCAATTAAATACCATCGGATTTCCTTGCCCTGAATAAAAATCTTGATTGTCTTAATTGAATACCACCAGATTTATTTATATTTTATAAAACTCGATTGAATCCCTTGAAATCCCAATCCAATACACCACCCTTGGGCACATAAGAACTTAGAACCTACATTTTCCATTTATTTGCAATAGGTGCAACACTGAAGAAATCAATATTATAATGGCAATACTTTTGTACCCTGCAATCTGTGGCTAGTGCTGTTTCAACCCCACTCCCATCTGTTTACACATTGTCTTATGTTGCTCTGAAAATGTTTGTATTATTATGGTGCTAGATCTGGGATGCCTATAATGTGAAGGCGCAAACGTTTAAGACTGCCATTGAAGCTGCTTGCATGCTTTTGAGGATTGATGATATAGTGAGTGGGATCAAGAAGAAGCAGGCCCCTGGAGCAGGTCCCTCAAAACCTAAGATTGAGACTGAGGGAGATGCTGACGGCGAGCAAATCCTTCCTGACTAAACACACAGTTCCCTTGACATTGGTTTTTTTGACATAGAGTTGAAAATTTGCTAGGTTTTCTGCTAGGTTCTTGTTCCTCTTTGAACTATATATCATTATTCTTAAGTTTTGTTTCCTTGATTGTGCTGTTGTGTTGTTTTGTACTTCGGAATGTTTGATACAAATTGTGAACTTTTTTACTGATGTTCCAAATGTTATCTGCTTATCTAGTATTCTCAGCCCGTTGTTTTGAGTTTTTGCCAGGCTGAAAATTGTTGTTTTCACCATTTTTATGAGTTGGTTGCTTTCCACTATATTTCAGAACATATATCCATCTTTCTGTGGGTAATGCGATTAGCCAGGCCTTTCTTTGCCTGGGTCATTTAAACATGTTTGTCAGCAGTTTCCATGTAGAATTAGAATAGAAAATGAGAAATGCTACGGAGAGTTGGTACTTGTGTAAAACATTGAAGAATTGTTAAGATGTGAGACTCTTAAAATAAACAATTGTATGCAAAGAAGGAAGGTTAGATGATGTATTTTAACATTTAGCAAGGTTAAGTTTTAAAATTGACCACCATGGATTATGTTGAATTAACTGTTAGATTTAGGTTTTGTAGTTCTATTAAATCTTTTCTTACATCTTTCACCCTATAATATCTCACCCCTCTCTACCTCCTTTCTCCAACCCTACCACCACCAACCCACTTTTAGTCTCAACATCAAAACAAAGCTTAAATCAAACTGCAATAACGCTCCATTACAACAAATACAATTCAAGTCATTACACTCCGAAAGAAGACATCATTTCTGTAGAGAACTTCACAAATTTTCACAAGTCCTTACTTTTTCCCTTTAGTCTCTGTTCCTTTGAACCGTATACGTTCACGTCCAAATCTCATCTTAAGTTTATCATTCCAATATCCGGTTGGTGATGAGGTTTCCCCAAATCTTTCTAGTACACGTCAAAACTACGTTATCTAAGACATAATGATTCCTTTACACAAGTCTCAATTTCTTACGTCGGGCTCTAACACCACTATCTTATTTCCAAATCATCGCTTAGCTAACCTGTGTCTCAACATAAAAACATTTATCTCTTTTGATTGTCCCAATTAGCACGCACTATGTTTTGTTATAACTCCAAACTTTCTTTCAACTTTTCTTAGTTTTCGTTCGTCTTTTCTCTTAATTTTCTTTTCCTCAAAACTTATTGTCACCTTTATCAATTTTAATCGTTCCAGCATCACCTCTTCTATCGAAATACCTACATCCAAATTATATCTTAAAGTACTCATCACATCACTCTTGTTCAACCGTCTACGATTACAATATCTGAAGTCATTTACTTTCTCATCACGCATTTTAACTATGCTACACCTCTCCTCATTATAGCAAGTACGTTGAATCTAGCTTCACTAACTTAGCGACCAACAACAAGTGCCAACAGATTAACCGAAAAATAAAAAATGCAAACATATTCTAACGTGAAAGTTTCTCAACCGACCCTCCACTATTCTTTTTTACCCTTGAATTTTCAATTTTGCCTTGAAAACACATTTCGGTTTTTAAAAACCAAAATTTTCTCTGAATTTGCACTAGAAAAAATTCGACTTCTGCGAACCAAATTTTTCTGCAAGGGCAAAATTGATATTGAGGGGTAAAAAAGAATGACAGGGTCGTTGAGAAACTTTCTTCTAACGTTGCCAATTTTAATCACTCTCTCAAGTCAATTATATAATATGTAATTATCAACTATCTCTTTAATTGCATGGATATAGCCATTAAACATAAAAAGAAGTAATAAAATTTCTAATAATTGACTTGGTGGTTTGGAGGCGGAATAATAGAAATTGAAGTGGTACAAAGTAAATGGTTTCAAACTCTCCATACTAATAAAAAAAAAACTAGATTTTTTCTTTAAAAAATAACATATAAATAAAGTTAAATCTAGTTAGTTAGATTAAGCCAATCATCGGCTTTCCATACCACCAAATTTTAGTTTATTCAAGTTTGAATTTGTAAAAAAAATTTAGCTTAACTAAACATTTGGTCCCTTTTAGGTTTCAATTTGGTTCTTTACGTTTAAAAAGTATCAATTTGGTCCCTTACGTTTCTAGTAGGTTTCAATTTAGTCATTTCCGTTAGTTTTGTCACTAACACCGTTTGAACTATACACGTGTTTATTCACATATGCAAATTAGCTGTCATATGTGACAAAACTAGCGAAAATGACTAAATTGAAAACGAATGGAAATATAAGGGACCAAATTGATACTTTTTAAACGTAAGAGATCAAATTAACACCTAAAATAAACGTAAGGGACTAAATGTGTAATTAAGCCTAAAAAATTTGATCTTTACTCCAAGTCTCCAAGTTGTGTGTCTAGTCGCACATTGATCAAATTTTTGAGAAGTACTCAAATTACCATAAGTTTGCCAACAATGTTCAACAAACTGATCAAACTTTGGTTCCACTAATCAAACATTTTCAAATTTGAAGTCTCTCAGTGGTTTATTATGAAGGGGTTTCAGATCACAAACAAATAAGAGAGAATAATGATCAAATATGTTGCAGTGAGGCATTCTACTTTAACATTTTGGAACTAACCATCATTTGCCATTGCACGGTCTAGCTTTTCTTCAACAGCGCGCTCGGTGCCAAGACTTTTGAACCAAATACTATAAAGCATCCTTCAACGGCGCACTCAGTCCCAAGACTTTCGAACCAAATACTAAACTAGGCTTTGTCACTGCTTCACAAAACTCTTTGATTAACCAATAAGGCCTTTCTACTCTACCTCTTTTCTCATAAGATAGAATATCATTAAAGTCCCTTATTATACACGGCAACAATTGAGACAAATTTGATAGTTGTTTTGACAAGTTCCAAGAATCTCGCCGTCTACCGCCTTCCAGAAACCTATAGAATCCGATCAATCTCCACATACTACGTTAATTATCACTAGCTCTGACATCGATATGATTCAAAGCTACAAGACTTCTTCCTTCCCTAACTGTAAAGCAAAACTTAAATCTCCACACATAACGTAACACTTCAATTTTATTCGAGTGGACTAAAGAAAGTCTCATACAAGATTGTTACATCCAAATCCAATTTACAAGTCCAGACAAAGGTACTTGAGATTTGGAACTGTGCACGAACGCTTATCAATATCAGGTTACATATTTTTATTTTTACTAACGTTTACATATTATTATTATTATTTTTTTTTTTTTTAACGTATATTATTGATTATGTGTTCATTGCCATCTATATATTTTAATTTCACAATTTATATTTATATGATATAAATTTTTAATCTAACAATAAATTTTAGTGTATGTTCGGTTCTACAATGAAAAAATTTTGATTTTGTAAAATTGAAATAGCTTATAAATTATACCAAAAAAGTGACTTTATTTAGTCTTGTTTTAAAGACATGGTTTCTTCACAGGCTCTATTATGGCAAGCAATAATGCTATAAACTACAAAATAAGTTGTTTATCCGAACATGACTTTTGTCATCGTGAAATAAATAACATCACTCAGTGACTTGATCAATTTCCAAACACACGCCATTAATTCAAATTAAAACAAAAATGCCTTGGATTTATAGATCCCAACAATCATAGTACAAGCAACTTTTATAGAACACATGTTCACATTACATGACAAAACTATAACCAAAATTTAAAAAACAGCTCATCAAAAGTCATTACTATTACCAATTTTTAGACTTAGCTATCAATGAGTGATTTCCTCATCTCATCATTGCATTAGACAAAACTATAACAAAAACTCAACATCTTACCAAGTCATTACTATTAGCATCTTTCAGACATAGCTATCAATGAGTGATTTTCTCATCTCATCAACTATGACACTAGGTTGTGAATCTCTCAGCTTGAAAACACTTTCAATTACAGAGAACTCTGTTGCTGTGGTGTCTAAACCACAAAATGCTGTCCAATCATTAACTATCATTCCAGCAGCTATCACTTCACTACCTCGGTTCACAGTTCCAGCAACCAAAGGAACTTGAAGAAGCGTAGAAAGTTCATCCAAATCTTCTATGGAAGTATGAGGATGGACCTGCATCAAGTGTATGAATATGATCAAAAGACATTCTAGATGGAATAAAAAATATGAATTTCGAGGGAAAGAAAGCATTTTTGTACTCACCAAACCACCTCTATTTGAGAGGGCACAGAAACTCCCAACAAGAATATTACCGGCAATGGTCTGCCTGAAAACTTCTACTCCTAGAACATCTGCAATTATCTCCTCGGTTTCCTGAAATTATTTCACAATGAATAAAAAGTGAGCCAAGATTCATATATAAAATTCATAACAAATGGATATAACAATGACGGATACAAGAGAGATAATTTGAAGCTTTAATTGAGAAATCTTTTAATCATAAGCAGTGTTAATAAAAGTTAGCTTCAACAGTATCAGAAATCACAATAAAAGTACACATTTGAAGACAATCAAAACTTAATAAGATTGAGTTGTCAAAATTCATGGTGATCAGATTCAGAAAGACTGGCAGTGTTTATGTGCTATTTTGCCCATTTTCTTATTAAACATTCAGGCTTTCAAGTCTGTTTCCAATCCTAAACACAAAATAACTCATTAATAGAGATAAACAGTTTATAATCTACAACGAAACAGTACCCTGTCAAGATCGGTGTGAGTGAGGGCCACGTGGTCATTACATGCTATGCAATTTCCCAAAGCAGATAATTTTTCTTCTATCCTCTGAACAACAACTTGATCAGGTAGACAGTTTCTCAAATGTTGAAGTTCTGCATCAATAATCATGAAAATATGATCAATACCATAAGTTCATATTTGTTTGGCATTATAGCCATTTTATAACCGTAACAGTTTAATATATTATCTTCAGAGGAAAAGGGCAGTTACAAAGGTGTTCGATAACAACAATAGAAATTACCTTGGTCTGTGGTAGTATGGGGCAAGAGAAGCCCATTCTTGTTTCCTACAAGTCAGTGGAAAGGTAAGGTAATTAGGTATGATAAAATGATTATGATTTAAGAAATGAAATTGATGCAGGCATCTCTTTCTATTGTAACTAAAACAAGAAATATTATATGACAGAACGAAATAGGTCGGAGTTATCTCAGGAAAGAGTACTCCTTTATAAACAAATAGTAAATGAGGGTAAGAAATCCTTTACCAGCACAAAGACGGCCAACAAGACGAGTGCCGGCAATAGATGTCTTCACCACAGGGATAACACCAGATAACTCAGATTCAAATTCACTGTATCAAGTACCATATTATTCATTTAGAAAATCAACATAACAATTTGAAATCAAATCCTAGTAACTTAGATTATAAATTGAATTGTCCTAGGAACTTATTTTCATTAGTCTGAAAAGAATGAAAACCTGTAGAAGCCTTCAGAACCTCCAATGGCAACCATACAATAGGCATTGGTAAGTTTAGAGAACACTCCAATATCACAATTATTCTCAAACTGAAGTCCTGCAGATAACCCATAATCATTCAATATCTTAATTTAAATATTAAAAAGGATTCCCAAAATTCCCACCAAAAAAGACAATGAAGCATGTGTATATGTATGTGTAAGTACATGTCACACTTACTATTTGCCATGGTTGAGATTGACAAAAATCCTTAACCAAAGTACTGAAATGGAAGACCAAAAGTATTAGAATTATTATCAGAAAAAAACAAAATAAAGAATAACATGTCAAATGGAAATAAATTCACACGAGAGGAATCACACCCCTTTAGCCCTTTCCTATAAATGAACCTTCACTAGTTGAGTAAAAACACCTATAGCCTATCCACAATACTAGCACCTAATATACAATCATTTGTGAGTTGTAACCCACACATACTCGATACGTGGGCTACATGACTTGGTTAACTGCGGAGTTCTGATGGTATCCGGTACATTAGTGCTAATATTTTAGATACCCATGGTTTATAATATCAATCATTTGCTTAAAAAAAATGTTACTCAATAAATTTCTAGAGTGAATTGCTCACTTCAAAAAAAAAACCTGGTAAAAAAATTAAGTATTTGAGATAACTTTCTACAAAACATGCATATAGTTTATCCTCATATTTCTGATGCTTAATTTAATCTCAACAACACAACCTAATAATAAAACTAACAATAATTTTGCGTATAGAAAACCCTAAGGGGAAAAACTAGTAACATGATAAAGATATCAATTTTACAATAAAATTGGAACCTAAAATTGACAAACTAAGTTGGGGGAATTGGTTTTGAACTTGAGGAACAACAAAGAGAGAGTAGGGTTTGTAATGGTGAAGAGAAGAATACCTGATGCGGGGTTGAAGAAGGGTACGGTGGAGAATACGACGTCGACCGAGAAGAGGTTGCCGTATTGTGGAGAAAGAATGCAGTTAGGGTTTGTCTTTTGTACTACTCTGTTCCGTGCGCTGCACACATTTTTTTTTTGTTTTTTTGTTTTTGGATATTTTCCCACTTTTTCTAAAAAATAAAAATAATGTTAAAAAAAATAAAATAAAAACTCTTCTCCACGCATTTTTCTTCATCTCTTCTCAATCTCATACATTAAAACTATTTGTAGATCATATGGACGAAATAGTAAAGTCATTATTGAAAACGTCCGCATACAAAGATTAATATTTGTTAGTTGAGTTTTTTTTTTTTAGACAACATTTTATTATATATATATATAGAAATAATGTTGAAATGCAGTTTTACCCCCTGTTTTAAAATCTGGACTTTTACCCCAGTGTTTTAATTTTTTTTTTATTATGCCCCTATCATTAGGGATGACAATGGGTAGGGTATGGGTAGGGTACCATAGCACCCATCCCCCGATACCCGCAATTCGAAAAAAATTCCCGTACTGTCCCCATATCCACGTGGGTAACAACTTTTGTACCCGTGCCCATATCCTATGGGTACCTAAGTACTCATACCCATACCCGTTACCCGCACTTTTGATAATAATAAATCGTAAAATATCATCTCGTTTTAATGATATTAAAAAAAATTCAAAGAGTTTAATGTTGACTCATGAAATTTATAAACAAAATAAGTACCAACCTCATGCTAAAGTTCATATTTCTGTTGAATTATTCACATTGTGTTTGTATTATCTTATAAATAAATAGTATTATTAAAAATGTGTAATAGTTTAAGGACAAAACTTACATGTATTTCCATACATGCATTTCTTACTTTTCTTCTCACAAAGAGGTGGTTTTTTTTTATTAAAAAATAATTTTCTTTTATTTTTTCGAAATGAAAAAACACAAATAACCACCTCTTTGTGAGTTGAAAAGTAAGAAATGCATGTATGAAAATGCATGTAAGTTTTGTCCATAGTTTAATAATGTTGTATTTTTTAAAAATTGATATACTTATATTATTATATAATAATATAAATAAAATAAATAAATATATAGTATGTGGGTATGGGGCGGGGTGGGTACTAAGGTACCCGTACCCGCACCCATACCCACTCATTTTTTGCGGGTAATTACCCATACCCATGTCGTACCCAAAATGCGGGTTTTTACTCTACCCATTATGAGTATTTTTGCGGGTGCCAACTAGGTATGGGTCAAATTGTCATCCCTACCTATCATATCTTACTTATGTGGCAGTACCGATGTGTAATATTATTTTCCACGTCATTAATTATTTATTATTAAACTTTTTTTTTCTTTTGACTGAAAAATTTACTAAAAAGATTCTAAAAATGACAACAACAAAAAATCAAGTAAAAAAACAAGAAGAATAGTAAAAATACAAAAAAAAAAAACCAAAAAATACTAGAAAAAGAAGAAAAATAACATAAAAAACTGTCAATTAAAAAGACAGTAAAAATACCTAGAGTATTCATTATGCACCTACAAAATTTTGGATAATCATTAACATAGTTATATTATATCTCAAAAAACATGGCAAAAAAAATCACAATGACAGAGTATTGATGCAATAATATATCTAACATTTGAGTCACAAAACAAGCATAACAACTGAATATTTCAATAATATGTCTAATTGCATAATATGATAGGGGGAAAATTCCAAAAAAAGAAAATAAAACAGGGGGTAAAAGTCTGGATTTTAAAACAGGAGGGGTAAAATTTCGATTTACTCAAAACAGGGGCGGCAAAACTACATTTAAGCCTAGAAATAATTACACATAAACCAAAGGTAGACGGGCAACAAGTTGTGCCGCTAAATCTTTCTGTATAGCAAAACCTAATATTTGAAAAACTACATTCATAGACCTAGGTGACACAACATTACTATGCATGACCTTTTGAACTATTTCAAAAAGTTTTACCGCCTCTAGTGCGAGAAAGACAAAAGTGTCAAATGCAAACGGTATAAAACCGTGTTGATTATCAAAGCACACTTTCTCATGTTTGCTCATCTTGCTTGAAGCAGCTTTGAGGACAGCTTTGAGGGCAGCTCCTCCCACAATAAAATCCCTGACCCCCAACCCCACGAGTGGTCCCATAATTAATTATTGTTCCGTTTTGATCCCCTAACTATACTTTTGTATGTCAAATGTTAATCTTCATTATTAGGGATGACAATTTCACCCATACCTAGTGGGTACCCGCAAAAAATACCCACAACGGGTAGGGTAAAAACCCGCATTTTGGGTACGGGCACGGGTATGAATAATTACCCAAAAAAATGAGCGGGTATGGGTGCGGGTACGAGTAACTTAGTGATAACACCGAAAAATGCACTACTTATTTAATATTATTTGTCTTAATATTTTAATATTTTCTCTAAATTATTGTGTTATCAATAAAATAATTATTACATTTTATTGAATACAGATGCAGCCGAAATTTAGCAAAACATGAGTTTTATGGGACTAGAAGTCAAAACAATAGCCAAGACACAAGTGCATGGCACTTGTGCCCAGCATACACTTAAACCAAACAAAAGCAAGGCGCTGGCCATGCCTCATATGACCACCGGTCATGTTTCTTCAATCACGTGTGTAAAAAGAAATATCAAAGTGGCCCACACAGAACAAAACAACTTTCTCCTAGGCTTAAGCAAGCAAGGCGCTGGTCATAAGGCTTGTGGCTACCAGCCACAAGCTATTTTCACGGATACAGTTCCAAGTTCCGTATTTTCCTCACCATGATCTATCAAATATCAACGGAAGCTCCTAAATGTGGGGAGAAAGGAACTCTATTTCCAGCCTATAAATAGATCTTGTACTCAGTATTTTTCGGCCTCTCTTTTCACGCATTATTTGAGATTTTAAGCTTTTATTCTGGTGTTTTGCTTTCATTCCAGTTGCTATCTGTAAGTTACTCTATTATATATATTTAATTCAGTTTAGTACTTTATTTTTGTTTTCAATTTGTTTATTTATTTTGCAATATTCGAGTACGTGAATCTCATTTTAACTTTTACGTTTTGTGCCATATACTGTACAGTATATGGTACTTAGCTTGTTTGTTTTATTTTCTCTACAAATTATTGAATCATGCTTTATAATAGTTACTGCTACTTGTTTTATTAATTGGTTCCAGTATTAATTATACAGTCCTCAATCAGATTCAGTTTTTTTATTTATTTGTTTAATATCTGTTGTGTTCTTAATTAAATTAATTAATATTTATTTAATCATGATGTTTTCAATTATAATTATGTCGAACTAATTTAATATAACTGGAATGTGAATAAGAAGCTGATTTGGGTTTAGTAATTAAGTTGCAAACTTTATTTTCAAACAAACTAGTTTTCTGTTTCAGTTTTTAATTAAACGATAGACTATAATTTTGCACGAAAGTGAAAATTAACTAAAGTGTAAGTCAACAGCGCGAGAGTGTGAGATTTATACTAGATAGTAAAAACTGGACATTAATTTTAAACACCGCGACAACTCTTTAAAATTAATTAAACTGTATTAGTTTCCAAAAAATATTTTATAAACTAAATATGAGAGCGAAAGTGAAGTATTTATTTATATTTTATGATTTAGTTCAATAGCGCGAAAGTGTGAGACCTCCATCTTTGAACTAATATTGTTTTGTGAAAACTAGATCTTTTTAATTAAATTGAATTGATTTTCAAAAAGTATTTTTATAAGTAAATGTGAGAGCGAGAGTGAAGCATTTATTTTATAACTTTACGATATTAACCAACAGCGCGAAAGTGTGAGGAGCGTATTTTTAAATCAATATCAGTTTGTTAAAAAGTAACATTATTTCTAAATGCAATTTAATTACCGAACCCATTGAAGCGACTTAAAGTAACATTCCAGTTTAGTTAAATCTAATTGTTTAAATTAAATTAATTATTTTAAAATCACTTTCCAATTATTATTTTAGCCTTAGATTTACATAGTAACATTAGATAACGATAAGCTCGACTTTTGGTCTCTGTGGGATCGATAATCTTTTATAACTACACGATAAGTCTGTGCACTTGCAGAAATATCGCATCACTTAGTACCCGCCCCGCGCTCATACCCATGTAATATGTATTTATTAATTTTATTTATATTATTAATTTTAAAAAATACAAACACTATTAAACTATTACCCATGTTTTTAATAAAAGCGTTTATTTTATAATATAATTAAACACAATGTGAACATGCCAATGGAGATATGAACTTTAACATGAGATTAGTAATAATTTTGTTTATAATTTTCATAGGTCGACATTAAAATCTTTGAATTTTTTTTAACTTTATTAAAATAATATGATATTTTATAATTGATCGATTTATTCTTCGAAAAAAGTGCGGGTAACGGGTATGGGTACTTAGGTACCCACAAGGTATGGGCACGGGTGCAAAGTTTATTACCCATGCAGGTATGTGAATTGGTACGGGTATTTTTTCAAACTACGAGTATGGGAATGGGTACTATAGTACCCTACCCATACCTTACCCATTGCCATCCCTATTCATTATCACCTTCATCACCAAATTCAAAACAAAAAAAAAACTTAGCAAATCCAATTTGAACTTCAATATTCAATTTTCCCAAAGAGTTGTACTTTTCGTACCCCCTGAGTTTTTCAGTCACCCCCCGAAATAATCAAACTAACTCTCTCGCTTTCTAGAATGCAAACACTTTTTCGCACTCTAAGTAGCGAGTGACAATATTTGTAACTCAAACCAACGTATGCACCCCTAGAATAAAAAAAATCATGACAAAAGAAGTTCGCATTCTAGAATGTGAACTCAATTTGCAGTTTGCATTTTAGAAAGCGAACTCAGCTTACAGTTTGCTATCTAGAAAACGAACTTTTTTCTCATGATTTTTTTCATTCATGGGGGGCGCTAACGTTGAGTTTGGGTATAAAATATTGTCACTCCCTATGTAGAATGCGAACTGAAACTCAGTTCCCTATTTAGAGTGCGAACCCAGTTTACATTTTTACACTTTAACTAGTGTATCTTAAGGGTGAAGAGGACAAAAAAAAAAAAAATTTACAAGGTTCGCATCCTAAAATGCGAACTCATTTTGTAGTGATATCTAGAAAGCGAACTCTTTTTCCCTCAATTTGTGTTATTTACACACTCGCTTAGCGAGAGAGGTAAATTCGAAATATCAGGAAACGCACATGTATCTCAGGGTGCGAGAAGAATTAATGACTTTTCCCCAAATTTAAAACCCAAACCCAAAATTTAAAGTGAAATTCATGGCTAAGGAAGGTCCATTCTAATTTAAACACATTGTTGTTTTCTTCCTATTCATCCCATCAAACTCATAAAGAGGGTTGAGGACATCATCATCCTGAACAACCTCATTATTCAATAGGATTTTAGCATATTTACAAATTGCTTGTTTTCTTGGCTGCAATGGAAGATCTGTTATGCTTCTTTAGAGATTTTTATCTCTATCTTGCATCTTGAGAAATATTGCAAATAAAAAAACAAATCACTTACAAAAATCAGAAAAGTGAAAAATGAAACCACAGCCATATTCACAAATCTTTAAGTTGTGAATTTCACCTTGAATTAAATTGAACACTAAAGTTTAAATTAAATCATTGGCGGGTTGTTGAGTTTTTATTTTTATTTTTCTAGGTTTTGTGATGAAGATGATGAATTTTTTTTTTTCTTCTGGATTTCTGGGTTTAGGGCATGTTTGTTTTAGCTTTAAAAAAATATATTTTTTCTTTATATATTTGAAAATAGATTTTATAAAACTGTTTTTCAAAATATTACAAGTTTTTATATATTTATTTTTTCTAAATTGAAACACTAATTTGACTTCATATAACATAAACATACACTATTGAAGATCAAAACATAGTCAAAATCACAATTTTTTCAAAAAATTGCATTTTAAAAATGATTTTTATGAAAATCTATTTGAAATAGCTTCAAAGTTAAGTGATATTTTGATATAAAAAAAAAGTTTAATAAAATGATGAAATACCTAAAATAACATTTTAAGAATAATCATTCAAACCAAATTTTCATTTGAAACTTTTATAAAAAATCTCTTTGTAAAAAAAATTTACACAAAATTATGTAACATTATAAGAATCTATTTTAAAAAATATATAACAAACGGGCTCATAATGTTGAACGTGATGAAGTTGTTGAATAAGATTAACATTTTTTTTACAAATTTAACATAAATGACTTATTTGGTGGAAAAAAATATAGTTAAGGGATCAAAATGAAACAATACATACTAGTTATGAGACCAAAATGAAACCAACAAACAAGTTAAAGGACAAAAAATTTAATTTAGTCGATTTTTTTACAGGGACGAAAAATTACAATTCGTTAATCTTATAAAAGACGAAAAGCATATTTAATCCAAATAATAAATAAATAAAAAACTATAATAATAAAACCTAATGCAATTCTGCAAGAAAAAACCCAACAGAAATGCCAAAGATTGGGGGATGAAGAAGGTCTCTCGCCATGTTCACACATTGCAATATACTTAAAATATATCCAACAACTTGCCATAGCATCACGTGTTGGGCATATATGTTCAAGCAAACCCGAAGAAAAATGGGGTATACAATATAATTTGGACAGCCTTCATTATTCAGATGTATCCAAAGTGGGAAATCATATTTTACAGCTAGATAAATACAAAATCTTAATGGTCCAACATTGATCGACAGATGATGTGAAGTTTTATTTATAAATTGCGACGATTTTTATCTTATAAATTAATTTTGTAAGGTTGAATTATACTTAATCCGAAGTTATAAAATGATATTAGAAGTGGAACAATTCACCCGTTACAAATTGATTTTATAAGATTGAGTAAAGTCATGTCCAAAATATTTATAAAAATTTATAAAATTCATCTATTTTATAAAAACAATAAAAATAAAACATCTATTGCACGAGTCTAGTACGGTCCTCCTAAAAAGTTGTTAGGGTAGACCGTTGTCATTTTGAGTAAAATGTGTTTTACAATAATAGTAAAAGGTTTATGTTAAACGTTCATACATTCTAGTTCAATTGATATAAATATCGAAATTGCTAGTGTTAGATGCTATGAACGGGGTTCGAACCCCAGTCCCTCCACTTTGTGTGTGAGTTTTTAATGGTTTTGTCATTTCGTCTATCTACCCAAAAAAAGGTTTATGTTAAACGGTGTCTCAGAGCACATGTTAGGCATATCAAAAAAGGAAATAAATAACAAAATTAATGTTGAGAAGATACTTTTTTATATTTTTAAGTTATTGAGTGCACAAATTCTAAGATGAAATTTTCTTATTAATATGTTTAATTAGTGTCTTAGGGACACTGTTTAACATTTTTTATAGTAAAATAAAACCAAGTTAATTTATGTTGCATAAATGAGACAAGTCTTTCGCGCATACACAAGCTTAATTTCATCATTGGATCAATAAGTCTCGTCAATGAATCAATGTCATATCACATCTCATTTTATTGTATAGTGAAACTTGTTGATCCAATGATAAAAATAAGTTTGTGCATGATAAAAGATTTGTCACACCATTAAAAACCAATTTTGAGTGGATCGATATGTCTTCTTGCTCTCTGTTTTTATGGATAATTGATTTCTATTTTTTGAGCGACAGAAAAAAAAAAAGCCAATTTATGAGATATATTTTAGCCATCTATGAGGCAACTTCTGGTCAACTTGTTAACTAATTGTTTGTTGCTGCTTGTAGTGAGTTGTTGGTTAGTGAATTTTTTTACCGCATTGGCCGTCAAGTTCTTTTGCCATTATTAAATTCTTATGTACGTGTTGATTTGGTTGGCATGCTTGTTCCACGATACTCGGAGTTTTTCAAATTTGTTAAGATATGCAAGTTTAATAGTTTCGGATTTGCCTCCAATGTGCCGGTTCAACTTAATATCCATATCAATTAACTGATTTCAGAATGTCTTTGATATCCTCGCCTTTCTCCAGTTTTACGATGAAACAGTGTTTTAAAAACCGGACCGGTCATCGAACCGGTGAGGGTACTGGGTCACTGGTTTATTGGTCG
The DNA here is from genome assembly GCA_951799995.1 of Trifolium subterraneum. Taxonomy (NCBI): domain Eukaryota; kingdom Viridiplantae; phylum Streptophyta; class Magnoliopsida; order Fabales; family Fabaceae; genus Trifolium; species Trifolium subterraneum. The sequence goes on from OX637465.1 coordinate 6,239,720, forward strand.
AACCACCAGGTCACTGGTTGAACCGCATGCATAAACCGGATCAAACCGGATAAACCGGAGGAATGAACCGGTCTCTTTAATAAAATTATATAGCTATTAAACCGGTCGAACATAATGACTCGGTCTTTTAAAAAGTTAATGACACCTAAAAATTTAAAAAATTTAAAATATCATAATGTTGCAACTCACAAGTTCTTAAATTCAAATCTTAAATATTGTCATCACGCACTATAAAATAGTTCAAATTACAAAACCAAATAGATTTTAAACAAAGTCTAGTTGCAACATAATCTAATCGCAACATAAACGAAATAACAAAGTCTAATAATAAATTTAATTCCAATGAGACATATTTGTTTCGGACACTATTTGTTTTAGTTTAGTTTTTTCTATTTACTTTTTTAAAAAATAATAATTATGTAAAAAAACGACGTCATTTTAATTTGAAAAAAAAAAGCAGACGTAATCAAACCGGCGGTTCTGGAAAACCGTCAGTTCGCCGGTTTTTCTGGTTTTTAGCGGTTCGCTCCGGTCTAACTACATGTCCGGTCCAACATTTGAACCAGACCGGCTACCCTCCGGTTCGCGGTTCAACCGGACCGGCCGGTCCGGTTTTTAAAACACTGCGATGAACTACTTGGCTCGAAAGAGTTGCTAATGTTTGTTATCGTTCATTGTAGAAAGTTGTTAGTACGTGGACTTGTTCCTGTGTTAACGGTCGATTATTCGTCGGTTGATATAACTCTAGTTAGTGTTGTTAGGATTGACTAGGTTGGACATTTCCTTTCTTTTCTTTTGCTTTGTTTTTGGTTCTTTTATTTCCTGGGGTATGGTCTGCTTGGTTTAAGCATTGTTCAACTAAACTTTTTAACCTGCCATCAGTTTTTACCACCTTGTTTCAAGTAGGGAAAGTGTTTTCCACATATTAATTACAAGATCTGACTAGTGAACGATGAATATCAAGGGAACAATTTCAAAATTGAAGAAGAAAAATAAATGGCAACAATAACATGCAAAACAATATCACTATAAAAAAAAAAAAAAACTAAACCCACAAGTGGATAGAAATTTCACCCTCAAAGTGAATAAGTGAGATGAACGGAGTTCGAACTTCGGTTCTCTGTATATATAATGCAATGTCCCTGCCAACTGAGTTAAACTCGTGGGACATCACTATCCCTTTTCTAGTTGTCGCTATTTGACGAGTTAAGATCCTCTCAATTTCCTATATATTATTTCCATTTCTTCCATTACCAAAGTTTTTAAATGTTTTGGGTGTAGAAAAAAATGCATATACAAAAATTGCATATACATAAGAACTTATTTTTAATACCAACAATATAGTTCCGGCAGACCCGACCTCCACACAAGTGCAGAGTATGCGATGACATCGAGCCTTAAAATTTTCGGAGCCTCTGGTCAAAATTTCAAAACCCTATAATAATAGTTATATATTATTTATATTCATAAAGTATCAGATGTGTATCAATAGATTAATTTTGAGACACTATAATAACAATTATATATTGTCAATGTTCATAAAATATTAGACGCGTATGGTAGAACATGATATTTTTTCTATGCAAGTTCATTGTTCAACAAATCTAGAGCTGTCAAAATCGGCTAGCCCAAATGGGCCGGCCAGCCAAGCCCGATTTTTTCGGGCTTGGGTCTTAAAAATCTTAGCCCGAATTGTTTTCGGGCATTTTAGTCCGGCCCGATAAAGCCCGTTTAAAATATGGGCTAGCCCGAATGGGCCGCGGGCCGCCCGCAAGTCCGAATAATTTTAAATAAAAAAAAATGTAAGTAATTTATTTTGAGAGTTTATTTTACCGCACTATGAGTTTCTCAAACATTATCCACTACTTATGTTGCGTGCGGTATTTTTTCCTCAAATTTATCATTTTTACTACTTAAGTAGCGGATGAGTAAAAATAGGGCGTGCGAGAAACTCTTAGGTAGCGGATGAGTAAAAATAGGGCGCGCGAGAAACTCGTAAGTAGCAGATGAGTAAAAATATGGCGCGCGAGAAACTCGTAGGTAGAGGATGAGTAAAATAGGACGCGTGAGAAACTCGTAGGTAGTGGATGACTACCAATAGGGCGCACGAGAAACTTGTAGGTAGCGGATGAGTGAAAATAAGGCGCGCGAGATACTCGTGGGGCCTTTGGCTTCTTTTTTTCCGTTGCTGCTTGATATGTGATGCCTAATTTAATTTGTATTATGTTGGATGATTGATAATTAGATGTGTTGTGATTTGGTTTGCTAGAAATGCAATGTAGGTTTGAATCTAATTTGTCAAAACAAATGGTCCTTAATTGTTGTGTAGAAAATGCAATATAAATTTAATTCAATTTGTGAAAAAATTATTGATCCTCTACATATATGTATAATATATATGTATGTTTTTTTTAAACTTTTTTTTGCCAAATTTTTTGCTAAACAACAAAATTTAAAACAAAAAAAAAAAACAATCTTTTCCATTTTTAATTTTTTATTGAAAAATAAAATAAAAATGCGGGTTAGCCCGAAGCCCGTATAGCGTCGGGCTCGGGCCATACTTTTCGGGCCCGATTTTCATCCGGGCTTTTTTAGCCCGGCCCGAATTTTGTCGGACCGCCCGTTTTGACAGCTCTAAACAAATCCCTATATTGACATTTTTTCTGCGTAATTTTAGTTATAATCATTTTAAATTAAATTAAAACTCATAATATTTTTTGGGAAAATCCAAAGCATAATTTTAGTTCTAACTAATCATTTTAAATTAGATTAAAACCGATATTTTTTTTTTTAAAAATTATTACATATTGAACTCATTCACAAACTCAACTACTAGGTCATTTTAATCTTTGCATCAAATTTAATTTTTTATTAGAATGTCTCTTTTTGATATTATATATATAATACAGAGTAATTATTTTGTATGTGTTTTTTTATGTTATTTACCATTTAAATAGATGACAATTCTTTTTAAAAAAATTTATGCATTTTTTGTTAGGGGTCCATTTTTAATATTCAACCGGGCCTCCAAATAGTCAGAGCCGGGTCCTGAATTTTGGATCGCACGAAATGATATGTTTTGACATTCTATTGTTTTATGGACTCAATTTGGGTTGAATTTGCTAAGTTGGACTATGTAATATATTGATTGTTACTGGTTGATAGAGTTAAGTTAAGTATTGATTTTTAATTTGATTTGATTTTCTAAAATGAAACCACAAACCAAACCAAACTCTGCTATTTATAAAAAAAGTAATCCGTGTGGTTTAAACTAAATGAGTTTTTTTGCAGTTTTTTGTTTGAATTTGTTCGGTTTGCAGTTTTATTTTTAGATTGGTTCCGATGTAAACACCCCTATTTGGAGGAATCAAGCCATATTTAAGAAGAAAAAAACCAAATAATATCATCCTGATCCTGAATTCGTGGATGCCTCTTCCTTCCATGAGGATCATAAATTTTTCATGATATGGATTCTGAATTAATGAAATTAAGCAAAAGTCTCTTTCAGCATCTAAGTGTCACATGAAAAATCAGGAAAAGCAGCAACCCGGTGAGTGTGTTGCGTGTAGGGAACAACTTATCTTTGTACAACTGTTAGTTGGATACTAAACGTGACATCGTGCCACCAATCTCCATTTTTGTGCCAAAAAGTAAAACTTAATGCTCCATTGTTTTTCACTTAAAATTATATTTTTAAGTCATTAGATTTTCGGACCTAGTAGTTATAAATATATGTTTAGGCGTTCTCGCACTACTTCATTAAAGTGTTGCATGGTGCACAAGTCTTTAATATTATTATAACGAATATGAATTTTATAAAATCAATCGTTGAATTGAAACTTTATATCATAGAGATTATCTATGAATTTTTTAAATTTTTTTGAAAATAATTTGATATATTATTGAAATTCATCAAGATTAACGGTATTCAATAAAAATCCATAAACCATTAATTTTGATGGGTCTAAAAAAAGTATTACTCTTCAAATATTTAACATTTTATTACTTGAACATCAAAATACTAACATCGTATTATGTGATGTGGATCTGAGTGTGTTTTTTAGATTTTTATTATCTTAAAATAATATTCTTTTTTAAAGAAAAAACGGTAACAAACAACCTTTATATCAGTCTTATTTTTAATTTTCTACCATTTATTAACATTTCAAAAATAAATATAAAAAATATTTGACACCATAACATCATTTTTATTATTTTTTTTAATTTTTTGATATTAATCCTCTAGTTTTTAGAAAAAGAGACTCCGGTAATCTAGAATTTTATCACGAATAATCGGTCTTAGGGAAGCTCATTGACCAATTGAGTGCAACGTGATAGTTATCATTTTCTTATCACTTAATCCCTCCGTCCCAAATTGATTGACACAGTTGACTGTTTCACGTATGCCGATGCATAACTTTGACGATTAATATTTTTAATTGTATCATAGTAAAAATTATAAAAAATTGATATTTTAAAAATAATCATCGAGACGAATCCAACAACATCTTATATGCTAATATTTATTTTTATTTATTAGTAGAAAAATATGGTCAAAACAATATGTGTGAATAGTGCAATATAATCAAATGTGCCATTCAATTTGGGAGGGAGTATTAATTTCTTAAAGTGTGAGATTTGAGTTTATATTCACTCCATTTATCCTCCATTTAGGAGAGAGATAGACACAATAGAAGATTTGTGGGACCCATAAAAAGTGGGTCCACTAATGAGTGGGTTCCACAAATTTTCTATTGTGTCTATCTCTCTCCTAAATGGAGGATAAATGGAGGGTAGTAAATGGAGTGAATCCAAACTCGTGAGATTTAGGGATCAATCTTTGTATTTCTTTCCTAAAAAAACCTCTCATAATTATTTAGGAACATTGCTATTTTGAAGTTAGAACATGTTAAGACTCCTTTTCTTATTTATAAACTCACTCAGTCAAATATAGGATAAGAACAACCTGAAAGTGAAATTCCAAATCTATCTTCAGGTATTCAATAATAGTCCTATCATTTTTTCCTTGTATTGTGGACATTTAAAATCAATTTATTTCATTTTCCAAAAAATTATTTTTCCTTAAATTATTCAAAATTTGTGGTAGCTGTTCCATGTGAGACAGAGAGAGAAACGTTGTCCTAATAAACTGTTTAAGATTGTTGTATCATATACTCTTACATGTTTCCATCAAACTATAGAGTTTTTGACTTTGTGCAAAGTGATGATTGTGATATAACTTTAATCTTTTTGTGATCTTATATGAATTGGAACACTTCAGAAGCATTCTTATTGGTTATTGCAAAGTAAAGCTAAAGCTTTCAAGATTTTGAGTTCAAGTTCAAAAGCTGCAATTTTCAATGACGGTATGTATATCTTTTAATCTATCTATTTTTATGTGTTTTGGTGCATAAAGGATTTGTTGAACTAAAGTGGGTTTATATAGCTACTAATCTTTGTTAAGAAAATTTTGTTTTTTATGATTTCTTTTGATGAAAATTTCAATTGGTCAAGCGATATACTCCCTCCGGGGTCTCAGTTATTCAATGAACCTGAAAAATTTGCTGATATACGAGACCAGAGAGAGTAACAGTTTTAGTTTGGATTGGATTCACAAATGGGTTTGATCTTACACCAATTAGTTGATCATGCAGGGCCCACCTTGTTTCTTGCACTTTTCAATGTTGTTATTTTATCATGTTCTTCATTGATATGCTAGCAGAATTGGCTAATTTAAGGTTTTAAACGCTTCTGATGTGGCTGAAGATGATCCTTGATATTGCGGAAAATTGTGGTTAAATACAATTGATGCAGCTGCAATTGCAGTCTTATGTGGTTTTGAAAATATTAGTTAAAAAATTTGACATTTCAACCACAATTTCGGTTGCGGCTTGTTTTTTAAAATGTTGCAGCTCACTTCCATTGTTTGATGTGATGTTTTCGAGTCTTATAGCGAGCTCGTATTTTCTCACGTTATGAGTTCCGATCTCAAGTCTGCTGCACAAAGATATGTCCTTAGCTAAAAGCAGTGCAACAGACTAGAGGTCGGAACATTATGATTTAGCAGCAATCCATCTCAGAATCAATATGTAATGCTCGATTCATTTTCAATTTGTAAGCTGTTTCAACAATTTCTAGAATAACAGTGGCTTGAAATATACTCCTTGATAACATATGTAGTACCGACACTTCAGATTGAAGGCGTTTGTGGTGTCTGACACTCCACCACGTGTCAATATCAGACACAACACTGACACATGCAACACATTCAATAATTCAATTTTTTTCAAATTATTACTAGTGTCGGCGTGTCATACTTTCGGTGTCCTGTCTGTCTGGCTTCCGTATTTGTGTCAAAGCTGCAAAATTGATACATGTTTAGGATGTGGTTCTGGTTACTGTTTCTGATTGATACATTTGTTGTAAATTAGATTTTTGAGAAATCACCAAGTGAAGTTGCTGAGAAGATGGATAAAGAAGAAAATTTAAACAATGGTGAGGATGTGCCTGACATAGAAAACGATGGTAGCTTGAATGGAAATGATGAAGAAATTGGAAGGTATTGGTCGCAGTATTCTGAAAGGAACATGACATATGCAGAACCACTTCTTGTGAAGAGGATTAACACTACCTCTCAGATTGCCATAGTTGGATCCAACCTTTGCCCTATTGAAAGCCTTGACTATGAGTAAGCAACATGCAATTCATTTTATACAATATATCATCTTATTATTGCAAAATTGTTGCAAGAAATTGTGTGAATAGGATTTTAATGTCATGTTATTTACTTTTTGTTTCGATATTTTATTGTTTTTAATTCTAAATAATTATGCCTATAACTTTATGGAAAGGGTTTGTGTTTTTGTGATTGTATGATATTTTTTAGAATAGCGAATCCGGTTCTAAAGAAAACAGATAAATAGAACGCTATTGGTCACGGAGTTCGGCCAATTGTGCTTAAGTCTCCGATCACAGAGTGGCTATTGTAGCTTTCTATTATGTAATGGTTAGAGTTACAAGTACAAATCTTTGTTTAAATACTACGTCTAGTTACGCTACCCTTCAGCGTCTATCCACTTATCAGCAAATATGAGCCATACTCGATAATACCAACATTCAGGATTTTTGATGCAAGTATACGTATTCTGTAATTTTTCAGGATTTTTGATAATGAAATGTTTAACCAGGACTGGAGGTCCAGGAAGAAAGTTCAGATATTCCAATATGTGGTACTTAAATGGGTATTTGCTCTTCTTATCGGATTAGGAACTGGACTTGTTGGTCTTTTCAATAATGTTTCTGTCGAGAACATAGCCGGTTTCAAGCTGCTTCTCACAACCAATCTCATGTCTAAACAACGGTGAGCTTGCTTTTAATGACATATTGATATTCATTCAATACTTTACCTTTTGATAGATGCTATTTGTGTTTCTCAATAACTTATGTAATTGTTGTAATGTTTTTTATTCGGATAGATTTGTAAGACATGTATATCTATTAGAATAAATATCGCTTAGATGAGATGACACATGTCTCTTCTAGCTTAACCAAGGTCTCAGGTTCAAACCTGAGCTTGGCCATGCAACAACGTTAAAACTCTTAGGAAGAGTTTGCCGCTCATTTGGATCCCACAAAGCTCTTAGTCTTCGCGGTTGCGCATGAAGAATACCCGATTTACACTAAAAAATATCCTATAATATATTTATATTATATTAGAGTATCTTAGTCTCCTGCAATGTGGCGAACCTGCTCACTTTAGTGTTCGACCGTGCCTCGAACGGAATTAACTCTTGTGGAGGGAACATGTGAGAAACAAAAAAGAAAAGAAAAGAGTATCTTAGATTATTTCTTAGGATTCTTTTTCATATTACTTAAATACTATTACTGGTTTCTTGATTTCCCAATTTATTTAAGATTAGAAGTCTGGTATCCCTATAAAATGGTATTGATGCAAAATATAATCTGTAAAGTTAAAAAGTTAAGTTCAAATCTCTCTAAAATTGAAATGGCACCACAATGTTCCGATTATTGTTCATATATTCTCATAGAATAGTAGTTTTAAGTGCAGATTTCTTGAGGCTTTTCTAGTATATGCTGGTCTGAATATGGTTTTAGGAGCAGCGGCTGCAGCACTATGTGCTTTCATTGCTCCATCGGCAGCTGGCTCTGGCATTCCGGAGGTTAAAGCGTATCTCAACGGCATTGATGCTCACTCTATTCTGGCTCCAGCCACCCTTTTTGTCAAGGTGAGTAATCCGTACTACAGTTGTATAAGCAAGTTTACGTCCTCTCATTCTATAGAGATGTTGAAAATGTTGTTAGGATTTCAGTCAAATAATACAAGTAGTCACTGATGTTGATCAAATATCACATCGTATATAGCTCATAAAAAATGTGATATTGTAAATTATGTCAAAACAATTTATATTAAACCTATGATTTGAACCATGTCAGATTGTTGGTTCGATCCTTGGAGTGTCTGCTGGATTTGTGGTGGGAAAAGAAGGACCTATGGTTCATACAGGAGCATGCATAGCTTCATTTTTGGGACAGGGCGGATCTCGAAAGTATGGTTTGACTTTCAGTTGGCTTAGGCATTTCAAAAATGATAGAGACCGACGAGACATGATTACTTGTGGAGCAGCTGCTGGTGTTGCTGCCGCCTTTCGATCTCCAGTAGGTGGTGTCCTCTTTGCCCTTGAAGAGGCAGCTTCTTGGTATCTATTTATGCTAAAACTAATCTCTCTCTCTCTCTCTCTCAACTTTGTGGTATCTTTTAATATTGATATTTCTGTATCAATGTCTTTATATTCAAAGGCCAGTGCCTAAGCTTTACGCTGTCAACAAATCACAACCAATCATATGTGTGACTTTAGAAATAGTTATGATTAAAGTGAAATGTTTTTAATCATTTGACGATTACAATTGACAGAAAATATAAGAAATCTTTACATTGAAGTGTATATGAATGAAATCCTTTTAACTAAATAATTTATTCTTTTTACGGCGCAATATATATAGGTGGAGGAGTGCTCTTCTTTGGAGGACATTTTTTACTACAGCAGTAGTTGCTATTGTTTTAAGAGCCGGAATTCAGTTTTGTTCAACGGGGAAATGTGGACTATTTGGTGAAGGTGGTCTTATATTGTATGATGTTGGTTCATCCCAAGTATCATATAGTGCTGGTGACATATTGGCGGTAATAGTCTTGGGAACTATTGCGGGTATTCTTGGAAGCATATATAATTTCCTTGTCGATAAGGTCGTTCGTACGTATAGCATCATAAATGAGTATGTCCTCACATTTTAATTGAATATTTCTTTTCCAATTTACTTGTTTTTTTCTGATCACCACGTGGCCCTGTTTGGATAAATAACTTAAATAAGCGCTTATAAATAAACACTTATCATATAAGTGTTTATGTAGAACAGTATAAGCTATTTCTATAATAAAATATAAAATAAAGTCAAATTGTTTTCCATATAAGTTATAAGCTATTTTCATAAGCTATCCCGGAGAGCTTGTGGAAATAAGCTGAAAGCAGCGTATAGACATGTCATAAGTTGTTTTCATAAGTTCAAATTAGTTAATCTAAATAGGTTCATAGTCTAATATAGTGTACTATCAACATAACTAATAGTTCTTTCTTTTTATTCTTGTTGCAGAAAGGGTCCATTTTTCAAAATCTCTCTTGCCGTTACAATTTCTCTTTTGACATCATGCTGTTATTATTTCTTACCATGGATTGCAACATGTATCCCTTGTCCTTCCGATTCGACGGTGACCTGTCCATCTATTGACGAGTCTGGAGAATACAAAAGCTTTCAATGTCCACCAGGCTACTACAACGATCTCGCGTCCCTGTTTCTAAACACCAACGACGATGCTATTCGTAATCTATTCAGTCCGAAGATAAACAAAGAGTTTCATATTTCAAGTTTGTTTATCTTCTTTGCTGCTGTTTACTTTCTTGGAATACTCACTTATGGTATTGCTGTTCCATCTGGACTTTTCATTCCTGTGATACTTGCCGGAGCTGCGTATGGTCGTGTTCTCAGTAGAGTCTTTGAACCGATCACCCAACTCGACCGAGGACTCTTTTCTCTCCTAGGAGCTGCCTCTTTCCTTGGTGGAACCATGAGAATGACGGTCTCAATCTGTGTTATATTACTCGAACTCACTAATGATCTATATTTACTTCCACTTGTGATGTTGGTCTTATTAATCTCAAAATCTGTGGCTGATATTTTCAACAAAGGTGTCTATGATCAAATATTGAAGATCAAAGGACTTCCTTATTTGGAAGCCCATGCCGAACCTTACATGAGGAACATAGCTACTCGTGATGTTGTCTCGGGTCCATTAATGGCCTTTTCTGGCATTGAAAAGGTCGGGAATATCTTACATGTTTTGAATACTACAGGGCACAACGGATTTCCGGTCATCGATGAACCGCCTTTCGTGGATGCACCAGAGTTGTGTGGACTCGTATTGAGGTCTTATTTACTAGTTTTACTAAAGGCGAAAAATTTTACAAGAGAGAGGGTTTATGCGGATCCGAGTATCTTAGAAAATATTTCTGTGTTGGATTTTGGAAAGGCAGGATCTGGAAAAGGAGTTAAACTAGAGGATTTAGATATCCAAGATGAAGATTTGGATATGTATGTTGATCTACATCCAATAACTAATACATCGCCGTACACTGTGGTTGAGACAATGTCGCTTGCTAAAGCTTCTATTCTTTTCCGCCAACATGGACTCAGGCACATGTGTGTTGTTCCAAAAAGCCAAGGGGTATGATATTTCGTGCACATACATAAGATTGATCGATATTACATGCACATGCATAACAAATAATAGGTTTACTTAAACATATACTTCAGTAGTTTTCGCATCGAGTATTCAAATTTCATATTTTCTTCTCTAAAGTTAGTCAACCAAATCTTTTTTTGGATTTAGCTTTTACCATTTAGCATCTAACTTTCGATAGAATAAGAGAAAAGTAAGGAATCTCTACCACTGATGAGAAAATCAAGATATAATGTTTGATGCATGTACATCACAAACTATACTTCCTTGATTATCTCATGAATGATTGAAAATCTTTACTCGTGTATTACTCACTTTACGGGAGTTAGATTTGTTCTGACATGTAAAACATCACATTTATATGTCCTTTCTAGATTTGGATCCTCTAAAGTAAATAATGTGTAAAGTGAGGAAATCGAAAGTTGTTAGTTTAACAACCCGTGATTTGTTATGGTGTACCTATAATATACTACTATCTTTGATTTGTCTTTTCCTGCATTATTTTATGATTTGAAATTAGATCTAACAGTTGTACAACTTCTATTGCTTCATTTGGTGCAATATTTGCTGACAAATCTCGAACATTGCAGAGACCTCCAATTGTCGGGATTCTGACGCGCCACGATTTCATGCCTGAACATGTTTTGGGACTTTACCCTGATATCAAGCATCACAAATGGCACTGAGAAAGGAATCTCAGTGAAATAGTAATTCTTTCTTCTTGATTGGAGTGCTGCATTTTACAGTGAGTTCAATAGTTCTTCACAGAATCCATGAAGCAAAAGATACTGCTAAAAGATGCAGCTGCAGCATATTTTTTATGGTGGAGGGGGGGTGTACTTAGCAACCGTGTAATATTTTGTTCATATCTTATTTTCATAAAGTCAACACCAATCAGTGTTGCAGTACACTGGTAATAAAATTTCTTGTTTTTTAAACCACTGGGATTGGTCTAGTGGTGAGAGGTTTGAGTAGAATGTATGAGGTCATATGTTCAAACTTCATTGGCTCCAATGTAAAAATAAAATAAAAAACCTTGTTCATGTTGCTGGTTTGATATTTTTTAATGATTTTGTGCAAACTTTATTATAAAGTTTTTTTGTATAATGTTAATTTAGGCAAATCAAATGTACTGCATTGTGAACTTTGTATAAGACTGTCCTTATTTGTTTACTAGGTTCCATAATAGAAATAATATGTAGTTCCTCTGTTTTTGAATATATGAAGGAAAAATAAATCATATTAAGTGTTGTTCTTGAATATAAGTAAATCTGACTACTTTAACCATATTTACATATGTCATTTGTAAAATAGCATCGTCAATTTGGTCTCTAAACCTACTTTCCCTCGCCATGTAACAGAAGGAAGGAGTGCCAACATGACACTTCGCGATAAATAGTCAAATTGGTCGTTAAACTTACTTTCTCTCATCTTGTAACAAAAGGACTAATTTGATGGGTTGCTGAATAGTTTTCAGACAATTTCTTCCATTGGGTCATGGTAACATGAGCCACGAGGACATATGTGATGGTATCTAAATACAAAATTTTGCATTAAATAATACAACAAAAATGTTTTTTTTAAAAGTTGAGTGTAAAGTTTCAAAAAAATATTGTTACATTTGGTTTCGTAACATGTGCTCTTAAGGCATTTTACTATTATATTAATTTATGGCTTAACTAGGAGAGAGACGTGTTACAACAAAATGTGTTGCAGGCAATATCTAATTCAATAGTGTTTTGATGATAACAAACACTTAACTTGATAAAAGGAATAATTCATCTAATTGTGTGTTCAATTGTGTAGGTATAAGAAATGCTCATTATTATATTATCAAAAAGATTCTTATGATCCTTTATGCAACGGGATTTTGGATAATCCTCTAGATATACACAGTAGAAGAAAAAGAAGTCTAAGTCAAAGAAGACATTCATCTTCTAGACATTGTACCAAGACTTCAACAAAAAGATAAAGAACGGAGATGATATGTTGCAAATGAAGACAAGTAGTCAAAGTATGCACTATGATTCATCATCTGAACAAATCACTAAAGATTACAAGTGAAGGCTATGTTTGTCCATAACTTCATCAACAATAATCGGTGGTACAAATAATCATCTCAACCTATGGACAACATATAAGACAAGAAACTCAAAGTCAACATTTCATCATCCTTTGATTATTGTTGAAGACTTTCATCCACTGTGCAAGAATATCAAAAGAATGGTAGCAAAATGGCAAAAGGATTTAAAGGATAGGATAACATATGATAATCAAAGGAATGATAAAACCGTAGATAATGTTTCCTTCCACCGTAATATCATGCAAATCATGAATAGTACAAAAGCATGATCCTATGACAATGACACATACAACAGCTGTACAAAACGACAAAAATAAGATGTTCCACCTCTCCATCAACAATCGTACTATAAATAACAACGACTATCATAATGAAAAATAGATGAGTTGTTTGTAATACGCGTGCGAGAGCATCATGAAAAAACTCCACACAGATAGTGTGAAGCATATTGATATCACCACATAAGGTGTGTGTGTTTGTGTGTGTAATTATTCACCAGAATCTGTGAGTAAAATGTTACACATACACTGAAAGAATGAAAATCATCGGTAAATTTCATTAGAGTGATTCCATCTTCTGCACTTGCAATTACAATTCACCAAGAATAGAGTGCAAAACATGATAATTCAACAAGTAAATGTCATGATCTTATGTGCAAGTGGAAATGCACCAAAGTGCTTATGCCTTGAACTTTTCAGATGTGAAGTATACATCTGTGCATCTAGGGATGATGACATATCAAAAACACTTAGAAATATCATAGGCTCTATAAGAATGAACTAATGTTAATCTTAATCATTCAACCTCTTGATATCTAAAAGGCATGTTCTTGATTCTCTAAGAGAATCTTAAAAATCCAATAACAAAATGATTTATGAGCATGAGTGTTATCTTCTCTGTCAAGAGTTATTTAGATCATTGTACATGAAATAAGTTTGTCTTATATACAGACTTAGATTGATATGAGATTATTATTATTGTTTGTCCTCTCTATGAGAGTTAGAATCTTAGATCATGACTTTGTATCACTGATACAAACTCACTATGTAATCGGCGCAGTGGTGGCAACAACTTGTTATCAACAAGGAAGCCCTCTTAGTAGGGGTGCTCGCGGTGCGGTTCGGTTTTGAGCATAAAATTCATCCTAACCGCGAGATAAAAATGCATGCGGTTCGGTTTGGTTCGGTTGGTTTTTAAAAAGTCATCCAAATCAAACCAATGCGGTTAGGGTTGGTTCGGTTTGTGCGGTTTATCGCGATATAAAAAATATGACGATATTACCAACTTGTTACAAAATAAACATAGGAAATTTTAACTTATTTATTGTTTACATGATATGCGTAAACATAAATTCCATATACATAAAAACTTATTTTTTAATACTAATAGTATAGTTTTAGATCGCGGTAAATGGTATGTTTTGACAGCCTACTGTTTTATGGACTTAATTTGGGTTGAACTTGCTAAGTTTGACTATGTAATTAATAGGTTGATTGCTATTAGTTGATAGGGTTAAGTTATTGATTGCGGTTTGATTCGGTTTTCTAAAATGAAAACCGAAAACCAAACCAAACCGCGCGGTTTAGAAGAAAAATGATCCGCGCGGTTTAAAATAAATGCGGTTTTTTGCGGTTTCGGTTTGGATTGGTTCGGTTTGCGGTTTTACTTTTGGATTGGTTCGGAAACGATCACTCCTACCTCTTAGTGTTGAGGCATGAAGTCCTTTTGTTTAAGGCGGGAAGTCTCTTTATGTGCTAGAGAGTTAGGGTGACTCCACTAGCTATCGAGCAGGAAATTCCTGGTGGTACACTAGGTGGAAGTCTTTCTAGTTTGAAAGCAAGGAAATATCTTGGTGGATACCTTGAGTACCGTAATTCGATGATATGATTATAATGGATTTAAGCCTTTCTATGTTGTGTTACCACGTTGGTAGTGAACCAATATAAAAATTATTGTATCTTGTCTTCTTCTCTATTCTCATTCTATTTTACTTTACTTATATTCTTTATGGTTTAACTTCTCTTCTTCTTTGTTGCGTTATAGAAATTAAATGTTTTGATAAAGAATATTTTTATTATTGTGTTGTTTAAACGAAAAGAAATAATTTTTCAAACTGAGAAACACAATTCAATCCCCCTACTTTCTTGTGTTTCATTACTACCTCAAGCTCTCATTTCAAACCTTGAAGAGAATAATAGTTTAGGGGTCAAATTGAAAACTCAATCCTCCTTTAGCATTAGAACAAACAAGTCGTTCCCAAGCTAACCAGTGAATTCCTTTTGAATTTTAATTTAGGGGTTTTAGACTTAAGACTTTTTATTTTAAGACGGTTGGAATTAGAGATATAGATGATGTTGATATTTTTTCACATATAAATAACACAAGTTCAAAACCATAAACATCTTTGTCAGATAATTGATATGGAAAGTGAAAACCCATAAATAGATGATGCTGATATTTTATAAATCTTTATGGTCTTTTTAAAAACAATTGATTATGTCAAAACACCTTAAATCTAAAACAAACTTAGATATTCAGATAAAAATAATCATTTTATAATATTACATTTTATTTTGTAATTTATGCTAACTTATTTGATTTGATTATATATTAATATTTAATTATTTCATTGATATTTTCAATGATAGAAATAAAAATAAAAATGAGTCAGGTCATTAGAATGAATCTTATTTATCCAAGATCATTTGTCTTATGTACAAATCTAAATACAGGCATGCAATAATGTTATAAATCGTAGAGAGAGTTTATCGTCTATTTAGTTCTATATACTTCGAGTGATTTGCCTTTTGTTAGAATATATTAAGATATGTATAAATTTTATATTATATTTGTTGAGAACATATATTTAGGTTTGTTTATTTTATATCCTATAATTAAAGGATTTAGTTTAAATTTAAATATTCACTTAGTTATAAATATCGAGCAGTATCATACTGTTTTATTATGTAAATAATGTAAACATATTATTTTAGGTCATCATCAATATTATTTTTGTTTCTTATTATTTCCTTCCATTCTTTCACCTAAATACCTAAAATTCAACATGGTATCAGAGCCATGGTATCTACCTTGAAACATAATTCCGCTGCTTTACTTAACTTTGTTCATATAAACCCTAGCTGTCATTCTTTTTATTTTGTTCCACCTTTTTATTTTGTTACCCTTTTCGTTCTTATTAATACTTTACTTAACTTTGTTTTACCCCTTTTGTTACCCTGACGTATGCAGCTCACATGCCACTTTTCATGAGTCCACGTTACCTTTAATTTCGTTACCCGTTTGTGATTCTTTAATCCGCGGGTCCCCGTTACTTTTAATCCCGTTACCCGTTTGCGATTCTTTAATCCGCGGGTCCCCGTTACCTTTAATCACGTTACCCGTTTGTGATACTTTAATCTACGGTCCCGTTTGTGATGTTTTAATCCGCGGGTCTCCGTTTGTGATGCTTTAATCCGCGGGTATTTTACTTAATTAGATATGGATTTATGGTTTGGCCGCTGCTCTACTACTTACTTGATTGCTCCTCTCGTTGTCGCTTTCAAGGACTTTAATTTATTTTCAGGGTTTATTTTGTATCAAGCTAAAGCTTAGTAAACTTTAGCTTGAGGGGGAGTGTTAGAATATATTAAGATATGTATAAATTTTATATTATATTTGTTGAGAACATATATTTAGGTTTGTTTATTTTATACCCTATAATTAAGGGATTTAGTTTAGAT
This sequence comes from Trifolium subterraneum, assembly GCA_951799995.1. Taxonomy (NCBI): domain Eukaryota; kingdom Viridiplantae; phylum Streptophyta; class Magnoliopsida; order Fabales; family Fabaceae; genus Trifolium; species Trifolium subterraneum. The sequence continues at coordinate 6,256,353 of OX637465.1, forward strand.
TTAAATATTCACTTGGTTATAAATATCGAGCAGTATCGTACTGTTTTATTATGTAAATAATGTAAACATATTCTTTTAGGTCATCATCAATAATATTTTTGTTTCTTATTCTTTTCTTTCTTTCTTATTGTTTCCTCTTATTCTTTACCTAAATCCCCCAAATTCAACACTTTTGTAGTTATACACAAAAAATTTGTGTTTCCTCTATTTATTGTCCTTCCATTTATTTTTCATTTAGAACGAGATAGACACAAGTGAAGATTAGTGAGATCCACTTTTAATGGAGTCATTAATCTTTATTTATGTCTATCTCTCTAAATAGTGAACAAATAAAGTGATAGTAAATGAAAGATACCTAAATTCATACAGTTCAAAATACATTTCAATTTCATTACGTTGAAAAACTACATGGACAATGTCTTACATATTATACTACTAAAGAGATAAAAACAAATGTAGGTGGGTCCCAAATGGAAGAAACCTAAATTCATACTCTTCAAAATACCCTTACAATTTGTATCGGTGGCGATTCTATCACCCAACAACGTAGGGCACTTGCCCATATTGTTCTAATTTTTTTTGGTATTTTTAGGGGTTAGTTTAGGACAAATCGAAGATTTTTTTGAGTTAGTTTAGGCCAAAACTGAGGCTTTTTGTTTAAAATTAAAAAATTTCAGTGCAAAACTGAGATTTTTTGTTCAAAATTGAGATTTTGCCCGGGCTTTATAAATTTTATGGGTCCGCCACTGAATATATATATATATAAAATACATTTACAATTTCATTGTGTTCAAAAACTACACGGACAATGTCTTACATATTAATAAGGCTTTATTTGGATTGATGAAATATAATGGAATGGAGCGGAGCGAGTGAAATAAAATAATGTTCTATTGTTTGAATTTGAAAAATAATAATGGAATATGATGGAATTGATTCCATCCAATACCACTAATTACCTTCAAGTTTGTTCATCTACTTTTTAAAATATCAAAACAATGGAATGAAAGATTTATTTCGTTCTGCTCCATACCTTTCCACTTCCATCTATTCCGCTTCGCTCCATTCCATTATATTCCATCAATCAAAACAGAGCTTATTCGTTTACCCTAACTAAGTTTTTCTTTTGTCATGCTCTAACTAAGTACTCCCTCCGTCCCAAATTATAAGAAAAAAACTCAATTTATGTGTCCCAAATTATAAGAGAAAAAAAAATTAAAACTTCGTTTTTTAAGAAGTATTATTACCTATTCTTATAAAATTAAATGCAAATTACATTTATTTTTTTCTCTCCACTTTTATCAATAAACAATAATCAATTAAACTTATTTTTACATTTTTCCATGAAAGTAATTTATCTCATAGATATGTAAACTTCACATTTATTTATTTCTGAAATTCAATTAACAAAGGCACCCTATTCCCAAAATCAATGGGCGCGAAAAACCCTATCCCCAAAATTTTCAATGCCCGCCAAATCCTTCATTTTCAAAGAACACTCTTTCCATCTATGCCAAAACGATTCTCAATTTCATTTCAATTCATTCATCCAAATTCCGCGTTTTGCGTAAAAGGAAAATAATTAACTCAATGGGTTCCGCTTCTCTTCTCAATTCTTCCGATTCATCTCAACAAGGTATTATAAATAAATACCCTTTTTTCTAGGGTTTTTATCCATCATTTACTTTCTTCTTCTTCTTGTTCATTTTGCTTAAGAGGTGAAAATTTGTCCTCTGTTTTTCTTAATCAGGTTCATTAAACTTGTTTAGTTCATGTGATATTTTAAATTTGATAATGTTTGAAGGTTTATTGTTAATTTTGTGTTATTTATGTATTTATTTCATTATTTGGATCTGTTTGATAATGTTTGAAGGTTTACTTTCTTCTTGTTGTTGTTATTTATGTATTTATTTCATTATTTAGATTTCAATCTTTGGGATTCATGTGGTTTTTGCTTAGTGTTCCGATATAAGTCGGAGACAATGTTATTATCCAATTTGGATGTTAGGTAAACTGTCATGATAGTGTCTGAAATTTACTTTGGGAAACTGGTGCCGCGGACTTGAGGTCGGAACAACACTTATGAATCCGTAGCAGCTTTGAACTTTGGTAGCTTTTAACTAGAAATTTTTTGCTTTGAACTTTGGAATCCATAATGCCTTTGAACTTTTTGCTTGTGACAAATGTAAACCGAACATACAGATCGGTTGATTGTGTATGCTTAGGACCGAGCACACACACATACATGTTGATCGTAGTGAACTATAGGTCAATTTTTGTTTTGTATTAATTTGAGTTTTGCATTGTTTATTGAAGTGCTTTATTCATATTATGCTTTTGCTTATTGATAATTAAGCAATGGTCTACGACTTGATTGCTTTTGCTTATTTTGGTTTGATTTATGAGCAATGGTGACCATGCTTATTGATAATTAATAAATGATTCATTCTTCTGTTTTGATGTCTAAAACATTTTCAATTCAAATTTTGCAGCTGTAGTAGATAGTGAAATAATGGGTGCTCATAAATGCAATACTGCTAGGGTTAATTTCATGATGTTTGTAATGCATTGTGATCCATAGTAAAGTAGCAATTAATTTTTACATTTATATGTAGATTTTTTACTTTTTAATTTTTTAAAAGTAAGAAGGTAGCGTCCCATGAGCTTAGCTCAGTTGGCTGGGACATTGCATTAAATAGAATCGGTAACAAATAAAATCTTTCGGAAATCTGTTTGATGGTTAAATTGATTTACAATTGGTTTTAGCACTCCTTATCCTTTGCATTGATGACATATTTTTTCGTTAATACTGTTGATCTTATTTTTTCAAAATGAAAAATATCCGAGGAAAGATATATATGTATAAACGCTTATTCTGCCTTCAAAGTTAAAATTAAACATAAATTTCTCTGATGTATTTATGTATATTTCTTTGCTCCCATATCTTGTGAATTTTTTATTGTTTGTTTTATTGTATGTGAATGTTCTATCTCATGCTCTGCTCAGTTGCCCTGTGTTATCAAATTTGTATATTCATATTTTTCTGTTTCTTTCTATTATTGTTCAAAATAGGTGTAAAGGACAACAATAGTGTAGAGGAACCTGTTGTTTCGAACACCCAAGAGGAAGTTATGGCTGGTGGGAAACAAAAGAAGCGAGGTTTGTCAGAGAGTGGTGAGCAGCCTGCTCCTACTCGTAAAATGCCAAAACGATCAGTGAGTGCTGCACGCAAAAATTTGAAGGAGCAGACTTTTTCCATAATGGACAAATCATCTCTTATTGAGACAAAGCAGGATCAGATTGTAGAAGAAGAATTTCTGGCTGTCCGTATGACTGCTGGACAGGACGATGGCCGACCAAATAGAAGACTTACAGACTTTATCCTTCACGATGAAACTGGTGCAACACAGCCACTTGAGATGCTTGAAATCAACGATTTATTCATCACTGGACTTATATTGCCACTTGAAGGAAGTGCAGACAAGAAAAAAGAGCAAGGTGTTAGATGTGAAGGCTTTGGTCGAATTGAGTCATGGGATATATCTGGCTATGAAGATGGCTCTCCAGTGATATGGATTTCCACTGATATTGCTGATTACGATTGCCAGAAAGCAGCTGCAAGTTATAAAAAATATTACGATCATTTCTTTGAAAAGGCACGTGCTTGCTTAGAAGTATACAAAAAACTAGCAAAGTCTTCTGGTGGAGACCCTGAAATAAGTCTTGACGAGTTACTTGCTGGCATGGCACGGTCAATGAGTGGTAGCAAGTACTTTTCTGGAACTGCGTCTTTAAAGGAGTTCATTATTTCTCAGGGCGAGTTTATTTATAAGCAGCTCATTGGTTTAGACTTGAAGGGAAATGACAAGGGGTTTGAAGACATTCCTGCTCTGATTGCCCTTAGAGATGAGAGCAAAAAACAAGCAAACTTTGCAAGTGCACAAGTGATGCCATCAAATGCGACTTTAAGGATTGGTTCGGGTACTGGAGATGAGGAGAAAAAGAATCAGATGGATTCTGTAGATGGAGAAGATGAGGATGCGAAGTTAGCGCGACTATTGCAGGAAGAAGAGAATTGGAATTCTCGGAAGCAGAGGAAAAACCCTAGGTCATCCTCTTCATCTAACAAATTCTATATCAAAATTAATGAAGATGAGATTGCCAATGATTACCCTCTCCCTGCTTATTACAAAACTTCTCTTCAAGAAACAGATGAGTTTATTGTTTTTGATAATGACTATGACGTATATGACATTGAAGATCTTCCTAGAAGCATGCTGCATAATTGGGCTTTATACAACTCTGATTCTAGATTGATTTCTTTGGAACTTCTTCCTATGAAATCTTGCTCAGAGATAGATGTTACAATCTTTGGATCAGGCCTAATGACGGCAGATGATGGAAGTGGGTTCCATCTCGATACAGAGGCAGGCCAATCTTCCAGTGCTTCTGGAGCACAGACCACTGATGGAATTCCAATTTATCTGAGTGCCATAAAGGAATGGATGATTGAATTTGGGTCGTCTATGGTTTTCATATCCATCCGAACTGATATGGCCTGGTACGGTACCTCTTCTCTAAAATAAATGTTATATATAATTTTGTTTCTTAATGTTAATGTATTATAAGAATATAAGCTGTTATGTTTATACTTTACAGCGATCATTATTTGAAATGAAATAAAATTTGAGAATTCACTTGACTACTTGAGTAGTATTATCAAACTGTCGGTAGAAACTAATTGCAGATAAAGTTATTGCAAAAAAATTGTGTCAACTTTCATGGATAAACCTGGTCATCTTAGTGAAATATCTGTGCGTATTTACACAAATCTTAGAATTTTTCGTTCAAAATGTCATGTTGTTTGAAAAATGATGGCCAGAGACTTATCCATACTCGATTTCTTCAGGTATAGACTTGGGAAACCGTCAAAGCAGTACACTCCTTGGTACGACACAGTATTGAAAACTGCAAGGATTGCTATAAGCATTATCACACTGTTAAAGGAGCAGAACCGTGTATCGAGACTTTCCTTTGCAGATGTCATAAAAAAATTATCTGAGTATAAGCAAGATCATAAGTCCTACATTTCTACTGATCCAATGGCTGTTGAGAGATACATTGTTGTCCATGGACAGATAATTCTGCAACTGTTTGCAGAATTTCCAGATGACAAGATCAGGAAGTCTGCTTTTGTGATTGGTCTTGCTAAAAAAATGGAAGAACGACACCATACCAAATGGTTAGTGAAGAAGAAGAAAGTGATGCCAAGGAGTGAGCCAAATTTAAATCCTAGGGCAGCAATGGCTCCTGTTGTATCCAAAAGGAAAGCTATGCAAGCTACAACCACAAAGCTGATCAATAGAATATGGGGAGAGTATTACTCAAACCACTTGCCGGAGGATTTGAAAGAAGGAACTAATAGTGAAGTGAAGGATGATGATGAAGTAGATGAACACGAGCAGGAAGAGAATGAAGATGAGGATGCGGATGAGGAGGAGACGGTACTGTTGGAGGGAACACAAAAGCCGTGCTCAGTTTCCAAAGAAACCAAAGCATTTTCTGATGAAGGAGAAATTAGATGGGAAGGGGGTCCTGAAGGGAAGACCAGTTCCGGATGCCTTCTTTATAAGCAGGTACTTATTCATGGGGAAGTTGTTTCTGTTGGAATATCTGTGTCAGTGGAAGTTGATGTATCCGATGAACTTCCTGATATATATTACATTGAATATATGTTTGAAGCAAAGAACGGGCGAAAAATGTTTCATGGTAGGATGATGCAGCATGGTTGTCAGTCTGTTCTTGGCAACACTGCCAATGAGAGAGAGGTGTTTTTGACTAATGAGTGCAGGGATTTGGGACTTCAGGATGTTAAGCGGACAAATGTTGTAAGCATCCGAAAAATACCTTGGGGGCATCAGTATCGAAAGGATAATATTGTCGCGGATAAACTTGATAGGGAGAGAGCTGAAGAAAGGAAAAAGAAAGGACTACCTACTGAATATTACTGTAAAAGCTTGTACTGGCCTGAAAGAGGTGCTTTCTTCAGCCTTCCATTTGATAAACTGGGTCTAGGGTCCGGCGTTTGTCACTCTTGCAAGTTAGAGGAAGCTGAAAAGGAGAAAGAGATTTTCAAAGTAAATTCATCCAAGTCTAGTTTTGTATTGGAGGGAACTGAATATTCTCTGAATAACTATGTTTATGTCAGTCCTTTTGAATTTGAGGAAAGGATAGAGCAGGGGACTCATAAGAGTGGGAGGAATGTAGGGTTGAAAGCTTATGTTGTGTGCCAAGTGCTTGAGATCATTGTCAAAAAGGAAACAAAACAAGCTGAAATAAAATCTACAGAGCTCAAAGTCAGAAGATTTTTCCGACCAGAAGATGTATCAAGTGAGAAGGCATACTGCTCTGATGTACAAGAGGTAAAAAGCTATGTAGACATTAACTATGTAAATGATTCAACATGCACACAGATGCACACAGTAGACATAACAAATAATAATCCTGATTTATGATTCTATTTTGTGTACATTTTCTGTGTAAATGTTTATATTGACTCAGATATGGTGGTTTGTGATTTTAGGTGTATTATAGTGATGAAACACATACAATCTCTGTACAATCCATAGAGGGTAGATGCGAAGTCAGGAAAAAGATTGATGTCCCTGAAGGATGTGTCCCTGGAGGAATCTTCCAGAATGTCTTTTTCTGCGAGCACTTGTATGATCCTTCCACTGGATCCCTCAAGAAGGTAGTGTATTCTTGACCCTGTTATTATAATTGTATAATGTGCTTGCTTATCCTCAGAAAAATCGGCAACATCATTTACATATAAGGATCATTTATTTTTTTCAATTGAACTTCCATCAATTATTTTATTTTAATGTAGTTTACGTTGATTATTTATTAGGCTATCGTTATCGTTGAAATTATGGAGAAGGAATATATCAATATTATTATTATTATTATTTCTATAACTTCTATTTTTAGGGATATCAAATCAATATGATTTTTATCGAATAACTAGTTTATTTTCATTTGGTTGCAGTTGCCAGCTCATATTAAAGTCAAATATTCTAGTGGACATACAGCTGATGCTGCAGCTAGAAAGAAAAAGGGAAAATGTAAAGAAGGAGATAGCATTTCAGAGCCTGATCTTGAAAGAAATACATCAAATGAAAAACGGTTAGCAACCTTGGACATATTTGCGGGATGTGGTGGCTTATCAGAGGGGCTGCACCAGTCAGGTAATCTTTTTTATTTTTTTGGTACAAACCAGTCAGGTAATCTTAACTGCACTTATATTAGAAAGAATTACAATTGTCTACGCTATGGCGTTGTTTGTATATAGTTAATCGCTTATAGCACAAATGCTTATATATTAGTATTTTTATAATAAAAGATAAAATAAAGTCAACCTATTTTTATAAGTTATACTGGAAAGCTGATGAAAATAAAGCTGAAAACAACTTATGGTTCTATAAGTTGTCCTAAACAATCTCACAAGATATTATTCTTCAGGTGTTTCATCAACTAAATGGGCTATTGAGTACGAAGAACCAGCTGGGAATGCGTTTAAATCTAATCATCCTGAAGCGTTGGTGTTTATTGACAATTGCAACGTTATTCTTAGGTAAGTAATCCCAAAAAATATCTTGTTTAGGCTTAAAGGTTGAATTCAATGGAACACAATTAAGTGAGTCATAAATAATTGTAATGCAGGGCTATAATGGAGAAATATGGGGACATAGAAGATTGTATCTCAACGACTGAGGCTGCAGAACTGGCCTCTAAACTTGATGAGAAAGCTTTGAGTAGTTTACCCTTGCCTGGTCAAGTTGATTTCATTAATGGGGGTCCTCCATGCCAGGTTGGTGTAGTTCTTGCCTTTTTTGACTTGCTGACAATAATATTTGTCATTTTCAATTGATATTTCATCCTATTTGAGATTCTTGATACACCCTGGTCATGCCTAGGATTAGAAATCTGATACTATATTAGAATTTGGGTTGAGCTTAACTCAATCCTACAAAACCAGATTCTAGGATGATGGATCCTACCACTTATAAACTCATTTCGGCCCATATTTCATCCAATGTAGGACTGAGTGTTAACAAATACTTTGGTGATTATTGAATAATTTTTTTTGCAGGGTTTCTCAGGAATGAATCGATTTAACACAAGCACCTGGAGTAAAGTCCAGTGCGAGATGATATTAGCATTCTTATCCTTTGCTGATTATTTCCGGCCAAGGTATTTCCTGTTAGAGAATGTGAGGAATTTTGTGTCTTTTAATAAAGGACAGACTTTCCGTTTAACTTTGGCTTCACTTCTTGAGATGGGTTATCAGGTAAGTTTTCATAACTTATTTCACTATGGAGTTGAATAGAATATTGAGGAGAACTAATGACTGCTGGTTTTCTTGTTCAAAAGGTGAGGTTCGGTATCCTTGAGGCTGGAGCTTTTGGCGTTTCACAGTCAAGAAAAAGGGCATTCATATGGGCTGCCTCTCCAGAAGATGTGCTTCCCGAGTGGCCAGAACCAATGCATGTCTTTTCTGCCCCCGAATTGAAAATCAAATTGTCTGAGAATGTCCATTATGCTGCTGTTCGCAGTACTGCAAATGGTGCCCCGTTACGTGCAATAACGGTTAGAGATACCATTGGCGAACTCCCAGCTGTCGACAATGGAGCCTCCAGGACAAACATGGAGGTATGTGAAATAGGAAAGATAAATGTTATCTGTGTCAACCCCTCGAAATAATTTGAGTTACATCTACTCACTTATAAAAAATGTTGGAGATTGGGGAAATTATTTTTAATTTTTTTTTGACACGGAAATTATTCTTAATTAAATTGACATCAATGGCCATTTTACAACCGTCTCAGAGAATTTGAATTTTTTTCCTTTGAGGTACATTGGCAAACTCTTACTCGTTGTCTTTATATGCTTGCAGTATCAAAGTGATCCTGTTTCCTGGTTTCAAAAGAAGATTCGAGGCAATATGGCTGTGCTGACCGATCACATATCAAAGGAAATGAATGAGCTGAACTTGATTCGTTGCCAGAAAATTCCAAAGAAACCAGGTTGTGATTGGCGTGATCTTCCAGATGAAAAGGTATATTTAAATCTTTGTGAATTTTAGCATGACATTTTTTTGTGTGTGGCTAATCTAATGAGTGCTATCTAATGTAATGCAGATAAAATTGTCAAATGGACAACTGGTTGATTTGATACCATGGTGCTTGCCAAACACAGCTAAAAGGCATAATCAATGGAAGGGTCTCTTTGGTAGATTGGATTGGCAAGGGAATTTCCCAACTTCCATTACTGACCCTCAACCTATGGGGAAGGTTGGAATGTGCTTCCATCCAGACCAAGATCGAATTCTCACAGTTCGTGAATGTGCTCGATCTCAAGTAAGTCTATTACTTAAGTTACTTGTCACCCTAAATGCTATGATAAGAAATAAAACCTAAAATATTTGGATTTAACTATGGTTTTATTTTAAAGAAATTAATTTTGATGCACTATCACCGTAAACTTATTTACACTTTCAATCATAAATGATCATTTGTACGACTTTTGTGGAAGATATGCTTAAAGTTAAATATTTTTAATGATCAATGGTTATAATTGACTAACAATGTAAAAATAAATTACCCTATCAATGCATATCAATTAAATCCTAATTATTATTAATTTCCACGACTCTAAATATACTTTATACTAACATTCAATCACAACTTATCATATAGATATTTTGTAGGTAATTTAGAAAATCATATTATTACATGATGTAATAGTAAGATATCTTTAGATGTATGTGTAATTTCGTTTTTGCAGACTGAGGACATGGCTATTGAACTCATTATTTGTAGTGCGAATTGATTTTATTTTCAATTCATTATGAAGAATTCTAATCATGCTATCCAAATATGTGTGGATAGGAATAATATTTTGAATTATGTTATTGGTTTGAAAATTGTGATAGGTGAAATACCATATGATTTGATATCATTTATAACTTATATCTATAAATGCAGGGCTTCCCAGATTGCTATCAATTTTCTGGGAACATCATACACAAGCATAGGCAGATTGGCAATGCTGTTCCTCCACCCCTGGCATATGCATTAGGTAGGAAACTCAAGGAAGCAGTAGAACAATTGTTGGAGTGATGATGAAGATCTTGAGCTCTTGTGATAAGAGTGATAGGGGCATCTATGAGCCTTGCGGAATGTTTCTGGAGAAGGCATGAGTGCCATCTAATTCTTACATCGCTCCACCTTGGCTAAATGTTGGTGTTGTAAATAGTTAATTATAGTGTAGTTATTTTTTATATTTGTAGGATGTGTAGGTTTAGACGATTCTATGTTTAAACAACTCTTGTCTTGTTTTTACATAATTGAAATATATTAAACCTTTTAGACATAACATAATCTTAAATTTTGCTAAGCCATTTTTCAAGTCTATCTAGGGTTTGCTCTTTTCTCTTTTGAGAAGCTTCATCTTAACCATTCTAGTAAGAACAACCTATTGAGTATTGCCCATTAAACTCTATCACCATGTCAAGTGTCAATTTTGAGCACTTGTCTCTACATGTAGAGGAGGAAGAGGAGGGACTCAATTTTTATTTTGAGGAGGTAGGGGAAGAGCAAGTTGATATTCGTCGGTGCCTTGTAAGAAGATTGATACGCGACTTGCCTATCCATGCCAATTCCATGATCGGAATGGCGGATGTCTGGAAATTGGTGAAGGGTGTAACAATCAAGGAAGCGAGGCCTGGCCTTTTCTTGTTCCACTTTGGACATGGAGGTGGTGCTTAAGGGTATCCTGCAGACATTTGATAATCACGTGCTCATTATGGAAATAGTCTAATTAGGAATGCAAGTCAAGAGCATCCCCTATATCATGTTGAATTTTGGGTGCAGGTACATAACCTTCTGATAGGGCTTATGATGGAGAAAGTAGGTCGACCTCTAGCCAACTACATAGTAGCTTTTGTTGAATATGATAAAAATAACAATACTAGCTTATGGAGACAATACATAAGGCTACGAGTTCAAATTGATGTTCGTTAACTGTTGAAGAAAAACACAAGAGTCAAGAATAGAGAGGGCGGTTGGTGTATTGTGAATTTTAAATATGAAAAACTAGGAGTTTTCTGCTTTGTTTGTGGAGTCATGGGCCACAATGAAAAAAAATGTGAAACCCATTTGTCCGATTCAATCCCTCTTATTTGATAGAAGGAGAAAAATACTTCCACTTTGGGTTCTATATCCAAGCAAATACAAACATTCTCGAAGGCTCTAACAAAGGACCAACTGCTTTGATGGATCTGGTTAGGAGCAAGGTTGGCAATAAGTAGAACCTCACATTCGAAAGGAGTAAAGGCTAGAGTAATTCCTAGATGGGTAAAAAGGCAGTTATACATATAAAAAATCTCAGGGGTACGTACTTCCACTAGGACATACTAAATTTACTAGCTCAACATCCCTGACCAGTTCCACAATTATATCTTCTTCTCTCCTCTTAGAAGAAGGAGACCATTTCTCCCGAAAGAGGGAAACAGTCTCAAAAGTAACAAAGGTAGAATTTAATGCATGAACATCCATGAATTCAACTGGGCTTCAACTTGGACCTTAGGATCTACATGAAAGTTGAAAGAAGATATTATAACAAAATCTCTACTGGAATCACTTTCCTCGCTCTCCGAACCACTAGATTCATCGCTAGTACTGAACTCAGCGCAAAAACCTAGAAAATCGTTGAGTTTCTCAAAACTGTAACAAACTCCCCGAGGGTGATATGATTGGTAACTAGTTATAAACCATGGAGGGGAATGAGAGATTCCCTCATCATCGCTCAAGTTTCTCAGCACAACCATTTTAGCAGTAAAGAGAGCGAAGGAAAAGGAACAACAAAATTGGAAATAGAAACAAGGATAAGCGAGAGGATACCTTGATTTAAAACGAGAATCAAGCACTGAAATAGGCAGAATAAGATCAAGGGTAGCTGTGGAGAAAATAAGAACCAAAGGAATAAAGGTGAGGAGAAATCACCGAAATTAATAAGGAAATAAGAAAATGTTTCCAATACCCAATGGTTAAAGCCATGTAACGTCATGATGTTACCCCTCCGACAAAGAAACATTGTTTGACAAGAAGCGGCGCGTGGCTCAAAGTCCCATATGCGACCTCATAGGGAGATCAACAAATGAGAAAGACGACTAATGAAACACATAGTTTTACTCAGCGGCGACGATTAGCCCGTCTCCCTTATGAGTTAGGCGGAAGAGAAAGATGGCCAAAAGGATGTTAAATTATGGGCGATGACATTCCCGCCTGCATAAAAGATGAAAATTAACGCCATTTGTTAAGCATTTTTCTTTAATCAAGCTCAACGCTTGAGGGACAGATATACATGAGAGAGCAATTTTAATTGAAGTAAAGACTCATAAGTTAAATTATATTTCATTATAGTAAAAAACACACATAGTACTTACAAAATATATTTCATAATAGAAAAAGAGCACATAGTGCTTACAAAGGATATATATATAAAGCCTACAATTGAAAGCATATTTGTAGCCCCATAAGGAAAAGGGAGCCTAAAAACAGCCCGCTCCATTGTTTGGAAAGTGGACGGAACATAATGAATTATAATTTTTTATTCTAATTTTACCCTTTATTTATAATACATTGATATGTTGAATTTTTTAATCAATTCAATCGACATGTTTCACTTCCAACATGAAACATGATAAAACTGTCTGCCATACAGGGAAAGAAGAAAAAACCAAACCAAAAACACAACTCCAAGATACCACAACCTGCTAACAAAGAAAAACATGGATTAGAATGCAGAACCACAACAACCAACACCACAACACAGACCCATGTTAGTCCCTTAAAGAAAAAAAGGTTCGGATTGATCCCTTATTGATATCTCCGTTACACATGTTAGTCCTTTCCGTCCACTTTTTCCAGATTTTGTTAAGTAGTGCACACGTGGCACTGTGGCTTGCTACATGGCATACATTACCTGGCAAATATTTTTATTTTTATTTTTTTAAAGAAAAAACTGAAGTTAAAATTTTAATTAAAAATTAAAATGACAAAAGTAAAAACGGAGGAGGTAAATATATGAGGGGTTAGAGTTCTTCTTCTTCTTCCTTGCACGAATTGGGAAAGGAACGAAGTGAACGAACTAACGAAGCAACAATGAAGGCGAATCGAAAGAAAAACGACGAATCGAAGGCAAATCGAAGGATAAACAGCACACCCAGGTTTCACAATCGATTGTTCTGTGTTTTTGTGTTTATAGTGAAATGATTTAGGGTTTGTTAATTTTGTTTTGGGTTTTTATTTGTTGGTTTAGATTCTTAAGGAATATAAATTTGTTTTCTTTTGTTGTCTTCTTGTTGTTGCTAGTTTGTTTATGGTTTTAGTGTCTGACATAATATTCCCCTTGTTTACTTGTGCATTTTTTATTGAACTTTTGTTGTTGTTGTGGTCCCTCTGTTTATTGTGATTGTTATTTTATTAGGTGTGGTGTGTATTAAAAATGGTTGATAGATTGGAGGTGGTGGTACATCATGGGGGTGGGTTTGAAGAGTTTGATCATAATGGGTACGTTGGAGCAGAGACTAGATGGTTTGTTGATGAAGATTATTTTTCGTATTTTGAATTTGTTGGAGAAATTAAGGAGAAATTGAAATACCCAAGTATAGACACTATGTGGTTTATGACCCCCAAAACTTAGATGAGTTGGTTTTGTTGGAGGATGATATGAGTGCAAATAGAATGAGAAACATAGCACGAATGGATGAAAGAGTCCATCTGTATCTTATGCATCCAATGGATGAGCCTGATATAATGGAAGTGATTGAACATGGGCTTATTGAGGGAGTAAATGACAATGGGCCTACTGAGGTAGTAAATGAAAATGGGCATACTGCTGATTTAAATGATAATGGGCCAATTGAGGGAGTAAATGAATATGGCCCTACTGAGGGAGATAAGGTTGGGCCTACTGCTGAAGTGATTAATGACAAAGAGGGAGAACAATGGACTGATAAAGGGAAATGTGTGAGAATTGATGATGATGATGATATTGATGAGTTATTAAATGAAGTTGATTATGAGGAAGACAGTGATGAGGAAGACAGTGATGATAGTGCCCTGGGAATACACTTTGATGATTCAGAGGAAGATTGTATGCTTGAAGATAACTTTGAGAATGAAGGTGGTGATGAAACTGTGGTGGATGAAAATATTGTTGATGAAACTGTGACCAATAACAAGGGTAAGAAAGTCACAAAAGAAGGTAGTGTTAGAAATCTTTAGCCATTTTTGAGTTATGACCAATTCATTTTTTAGCAGACAAACTTCATTCTTCAACTTCCCATTTTTCTTCTTTTGCTTTGGAATATTCAAATCACGTTCATCAACGATATCATCATCAAACCACTTAAAGAATCCACAACCTGCATCACCGGTGCGTCTCCAATTTCTACATCCCCAAAACTTTTTCCCAAGATTAATACTTGACAAGTAAGACACAGTTCGTAATATCACAAGTTCATCACATTTGCAGTGTTGCGGTCGTCTCATAATGGCTGAACTTATAGATCCAGAGTTCCCAATCGAACTTCTTCCACTTGATTCTATGTTTCTAAGATTTTCAATTTGTGAATGGATGAGAGAAGAAAAAGAAAGTAGACGAAGAAGATGAGTAGGAAGACTTTGCTGTTTTCAATTTGTGAATGGATGAGAATAAGAAGATGATTTGCGAAACAACCCTAACCCCTCATATATTTACCTCCTCTATTTTTAATTTTGTCATTTTAATTTTTAATTAAAATTTTAACTTCAGTTTTTTCTTTAAAAAAAAAAATATTTGCCATGTAATGTATGCCACGTAGCAAGCCACAGTGCCACATGTGCAATACTTAACAAAATCTGGAAAAAATGGACGGAAAGGACTAACATGTGTAACAGAGATATCAATAAGGGACCAATCCGGACCTTTTTTTTCCTTTAAGTGACCAATATGAAATTTAAAATGTCTTTAAGGGACCTGTAGATCAATTAAGCCAAAAAACAACTATTAGAAAGTGTAGGGATCAAAGCGGTAGGACGTCATGATCACGTTCTACATACTCATATACTCTGAGACTTAGATCAGGGAATATACTGACTAAGTATTCCTTGAAACAACATATACAAGAACAATTCCAATGTTACGTTAGTTGTTATTTTTTTATAAATAGCATTATATGATACGATTAAGACATTCATAGATTGTCAATAGAATTGAATGACATATTTCATTGTCATTTAAGCTAGAATATTCTACATTATTGTACAGTTATAATTGTGTGATTATGTATTTATTAAATAGCCTAATTGTATATATCAGTTACAATTGTATTAACACTATTTAAATGAGAATACTCCAATAAAAGGGATCACAGTTTTGACCCTCATTTATCTGAGTTTTAACATGCTTTCTCTAAGTTTTGACATTGTATCAGTCTAGGTTTTGATCTACCATTTGTCCCAAGTTTATTGTTTTTCTCTAAGTTTTCTTGTTCTCTCGGTCCCTTGGTTTCTCGCCGGGTCTCCTAGCTATCAATTTTTCAAGTTTCTATTTTCCCCCTTGGTTTCTTTTTTTCTCTGAGTTTTTTTCCAGCATCATGTCTACAGAAAAGTTTGACAAGTATGATGTCCTTTTTGTTCGTCTTACTGGAAAAAAATATCCCACTTGGGCATTCCAGTTCCAGATCTTTGTTACCAGCAAAGAGTTTTGGGGTCATGTTGATGGTACTGACCTTGCTCCTAACCAAACAACCGACAAGGAGAAACATGCCAAATGGAAGGCAAAAGATGCACATGTTATGACATGGATCATATGATCTGTTGATCCTAATATTGTCCTCAATCTTAGACCCTTCAACACAGCTGCAAAGATGTGGAAATATCTGGAAAAGGTTTATAGCCAAAACAACACTGCTCGCAGGTTCCAACTTGAACACGAAATTGTTGTTTTTCAGCAGGAAAGTCTTTCAATTTATGAATTTTATCCTCATTTCATGAATCTTTGGGCTGAATACACTGGTATTGTTTATAAAGATTTGTCAGCTGAGGGATAAACTGCAGTCCAAACTGTTCATGAGACCACAAAACGAGATCAATTTCTTATGAAATTGAGATATGATTTTGAGGGAATTCAGACTAATCTCATGAACAGAGCTATCGTAGCTTCCTTAGATGAATGTCTTAATGAATTGCTCCGTGAAGAACAACGTTTTCTTACTCAAGCAACCATGGAACAAAAGAAACCCGCCTCTGTCCCTGTGGCGTATACCGTACAAGGAGGACCTAGAGGGCGTGATATGAGTAATGTCCAATGTTTCTGCTGCAATGGTATTGGACATTTTGCTTCCCATTGTCCTAATAAGTTCTGCAACTACTGCAAAAAAGAAGACCACATTATTAAAGAATGTCCGATCAGGCCACCAAGGAAAAATGCAACAGCTTTCACTGCCTCTGACGGTTATACTTCCGCTGTTTCTCTGGATCAGAATTTGTCTAATTCTGTGCCAACATTGACACCTGAAATGGTTCAACAAATGATTGTTTATGCATTTTCTGCTTTAGGACTTTCAGGTAAGGCTTTTTCGCCTAGTTCTCCTTAGAATTTTGACTCTGGGGCATCTAATTAACCATATGACCAACAATGTCGCTACTCTTAAAAATGTTACAAATTATTGTGGTGATTTGAAAATACATACTGTTGATGGGAACAATTTACCCATCACAGCAATCGGTGATATTTCCTCATCTCTCACCAATGCTCATGTTTCTCCTGGTCTAACCAGTAACCTTATTTTAGTTGGTCAATTAGTTGACAATGGTTTCAAAGTTGAATTCTCAAATTCTGGTTGTTTTGTGCAGGATCAACACTTAGGGAAGATGATCGTGAAATGGCCTAAAGTTGGACTTCTTTTTCCTCTTAAGTCATTATTATCTTCGAGTTCTCTACTGCCTTTTATTTCTTGTAATTTTGCAACTGTTAGTTTCCAATTATGGCATAAGCGTCTTGGTCACCCAAATTTAAATGTACTTCATGATTTAATAAAATCAAGAATTCATGGCAATAAAAATTTCCCATCTCTTAGTGTTGTTTAATTTGATTGCAATTCTTGTAAACTTGGTAAAAGTAAAATTCTACCTTTTCCAATTTATCAATCAAATGTAAATCAACCTTTTGATATGATTCATAGTGATAAAGTACTTGTATTGTGCATGAGAACACATCTACCTTTTCCAATCATATTTTTTTGCTACTAATAAAGACACTCATTCTTCTATATCCAAATTTGTTTTGCCATTATTTCCTAATAATTCGGCAGGAGAACAAACACGTCAGCCTCTCTTGGTCTACCAAAGACGTCCAATTGTTCCACTTCCCCCTCCCGATCATTCTCTGGATGTTGATCCGACATTTTAACCGGAACTTCCCCCTTACGTCGCAGTACTCGCATTCGTAAACCACCAGAGAAGTATGGTTATTCTGAACCTTTATCTTTAGTAGCAACTTTGGCATATGTAGCATAAATGTTGGCAGGATGCTATAGAAGCTGAACTTTTATCTTCATATAAACAGGCTATGGAGCATAAATGTTGGCAGGATGCTATAGAAGCTGAACTTTTGGCACTAGAGGAAAATCAAACATGGGACATTGTGCCATGTCCTAAATCCATTAAGCCTCTTGGTAGTAAATTTGTGTTCAATATAAAGATTCGTTCAGATGGATCAATAGATCGGTACAAGGATAGATTGGTTGTTCTTGGCAATAAGCAAGAACTTGGCTTAGACTATGAGGAGACTTTTGCACCTGTGGCAAAAATGACTACCGTGAGAACTATTGTTGCTATTGATGCATCTGAATCTTGGCAAATTCAACAGCTAGATGTGAAAAACGCCTTCCTCCATGGTGACATGTTTGTATGGATTAAAACAAGCACCAAGAGTGTGGTTTGAAAAGTTTAGAACAACAATACTTGACTTTTCTTTTCTGCAAAGCAGATATGACTCATATCTTTCTTTACAAAGAACCTCAAAAGGAATTGTAATACTTCTCGTTTATGTGGGCGGCATTTTCATTACTGGCTTAGATCAAGAGGGTATCACTACAATCAAACAATTGTTGCATTAAACTTTCCACATGAAGGATCTTGGGCAGCTCACTTATTTCTTGGGATTAGAAGTACAATTCCAACAAAAAAGGCATCTTTGTCACTCAACACAAATATTCTCAAGATCTTATTCAGCTAGCTGGTCTCACAAATGCAGCTCCAGTTGATACTCCCATGGAGGTAAATGTAAACTTATGACGGGATGAGGGCGAACTCCTACAAGACCCAACTTTTTACCGTAAATTGGTTGGAAGTCTAATCTACCTAACCATCACAAGACCTGATACATCTTTTGCTGTCCACACAGTCAGTAAATTCATGCAACATCCTAGACACTTGCATCTTTCTTCAGTGCAACGGATCATTAGATATCTACTGGCCACTTCCAAGCGAGGTCTTTTATTTCCTACATGTGCAACAATACGACTTCAAACATACAACAATGCTGATTGGGCTGGATGTCCAGACACAAGGAAGTCAACTACTGGATGGTGTATGTTTTTAGGAGATGCCCTTATTTCCTGAAAAAAGCAAGAAACAAGAATCGGTCTCTAAATCTTCTACTGAAGCATAATATCGGTCCATGTCTGCAGCATGCTCTGAGATTATTTGGTTGCGGGTCTTCTTTCAGAACTTGGTTATTCACAAACACAACCAACTCCGCTGCATGCCGATAATACAAGTGTCATACAAATTGCAGCAAATCATGTATATCATGAAAAAACAAAACACATAGAGGTTGATTGTCATTCAATCAGGGAAGCCTATGACCACAAAATTATCCATGACACATCAGCGCCATAATTTCCTAATCAGCAAATTGATGCTTGTAGACTTATCAATATCAATTTGAGAGGGGATGTCAATAGAATTGAATGACATATTTGATTGTCATTTAAGCCATAATATTCTACATTATTGTACAGTTACAATTGTGTGATTATGTATTTATTAAATAGCCTAATTATAGATATCAGTTTCAATTGTATTAACACTATTTAAATGAGAATACTCCAGCAAAACCGATCACAGTTTTACTTTTGACCCTCATTTCTGTGAGTTTTACCAAGCTTTCTCTAAGTTTTGACATAGATGACAACCAATACAACAACAATGTGTCAACAAAAAAAAAAACTAATACAACAACTAAAGGAAAATTAGAATACTATCGAGGAGAAGAAATTCAGTTATAGATAAGCCATTCATCGTGGAAGGACTTGAATTTTGCGGAATCCTGTTTGCATCCATTTGACCATTGAACAAAAACGCAGGTTCTTGGGGAGTTAGCAGTTCAATGAAATCATTATTGGTCTAGCATCATCAAACTGTTGGACACATAATAAATCAATCTGAATGCATTTGATGACTTTCAGAATAGCTTCCTTTAATATTTGGGTCTAATAGTGTTAATGGCATTTGATCCCTCCACTGTCTCTAAACCTGTAACAATTTGATAAATTAACATATAATAATTTGTTACATTAATATTGCTTAATATATTAATGCATTGATCTTATCAAAAAAAATTAATGCATTGATTCAATATGTTTCATCCGCTAAAAAGTAAGGATCGAATAAGACAACTTTAGATTTACTTTTTTGATTTTAAAACTATTCGTTATTGGACAAACTGAAGGTCAATGGATAAGACAAAAATTGAAATTTGTGTCCTCAATTGAACCACAAGACAACTTTTTGTCATTTACACAAATTGTCTAAAATACCAAAATAACCTTTTGTCCAACAAACATCGTACAACACAAAATTTGTTCAATGCCTTAAAAGTTTATTCTGTGATGTTTTGTCTTGTACCGTGTTCTATGCTGTTTTGTTCAGTACTTACAAATATATATATATACTCGCATAAATCAAAGATGATATCGTACATATAGGTGAATAATAGGACCTTACATTCTTCTTTCCCGTGATAATTTCTAAAACCATGACCCCAAAACTATAAACGTCAAATTTCTCACAGAATTGTCCGAGCATTGCATATTTCGGAGACATGTAACCTTTGTAAAATAAAATTTTAAAATTAAATCTACATGAACTTAGGTTTGAAGAAAAGAAACCGGTAGAATTGATGCTACTAATTAATTTAAAACTTACTCTTAAAAAAATATAAAACCATTGACGTAGCCTTTCCTAACAACTTAAGTTTTTGAGATAATCGGTTATTTGACATGATATCAGAGCCTCTATGACTAAGTGGTATAGAGTTCGATTCCCGCTCCCCTCACTTTCTAATTAAAAAGTGGAATTTAAGCATATGGTATGTGAGCCTATGCATTATTCACGCTTCAAACCCAAGTGAGCTCTTGCGTGAGGAGACATATTATAAATAATATAAAATCATTGATGTAGGTCTATCCTAACAGCTTAAGCTCTTGGAATAATCGGTTATCTGACAATGTGAATATCACTTATTTGAATAAAAAAAAATAAAAAACAATCGAAGGGTGATTCTGGGTCAAATTTGATTCTAAATCATTTCTCTATAATTGATAAACCAAGGAAATAAAAAAAAAAAAAAAAATTGTTGCCGGCAGCTAAGAGAGAGAGGAGAGAAAGAAGAATTATAGAGTAACTCATATGTTATAACTATAAGTATATAAATATGTTTACGTACGACCAATCGTTAGTTGGTTTAGTGGTGATTGACGCTGAACTTGGTAGGGATGACTACAGTTCGATCCCCGCAACTACGATCGTGAGGGAGCTGGAACCACTTGATGCCAAAACTGACCCCCGAACCAGATTAAACTGGTGGTGAAAAAAAAAAAAATGTTTACGTACGTGAACATAAAGTACGACTAATGATATTTTCGTAGTTGTAGTACCCTTCGTGCACCACTTTTAGGAAAAAAATATTTTAACATAAAAATATTATAAAGTATTTTTTTATATATTATTTTAGCATTTTTTTCGTGGTTATAAAGTTTTTTTATAATAAAATTATAAAGTATTTATTTTTGCTTAAAACAATTATAAAGTATTTTAGCGTAAAATAATAAAAACCAATAAAGTAATTTAAAAAAGTCATAGAATTATAATAGTGTCAATGATTTGCCTATCCTGAAAAAAAAAAGGTGTCATGATTTGATGCATATCTAAAATGATTTTACATGGTGTATGTAAATTATCCAAAAAGTAATACTAATATGACTAAAAAAAAGTAATAATAATAATAATAATAAAGAATTAAAAATATTTTAAAAATTGAATTATAGAAGTTTGGACAATTATATTAAAAAAAGTGTTATTCGACAACATTTTCTTTTTTGTTACTCCGTCCATTTCAAATTACTTGTCGTTTTAGAAAAAATAAAAGAACTTAAAAAAGTATTTTTTTCACCTTATTTTCTTATTATATCTTTATTTTAATTCACCGATATTTTTTTTTTTTTGCAAAGACTTATTCTTTGATTTCTTTCTAATAAATTTAATATATCATGTACCACTTTTTTTTTAAAAAAAAAATTTTTTTTTTTAAAGCTTAAAAAAACCAACTTTAATAAAAAAAATTATATGAAGATGTTTAGTTAAAACAAAATACAATAAAAAGATTATATAAAATTTAGTCAATAAAAAAATAGGAAGATAATATAATAGACAAAATATAACCTTAAATTATCAAAACGACGAGTAATTTGACACTAGTTTTTTTTTTCTCCCTTCTAAAATGGCAAGTAATTAAAACGGAGGGAGTAATATTTTTTTTGTCAACTAGTGTAGTGATTAGAAATTTAACCCTTAAAAAATGGATAAATAGATAACGAGGATTCAAGCACAAAATCCTGTATATATAATTCAATATCTCTACCGACTGGATTAAGGTTATTGTAACATTTTTCTTAGCGCAAAACAAAAACATTTCTCCAATTCAGTTCAACGAAGGTGGTAAAGTAAAACAATGTAAGTAAATCAATGGGCGCGAAAATAAAACCCTATTCCCAAAATTTTCATTCCCCCGCCAAATCCAATGTACCAAAATCTTCATCATTTTCAAACAACACTCTTTCCATAAAACGATTCTCAATTCCATTTCAATTCATCAGAATTCTGGCGTAAAAGGAAAATAATTAACTCATGGGTTCCGTTTCTCTTCTCAATTCTTCCGATTCATCGCAACAAGGTATTTTAAATATTCCCTCTTTTCTAGGGTTTTTATTCATCATTTATTTGTTCTTGTTGCTTAAGCGGCGAAAATTGTGCTTTGTGCTTTTTTTTCTTCTTTTCTCTTCATCAGGTACATTAAAATTTTTTAGTTCATGTGAGTGCTGGTGAATTTGTTTTCTGATTTAATGATTTTCTTCTTCTTCTTCTTCTTCTTTCGTGTGTGGTTTTTGATTTTGTGTTTTTTTTTTATTAAATTTTAATATTTATTTATTTGGATCTGTTGTTAATCTTTTATGAATGATTTTTGTGTTATAGATTTCGATCTTTGTGATTTATGTGGTTTTTGCTTAGTGTTCCGATCTAAGTCAGAGGCACTGTTTTCGTGAGGTATTGTCCGATTTGGATGTTATATAAACCCTTACGATGTTGTCCGTTGTTAAAATGATAGAAGACTATATTTAGTTAATTAAATAATTATTAGGTAGTATTAATTAAATAAAAGGTGCATTACTGAGTTGAGGGGAGTGGGTGCATCCGAATTTGCTTCGGAAAAACAGTGCGACGGACTTGAGATTGGAACACTTAGGTTTTGAATCCGTAGTGGTAGCTTTGAAATTTGGTAGCCTTGGTTTTTTTTTCGGGAGTAACTTTGATCTTCGTTCTAAGCAGTGATTATTGTTTATATTGTTATTGTTGATGTGAATTGATCATTCATGATTTACTGTGTTGCTAGTTTAGGTTTTGAAGCCATAATATAATAGCTTTGAACTTTGCTAGTCTTCAACTGAAAGTTTTTGTTTTTTCAACCATGATCTGCCTTATAAGCAGTGATTTTATCTTTGTGCTTTCCCGTGGCTCTAGCTTAGGATTTGAAGCCATAACAGCTTTGGACTTTGCTAGTGTTCAACCAAAAGTTTTTGTTGTTTTTTCAAGCATGATCTGCATTATAAGCAGTGATTATTGTTGTTTTTTATTGATATAGCCATTGTTGTTGTGACTTGTCTTTCTTTCGGCACTGTGGTTCAAGTTTAGGGTTCGCAGCCATAACAACTTTGAACTTTGTTAGTCTTCAACCAAAGTTTTTTTTTTCAACCATGATCTGCCTAATAAGCAGTGATTATTGTTGTTATTTTGCAAATGGCTTGTTTTCGGGATGGTTGATACTGTTTATTGATATATTGGAACATAGGGCATGCTTATTATAGTTTTTTTTTAAAGAACTTTAAGAAAACCTAATGCTAGAATTTGTTTAATGTTGAAAACTTTCAAATATACATTGGTCATAAAGCAATCTAAAGAGACTTATATTTTCTTTGGGATCAAATGATTGGTTGATTGTGTATGCTTTGGACCAAGTACACACACATACTTGTTGATTGTAGTGGATTGTGTATGTGACTATAGGTCAATTTTACGTGTTTTGTATTAATTTGAGTTTTGCATTGTTTATTGAAGTGCTCTATTTATTATATTGTTCTATGACTTGAGTGATTTTGTTTATATTTTTGATTGATTTACTTATGAGTAATGGTGACCATGCTTATTGATAATTAATAAGTGATTCATTCTTCTGTTTGAATGTCTTAAATTTTTTCAATTCAAAATTTGCAGCTGTACTAGATAGTGGAACTAATGAGTGCTCATAAATGTAATACTGCTAGGGTTAATTTCAGAATGTTAATAATGCATTGTTATCCATAGAAAAAAGAGCAATTAAATTTTAGATTTCTATGTAGATTTTTTACTTTTTAATTTAAAGAAACAGAACAAAAACAGAATCAGAAACAAATAAAATCTTTCGGAAATCTATTTGATGTTTGAATAGAGTTGACATTGGTTTTAGCACCCAATACATCACAATGAATGTGCAGTTTAATCAAATTAACTGATATTGATTTGTGCGATTCTCACTTAACTACTATGCATATGTAAAGATTACACTAATTTATATTTTTTAATGATTGATATCTTTTTTTTCATTGCGGCTGTGTCTTGTTGTGTTACTCCTTTTTTATCTTCTTTTCCCATCTCTCATCCTTTGAATTAATTGCAATTTTTTTTGCTACTACTACTATTAACTTTTGTTTTGTCATGTGAAACATCTGAGGAAAGATATTTGTATAGACGCTTATTCCTCCTTCAATGTTAAAATCAAAAATAAATTTCTCTGATGTATTTTTGTTTATTTCTTTGCTCCCATATCTTGTGAATTTTTTATTGTTTGTTTGATTGTATGTAAATGTTCTATTTCCTTTCCCTTTTTGTGCTAATATTTTACAGGAAATGTGGATGATTATGATGGTTATAACTATCTTATTGATATCTCATGCTCTGCTCACTTGCCTTGTGTTGCATTTACATTACTTACCTTTGTTTTGCTATCCAATTTGTATATTCATTTTTTTCATGTTTCTTTCTCTTATTGTTCAAAATAGGTGTTAAGGACAACAATAGTATAGAGGAACCTGTTGTTTCGAACACCCAAGAGGAAGTTATGGCTGGTGGGAAACAAAAGAAGCGAGGTTTGTCAGAAAGTGGTGAGCAGCCTGCTCCTACTCGTAAAATGCCAAAACGATCAGTGAGTGCTGCACGCAAACATTTGAAGGAACAGACTTTTTCCATATCCGACAAATCTTCTCTTATTGAAACAAAGCAGGATCAGATTGTAGAAGAAGAATTTCTAGCTGTCCGTATGACTGCTGGACAGGACGATGGCCGTCCAAATAGAAGACTTACAGACTTTATCCTTCACGATGAAACTGGTGCAGCCCAACCACTTGAGATGCTTGAAATCAACGATTTATTCATCACTGGACTTATATTGCCACTTGAAGGAAGTGCAGACAAGAAAAAAGAGCAAGGTGTTAGATGTGAAGGCTTTGGACGAATTGAGTCATGGGATATTTCTGGCTATGAAGATGGCTCTCCAGTGATATGGATTTCCACTGATATTGCTGATTACGATTGCCAGAAAGCAGCTGCAAGTTATAAAAAATATTACGATCATTTCTTTGAAAAGGCACGTGCTTGCTTAGAAGTATACAAAAAACTAGCAAAGTCTTCCGGTGGAGACCCTGACATAAGTCTTGACGAGTTACTTGCTGGCATGGCACGGTCAATGAGTGGTAGCAAGTACTTTTCTGGAACTGCGTCTTTAAAGGAGTTCATTATTTCTCAGGGCGAGTTTATTTATAAGCAGCTCATTGGTTTAGAGTTGAAGGGAAATGACAAGGGGTTTGAAGACATTCCTGCTCTGATTGCTCTTAGAGATGAGAGCAAAAAACAAGCAAACTTTGCAAGCGCACAAGTGATGCCATCAAATGCGACTTTAAGGATTGGTTCTGGAAGTGGAGATGAAGAGAAAAAGAATCAGATGGATTCTGTAGATGAAGAAGATGAGGATGCGAAGTTAGCGCGACTTTTGCAGGAAGAAGAGGATTGGAAATCACGGAAGCAGAGGAAAAACCCTAGATCATCCTCTTCATCTAACAAATTCTATATCAAAATTAATGAAGATGAGATTGCCAATGATTACCCTCTCCCTGCTTATTACAAAACTTCTCTTCAAGAAACAGATGAGTTTATTGTTTTTGATAATGACTATGACGTATATGACATTGAAGATCTTCCTAGAAGCATGCTGCATAATTGGGCTTTATACAACTCTGATTCTAGATTGATTTCTTTGGAACTTCTTCCTATGAAACCTTGCTCAGAGATAGATGTTACAATTTTTGGATCAGGCCTAATGACGGCAGATGATGGAAGTGGGTTCCATCTAGATACAGAGGCAGGCCAATCTTCCAGTGTTTCTGGAGCACAGGCCACTGATGGAATTCCAATTTATCTGAGTGCCATAAAGGAATGGATGATTGAATTTGGATCGTCTATGGTTTTTATATCCATCCGAACAGATATGGCCTGGTATGGCACCTCTTCTCTAAAATAAATGTTAATTTATAATTTTATTTCTGTATGTTAATGTAGGAATATAAGCTGTTATGCTTATACTTTACAGCAATCTTATTTGAAATGAAATAAAATTTGAGAATTGACTTGACTACTAGTAGTATTATCAAACTGTTGGTAGAAACTAATTGCAGATAATGAAAAGTGTGTCAACTGTCATGGATGAACCTGGTCATCTTAGTGAAATATCTGTGCATATTTACACAAATCTTAGAATTTTTTGTTCAAAATGTCATATTGTTTAAAAAATGATGGCCAGACTTATTCATACTTGATTTGTTTCAGGTATAGACTTGGAAAACCGTCAAAGCAGTACACTCCTTGGTACGACACTGTATTGAAAACTGCAAGAATTGCTATAAGCATTATCACACTGTTAAAGGAGCAGAGCCGTGTATCTAAACTTTCCTTTGCAGATGTCATAAAAAAATTATCTGAGTATAAGCATGACCATAAGTCCTACATTTCTACTGATCCAATGGCTGTTGAGAGATACATTGTTGTCCATGGACAGATAATTCTGCAACTGTTTGCAGAATTTCCGGATGACAAGATCAGGAAGTCTGCTTTTGTGATCGGTCTTGCTAAAAAAATGGAAGAACGACACCATACCAAATGGCTAGTGAAGAAGAAGAAAGTGATGCCAAGGAGTGAGCCAAATTTAAATCCTAGGGCAGCAATGGCTCCTGTTGTATCCAAAAGGAAAGCTATGCAAGCTACAACCACAAAGCTGATCAATAGAATATGGGGAGAGTATTACTCAAACCACTTGCCGGAGGATTTGAAAGAAGGAACTAATAGTGAAGTAAAGGATGATGATGAAGTAGATGAACAAGAACAGGAAGAGAATGAAGATGAGGATGTGGATGAGGAGGAGACGGTACTGTTGGAGGGAACACAAAAGCCGCGCTCAGTTTCCAAAGAAACTAAAGCATTTTCTGATGAAGGAGAAATTAGATGGGAAGGGGGTCCTGAAGGGAAGACCAGTTCCGGATGCCTTCTTTATAAGCAAGCAGTTATTCATGGGGAAGTTGTTTCTGTTGGAATATCTGTGTCAGTGGAAGTTGATGAATCCGATGAACTTCCTGATATATATTACATTGAATATATGTTTGAAGCAAAGAATGGGCGAAAAATGTTTCATGGTAGGATGATGCAGCATGGTTGTCAGACTGTTCTTGGCAACACTGCCAATGAGAGAGAGATGTTTTTGACAAATGAGTGCAGGGATTTGGGACTTCAGGATGTTAAGCGGACAAATGTTGTAAGCATCCGAAAAATACCTTGGGGGCATCAGTATCGAAAGGATAATATTGTCGCGGATAAACTTGATAGGGAGAGAGCTGAAGAAAGGAAAAAGAAAGGACTACCTACTGAATATTACTGTAAAAGCTTGTACTGGCCTGAAAGAGGCGCTTTCTTCAGCCTTCCATTTGATAAGCTGGGTCTAGGATCCGGCGTCTGTCACTCTTGCAAGTTAGAGGAAGCTGAAAAGGAGAAAGAGATTTTCAAAGTAAATTTATCCAAGTCTAGTTTTGTATTCGAGGGAACTGAATATTCTCTGAATGACTATGTTTATGTCAGTCCTTTTGAATTTGAGGAAAGGATAGAGCAGGGGACTCATAAGAGTGGGAGGAATGTAGGGTTGAAAGCTTATGTTGTGTGCCAAGTGCTTGAGATCATTGTCAAAAAGGAAACAAAACAAGCTGAAATAAAATCTACAGAGCTCAAAGTCAGAAGATTTTTCCGACCAGAAGATGTATCAAGTGAGAAGGCATACTTCTCTGATGTACAAGAGGTAAAAAGCTATGTAGACGTTAACTATGTAAATGATTCAACATGCAGACAGATGCACACAGTAGACATAACAAATAATAATCCTGATTTATGATTCTATTTTGTGTACATTTTCTGTGTAAATGTTTATATTGACTCAGATATGGTGGTTTGTGATTTTAGGTGTATTACAGTGATGAAACACATACAATCTCTGTACAATCCATAGAGGGTAGATGCGAAGTCAGGAAAAAGATTGATGTCCCTGAAGGATGTGCCCCTGGAGGAATCTTCCAGAATGTCTTTTTCTGCGAGCACTTGTATGATCCTTCCACTGGATCCCTCAAGAAGGTCGTGTATTCTTGACCCTGTTATTATAATTGTATAATGTGCTTGCTTATCCTCAGACAAACCTGCAAAAGCATTTGCGTATAAGGATCAGTTATTTTTTCAATTGAACTTCAATCAATTATTTTATTTTAATGTAGTTTAAGTTGATTATTTATTTGGCTATTGTTATTGTTGAAATTACAGGGAAGGAATATATCTATATCTATATTATTATTATAACTATTAGTTTTAGGGATATCAAATCAATATTCTGATGCAAGTATAAGGATGACATGATTTTCAACGAAAACTGATTTATTTTTCATTTGCTTGACAGTTGCCAGCTCATATTAAAGTCAAATATTCTAGTGGACATGCAGCTGATGCTGCAGCCAGAAAGAAAAAGGGAAAATGTAAAGAAGGAGATAGCATCTCAGAGCCTGATCTTGAAATAAAAACATCAAATGAAAAACGGTTAGCAACCTTGGACATATTTGCAGGTTGTGGTGGCTTATCAGAGGGGCTGCACCAGTCAGGTAATCTTAACTACACTTTTTTAGAAAGAAATGCAATTGTCTATGCTATGGCATAATTTGTATATAAAGCTGAAAGTTTCTATAAGTTCTCCCAAACAATCTCACAAGATATTATTCCAGTTGATAAGATCAAATAAGTCAAACCAAACAAGACCTATATTTACCATAATGTAACTTTTGTTTTACTGTTTGCATGCTTCAGGTGTTTCATCAACTAAATGGGCTATTGAGTATGAAGAACCAGCTGGGAATGCGTTTAAAGCTAATCATCCTGAAGCATTGGTGTTTATTGACAATTGCAATGTTATTCTTAGGTAAGTGATCCCAAACAATATCTATTCCAGGCCTAAAGGTTGAATAAAATGGAACACATTTAACTTAAGTGACTCAAATGATTGTAATGCAGGGCTATAATGGAGAAATGTGGGAACATAGAGGATTGTATCTCAACGACCGAGGCTGCAGAATTGGCCTCTAAACTTGATGAGAAGGATTTGAGTAATTTACCCTTGCCTGGGCAAGTTGATTTCATTAATGGGGGTCCTCCATGCCAGGTTTGTGTAGCTCTTGCATTTTTCTCTTGCGTTTTTTGACTTGCTGACAAAAATATTTGGGTTGTAAGCCGATTGATGTCTCCCACTTAAAACTCATTTTCAAGCTATATGTCATCCTATGTGAGATTCTTGGTACACCCCGGTCTTGCCTAGGATAAGAAATCTGCTACTATGAGAGTTTGGTTTGAGCTTAACTCAATCCTACAAAACCAGTTTCTAAGATGATGGATCCGACCACTTATAAACTCGTTTTCGGTTCATATTTCATCCAATGTAGGACTGTTAATAAATACTTCGGTGATTATTGAACAATTTGTTTTTGCAGGGTTTCTCAGGAATGAATCGATTTAACACAAGCACTTGGAGTAAAGTCCAGTGCGAGATGATATTAGCATTCTTATCCTTTGCTGATTATTTCCGGCCAAGGTATTTCCTGTTGGAGAATGTGAGGAATTTTGTGTCTTTTAATAAAGGACAGACGTTCCGTTTAACTTTGGCGTCACTTCTTGAGATGGGTTATCAGGTAAGTTTCCATAACTTATTTCACTATGGAGTTGAATAGAATATCAAGGACAACTAATGAATGCTGGTTTTCTTGTTCAAAAGGTGAGGTTTGGTATTCTTGAGGCTGGAGCTTTTGGCGTTTCACAGTCACGAAAAAGGGCATTCATATGGGCTGCCTCTCCAGAAGATGTGCTTCCTGAGTGGCCAGAACCAATGCATGTCTTTTCAGCCCCCGAATTGAAAATCAAATTGTCCGAAAATGTCCAGTATGCTGCTGTTCGTAGTACTGCAAATGGTGCCCCGTTGCGTGCAATAACGGTTAGAGATACCATTGGTGAACTCCCAGCTGTAGGCAATGGAGCCTCTAGGACAAACATGGAGGTAATCGAATTAGGAAAGATACATGTTATCCCTTGAAATAATTTGAGAGTTGGAATTTGGGAAACTCTTACTCACTTGGCTTTATATGCTTGCAGTATCAAAGCGATCCCGTTTCCTGGTTTCAAAAGAAGGTTCGCGGCAATATGGCTGTGCTGACCGATCATATATCAAAGGAAATGAATGAGCTGAACTTGATTCGTTGCCAGAAAATTCCAAAGAAACCAGGTTGTGATTGGCGTGATCTTCCAGATGAAAAGGTAAATTTAAATCTGTGAATTTTAACATGACATTTTTTGTGTGTCTAATCTAACGAGTGTTATCTAATGGATATAATGCAGATAAAACTGTCTAATGGACAACTGGTTGATTTGATACCATGGTGCTTGCCAAACACAGCTAAGAGGCATAACCAATGGAAAGGACTCTTTGGTAGGTTGGATTGGCAAGGGAATTTCCCAACTTCCATTACCGACCCTCAACCTATGGGGAAGGTTGGAATGTGCTTCCATCCGGACCAAGATCGAATTCTCACAGTTCGTGAATGTGCCCGATCTCAAGTAAGCTTAAGTTACTTGTCACCGACGTTCAATCACTTCTTATCATATAGAGATTTTGTAGGTAATTTAGGAAATAAAATCACATGACATAATAGTAAGACATGATTTAGATGTTTGTGTAATTTTTTTTTTTGGTCAAGTGTGTAATTTTATTTTTCTTTAGAGTCTATGTGAATTGATTTCTTATTTTCAATTTATTAGGAAGAATTCTGATCATGCTATCCAAATACGTGGATAGGAAAAATATATGGAATAATATCAATAATTTCAAAAATGTGATAAGAAAATATCATTTGATTTGGTATCATCTTTAACTTGTCATATTTTACATGTATAAATGCAGGGCTTCCCAGATTGCTATGAGTTTTATGGAAACATTATTCACAAGCATAGGCAGATTGGAAATGCTGTTCCTCCTCCTCTTGCATTTGCTTTAGGGTTGAAACTCAAGGAAGCAGTGAACAAGGCATAGGGCAAAAAGTACTGAACAGGGCATATAGGGCATTTGCATTAGGGTTGAAACTCAGGGAAGCATGTGTATCATTAAACATTTGAATAACAATAGTTGTCATCAGCACATTGCAAATCGCTTTATTTCAGTGTTCTAGAAACAACCAACCCTTGTATAGAGTTGTTCCCTTGGCCATTTTTTGTAGCTTAATCAATTTATTGTTTCAATGGATAATGCTATAAAACTCATTTTCCATCAATTTTGGTTTTCTTGGATTAGATCCTATTTTGTGTGTTTATGAAAGAAATGGTAGGAATATTACCTCCCAATGTATAGTTAAAATTAACAACTCATCCTTTATTGTCTTGTGTTATATATTAAGACCATCTCCAATGGAGAAATGTTATCTTGTAAAACGTAGTACCAATTAAGTACCATCATTGGAGAGGAAAATAAAATGAGTGCTTATTGAGCAAGGTTCTAAAATAAGCATTGATTTTATTTGGGCTCCACAAATTTCTTTTTATTAAAATATGTTTATAACAACTTTTTTGTATTAAAATATGTATATTATTGTTGAAATATATTGATAGTTATTAGTGAAAATTATTTAGAACTTTTTAAGAAGTGCTGTGTTGTGTGTTGGAGAGATTGAGTGTTTATTAAGTACTATTATTAAAAAAATTATAAATGAGTAATGTGTACACGTGAGATCTAGTTAAGTACTCAAAAGTGAGGAGCTCTATTGTGGATGCTTATCGAACTCTTAACTCATGAGGTTTTTTATTTTGAACAAGTTAAAAGAAATTATTTAGAAAATGTCAAACCCGGCACAAAGTATGCACAACAAAGACAACAAGAATAAGAGTTACTCCCTACGTCCCAAAATATAAAAACTACTTTGACTACTGCACGTATGCCAACGCACAATTTTGATCACTAATATTTTTAATTATTTATTATTAAAAATTATAAAAACTTGATATTTTGAAAATACTCATCAAAGTAAGATAAGTGAATAGTGTCATTTAGTCAAAGTAGTTCTTATAAAATGGGACGGAGGGAGTATAACAACAATTGAGTGTGCATACTAGGGGTTTGAACCCAGCACCCAAAACGGTTGAGCTGACGGATGTTATATCCAGACACATTTCGATTGGTTTTCTAAACAATTTGTTCTATTTTGTTTGAGTTTGTTGGTTTATTTGGTTGGATTTCTTCTGGTTTAAAAGTAAAAAAAGAAACAACATACCATGAATTGGGCAGGAAAAAGAGGTAATACAAAAGTATGTAAACTATAGATTCAAATTAGAAAAGAGAAAAAGTAGAATGCATCTACAAAGAAATCAACCAAACTTTCATTCTAAAAACTTACGGTTACAGTTAGATCATGGTTCTTAGTTTCTTACACTTAAAAGAAATGGAAGACCAAAGAAATTTGGTTGAGAAGAATTCTGGAGCAACTTGGTCAGTAGTGTAACTCATTTTAACCGGTTATTATGGATTAACCATATCCATATCCATAACTAATTTTAAAAATCAGTTAATTCTATTCGGATATTATAACCAAATCCATTCTTTTTTTTATTTAGATAACCATAACCAATTATTGGATAACCTTAACCAATTTTAAAATCCAATTTCATCACATTCCAAAACCACATCAAATTTTCTTATTTTTCTTTCAAATTAAAAACCAAATTTACGAACCAAAAAAAAAAAAAAATCAAATTTCATTCTCTGATTTGCTCGTAATCAACAATGAAGGAAAAATGGGGCGATTTCTTCCCATTCTCTGATTCTCTGCCTTTCGTCAGCTTCCATTCTTCCGTCGCCCCCCAATTTCCCGGATTTGCTCGTAATCTCTGATTTTGTTACTGTAGCGATTTTGTTCTAGCTTTTGGGATTGTTGCTTCCGTTCATCAGTTTCTAGCTTTTGGGATTATTGCTTCCGTTAAATTAACGATACTATCTCGATTTCCTTTGTGGGTTTTAGTTGAATTAACGATACTATATTTTCACTTCCCCATTTGTTGATATTACTGTTTTGTGATTTTATCCTGCCAAAAACATATACTGCTTCTATCTTTGAATGTTTTTCAGAAGTTTATAGGTTTTAAAATTTCTTGGTCATACACTAATGGTTTGATTTAGTATAGCATTACATTGTGAATTGTTGAAATATGTTATTGTTCACCAATGGTGTTGAAGGAATTTGCATTTTTATCCAAGCTTTTGAAATTGTAAGGGTCAGTGCTCACAAACAACAATGGTGATAAATAGATGAAATTGCCAAAAATATTGGCTTATGGTAGGTGTGTCTGGTGTTTTGCCAAAAATATAGTAGCTGCTTTGAAGTTAATTGTTTCTGAAACATAGATAGATATTGCTTAATTAAGTACTCAAAACAGACAACAACAAGATTTTGACCAAGAAAATTCATAATAATAATAATCTTTGGTTATTTTGCATAGTTTATAGGTTTTGACATTGGTAGATTTTGAGGCCATTCTTCTGTTCTGTTTCTTGTAGTATATATTAATGCAATTGATTAATTGATAGGTTCTGTTTCTTGTTTTCTTTTCACAATCTTAAATTGTTGCACTTGTGGAACATGTCATGCCAAGGATTTTGAGTGTGGTTCTAAGGAGGATTGATTAATTGATAGGTTCTGTTTCTTTTTTTCTTTGTTTGATTACAAAAAGTGGCTTGCACCTTAAATGTAAATATTTATATGCTTGCACATTGCACAAATTTGAGTGCATTGGTTCTAAGGATTGATTAATTTGAGTGCATTGGTTCTAAGGAGGATTGATCAATTAATCATGTGTATCATTTCATTTCATATATGGAAATAGCATTATGGTAGTTTCCTGTAAGTCAAGGATCACAGAAACCTTCACCTCTTGAGTTTTATGAAACTCCACCTGAAAGAGCACTCTAGTGGTCTTCTTTAAAAATAAAAAAAAAAAACTGGTTTTTTTTTTAAAACTGGATTTTTTTACCAAAAACCGGTTATAAAAGTGGTTATGGACATAACCGATTTTATAACCGGTTTTGTGAAAACTAAACCGGTTATGACATTTGGTTTTAATATCCGGTTATGATATTTGGTTATGGACGGTTATTTTGGATTATCCAAAATGCTCAACCCTACCGGTCAGAGACAAGATTGTATCATCATATATTGTGTCAATAGCTCATCCATAAAGCTATCCAAAAATCCAATTATGCATGGCAGGTGTAAACACATCGATGTAAGATTTCATTTTCTCAGAGACTTAACAATGGAAAATGTGGTGGAACTCACTCATTGCAGCTCTCAAGATCAAGTTGCAGATGTTATTATGACCAAGGCTTTGAAACTCGAGTTCTTTTGCAAGTTTAGAAAGGAAGTAGGAGTTTGTGATGTTCATAGCTTGTGAACACTTACTTGTTTTTCTCTTTTTGTAAACTGGTTATGTGTGTGCAGTTTAGGGGAGTGTATGTTAGGCTTGTATTGTGGTGCCTTGGTGCACAAGTAAGCTAAGTTGTGTGTGAGGCTTGAGTTGTTAGGCGCTAGCTGAGCTTATGTGTTGTAGTGTGTTTATGTGCATCCTATAAATAGGATTGATTGTATCCATTGTAAGCAAGTAATGAGAATAACCCCCTTTACTCTAACATATCCACCCTTACAACCAATGACAGTGTACTGCACTCATCTTGTGCCTATTTCCTGCGGTATCATTGTTGCGACTACACTGGGCCAATACACCGTACTTGCCTAAGCAATCGAGCTAAAGCTTCAGTTTCCAATCAAGCTAGCAATTTTCAATGGAAAATGCTACTATGCACGACTGAACCACTCGTGCAAATATGACGACATGACGTGGCGACCATATTAAATTAACAGCGTACAACTTCATCGCTTATTGACAATTGGTTGTGCCTATATCTCTTCTGCCTGGTTACAGATCGTTCTGATATGCAACTTTGAGGTCCAATCACAACATCATAGAATGATATTGTCGCAACGCCATTGCAAATTACTACATTGCAAATTATCTGCATCTGTCATTCAATTGTAAAACATACAGAAGTTTCCAAGATCAAAAATTTCTTTATCATAAAACTTGGCATCTGTAAAATGTTATGTAAAAACAATTTTACTTCAAATAAAACACTAATTGTTGCTGCAACAATAAAAAAACAAAGAGTGCTTCAACAGAGAGTGGTTCATTCATGTCCTCATGATGATGGTTTATCATTCATATGGTGTTGTGCCTACAAAAAGAACATATGAATGTAAGAATTGGTAATCATCCAACACCTCTAAAAGTTCTGGTGGGAGCAAAAAACCAGGGAAAAACAGAACAATACCAGAACAACAAGGATTCTGCTCCCACCAGACAAAAACATGATTTCTCTCAAAAGAGTATAAAAAAAAAAGCAATAAATAGACAGATTATACTCACTCTTGAAATTGCAGAAATTGTAGTTGTGCGACGAGAACTGCAACTGTGAATACAACAACGGCGACCGTTTTACGACTCGGCGAGAAAACAACAACGATGAAGGTTCCAATTGCAAAGTAAAGACGAGAACTGCGACAAGAATTGCGGCGGTGAATACAACAACGGCGACCGGAAAGACGGAAACCTTATTTGTTTAGATGGGTTATGGTGTTAGGCGGCAAACAGTGGTGGCGCTATAGTGATTTTGGCGCTGTAAACTAGAAGGAGAGTTTCTGCCTAGATTTCTGTTGCACTTAATTGTAAAAAATTAAAATAAAAAAAGGAAACTAGTTGGAGTGTATTGATGTTTTTGTTTTCACCACCAGTTTAATCTGGTTCGGGGGTCAGTTCTGGCATCAAGTGGTTCCAGACACCTCCCGATCGCAGTTGCGGGGATCAAACTGTGATCCTCCCTACCAAGTTCAGCGCCAATCACCACTGAACCAACTAACGATGGTTAGGGTGTATTGATGTGGTCGGGTGTAATTGTCGTGTTATGTAGCACCGCCGATTTTCAATACCTATTATATATAAGACATCATTAATCATTGTAGAAAAGAAGGTTGTGTATTTATTTATGAAGTTTCAAGTTTCCAACCAAAGAAACATATATTTTGCGTTTGATCTACTAAAAAGTTAAGAAATTAAACAAAATAATTTTAGTTGTACAATGTATTTGATTTTAAAATTGTTCCTAAAATTGAAACCAAAAGATTGAACAAAAACTGAAATTCTTATCCTACTAAACCATGTAACAACTTTTTGTCATATATACAAGTTGTTTAAAACACTAAAATAACATTTTATCCGCTAAATACTATATGATATAAAATTTGTTCAATATTTTCAACTTTATTTTATGTCGTTCTGTCAAATACTCCCGTTTTAATTTGGACCCACTAGGGACAACATTCTCCAATACATCAATTTTAATTCTATGAAGCACGAATTCTGACACGGATACAGCGACCCGACACAGACATGGACACCGCGACAATGCTAATGTAAAAATCTAGGACACCGATACCGCTACATATTTATAATTGAGAATCAAAATATGTACATGTAAATCTAAATTGAGGAATTTATTTCTCAAAAAAAGTTTTAAAACAAGATATGATAGTATTTTACCTTTATTCATCCATCTACAATCGAAAAAACTAAAAATATTGTAATCAAAATATAATGTTTTCAATTCCTCTTTGATCAATAATGTTGTTTTGGCACATCTTTAACTCTCGTAAATATGACTGGTATGTGTCTAAGGAGAGTATAAGTAAAGAAAAAACAATTTTTTTTGGAACACTTGTCCGACACGTGTCGTACGAGTGTCTTACAGGTGTTGGACACTGATCAAAAGAGTGTCAAAGTAAAGGAAAAATTGAATTTTTTTGGACACCGCTATGAGCTATCCGACACGTGTCGTATGAGTGTCGTACGAGTGTCGAACACCGACACATATCGGACACCACAATATACTTAATCATAGATGTGTCCGTGTTTCATAGGTTTTAATTTCTCGCAACAATATTGATTGCTTTACCGTAAAAAATAAATATCGATCGCTTTAATCGCTCTTCAAATATTTTTCAACCATTTCCATCTCAAAGGCATTAATAAGTCCTATAATTGGCCACCACATAAATAGTACAATCTAAAATTTAAATTACGGAAGTGTTCATCTTAAAACTATTTAGTGTCCACCATAGGGATGTATACAAACTTTTAGCGTCTGTTTCATCAGCTATAACCCAACGTATTGAAATTATGTTTGATTTTAATGTTAAATACGATTGAATTTCAACCCAAAATTAGTTCAAAAGGTGAAATTACTCTCACATAGGAGCGTCTCCGTGTTTTTGGAGGTTATGTGCAAAATATAAAAGTGGCCCTTTAGGGTCCGTTTGGTTCTATGGAAAGAAAGTGGAAGGAAGGAAAATAACGGAAACCGATTACTGAATTTGGACTAAAAGTTAATCTAAGTTTATTCATCGAT
This sequence comes from Trifolium subterraneum, assembly GCA_951799995.1. NCBI lineage: Eukaryota > Viridiplantae > Streptophyta > Magnoliopsida > Fabales > Fabaceae > Trifolium > Trifolium subterraneum. The sequence continues at coordinate 6,294,231 of OX637465.1, forward strand.
TTCCGTTATTTTCATTCCTCTCATTTTCTTTCCATAGAACCAAATAGACCCTTAATATAAAAAAAAATGTAAATTTAAAAAAAAACCATCCCCGATTTAAATTGTAAATAAGAGCCAACCACATAAGAGCCAAATGAGTTGCAAGAAAGAACGTCGTGCTCGAAGTCCGCCTGAAGCACAAATAAACTGTAGGAAATGGTCGGGAAAGTTATGAGAGTCGACCGACGAAAAACCAATCCATGATCGTACCAACGACCAAAGGGAACCAAAAATCGTTTTTGTAATTAACATAAAAAAGATTCATAGTCTAATAATAGCAACAAAATACCTTTTAGTTACTTAAAACAATTCATTCTTCTTAAATTTTTAGAAGTAAATTCATCGATCAAGTCTTCATATTGTATGTCCTTCAAGAGATGATTCTCAATTGCTATCGATGCTAAGCCATTAAATCTTTCTATTGTGTCTGACTATTGAGCCTTACAGTATGTTGTAATATTATTAATTTTTACACATATAATTTACTAATACTACTACCATGTATATATTTTTTTGAGGCCCTCATTTTTAAAAGTTTTTAAGAGGCCCTATGCCATGACCCATGTGGCACATGCCATAGGACTGCTCCTGCTCTCACATATTTGTAGAATTTTTTTTTGAAATGCCCTTGTACAGGGAAAAGTTAACCAAAATACCCTACATGAGAAAAAAAAATCCAAAATACCCTACTTTTTCTTTGTGAGTGGAACGCGCCATCTGGGATGTAGCGTTCATAAACTGAACGCGCCATTTGCATTGTAGCGTTCACAGGCTGAACGCGCCATCTATAATGTGGCGTTCAGTTGATGTTTTTTTTTTCTCCGTATAATTATATTATATATATAAGGAAGGGTTAGGGTTATTAGGGTTAGAGTTTTTAAGGGTTATGAGGGTTAGGGATTTTAAGGGTTATGGGGTTTAAGGGTTAGGGTTTGGGTAAATTTGTTATTTTAAAATTAATTAAAAAATTATAGAAAAATAACATTAATTTATTTAAACACATGTAGCAAAAAAAATTATTTTTTGAAATTTTTTTATTTTAGAGTTTAGATGGGGTTTGGAGTTTTTTTGGAATATATTATATAAGCAATGGTATTAGAATTTTTTGCCTTATTTTTTTTTAATAACATAGAATTATAATTATTAATTAAAAAAACACATATATAAAATGATAATTATATTAATGGCAACAAGGACATAAAATACATTATTGAATATCCACAAATTTAATGACCATGACCACCACGGTTATGCAAATGATCACCGGTACCGCAGCGAGTAGGCTGACGAATACGACTGCCTCGACGAATTGCTTCGCGGTGCTCTTCATTGTCTTCTTCATTGTTGTATTGAAGAGGTCCGGTGGGATTACTCGAACTTGGTTGACCGACTTGTGGGGATAAGACACTGAAAAATGGAGATAACGACTGACTGAGACACGACCGCAAAAATTCTTCAAGTTGTTGTGGTGCGAAATCGGTATTTAACAAATCTGCATCCCATTGATTACTAAAAGGGTCGTCGTCTTGTGTGGCCGGTTGGTTGAGGTTGAAATTGGTTTCGTCTTGTGGGGTTGGAAGGTTGAGGTTGAAATTTAGTGGGGGTGGTTGGTGGAAGTTTTGTTGGTCGTTGTACATTTGTGGGGGTGTTGGGTAAAAGTTGTGTTGGTTGTTGAAATTTGTGGTAGTTGGTGAGGTGTAGGTTTGACTGTCGGGGATCTGGAATTGGTGAGGGGTATAAAATCCGTACGGCGCCGATTGATTCTGTGTGGTGGTTTGCATAGGTGGCGCCGATTGATTTTGAGTGGTGGTTTGCATAGGTGTTGGGTCAGGGGTAAATTCACGTGTTGAGGTAGATGAATTGTCTAGTGTATGACGACCCCTTAAAATGAAGGGATGAAATTCGTTAAGATACCATTGAAAATATGATCTTGGATGTTTAACAGGAGCGGTGGCAGGTGTTCCAGTTAACACTTTATTATGACGGTCATTCCAATCAGCGATGTAATCTGCAAACTCAACATCCCACAAATCTATGGCTTGTCCGCGCCTAGACTTCTTGTGATAATCATTCAAATTCAGTGCGGGGTGTGGTCGGGTTTGTTTAAAGCCAAATTGGAGTTTCACTCTGTCGGTTTGGTGATACGCCGAAATTTCAAAACATATAAGGTAAGTCTTTGCCGACCAACAGAGAGTGTCTTCTTGTATAGCATAATCGGCTATACAAGAAGACAATCTCTGTGACACATGTGTACTGCATCCGACACATTGCACAAAACTTTGTGAGGGAGATCAGAGACAAAAAACTGAAGAAATTGGTTACTAATATGGGTAACTACCTACACCTTTTATATAATTTTCACTTTAACATTTCTTAACAATTTTTTGACATTTTTTTTCCTAATGTAGGATATGCAGTAAATCGTCCTTTATTCGCATACTACCGCAATGAAATTGCTGCGCAGAACGACAAAGCATTAAAGTGGGTTGATAATATCCCCGTAGCGAAGTGGACTCAAGCGTTCGATGGAGGTTGTAGGTGGGGACACATGACAAGCAACCTTGTTGAGTCAATGAATTCAGTGTTTAAAGGTATCCGTAAAGAGCCCATCACATCTTTGGTCGAATCAACTTTCTATAAGTGCGTCGACCTATTTCAAAGAAGAGCCACTCAATCAGCAGCTGTGTTACAATCTGGTCAACAATTTACAGAAGCTTGCCAAGACCGGCTTACAGAGGAAATGGAAAAAGCTAACACACACCACGTCAGAACTTTTGATCGGCAAACACAAACTTTCAAGGTCAGAGAAACATTGAATCACAACGAGGGTGGACCAATGGGTGATTTCATGGTGAACTTGCTCGAGAAATGGTGTGATTGTGGCAAATTTCAGGCTTTGCATTTGCCTTGTTCGCATGTCATTGCTGCATGCTCCCATGCTCGACAAAATTACAAGGTTTACATCAATGATGTCTACAAAGCTGCCAGCGTCTTGTGCGTATATGATAACACCTTCCCAGTAATTCAAGACAAATCATATTGGCCCCAATATCAAGGTCGTCGACTCTGTCCCAACCAACAGATGAAAAGATGTAAGAAAGGTCGTCTGCAAAGTACGCGCATTAGGACGGAAATGGATGATACCGAAACTTCGTATAAGTGTGGGTTATGTCGAACTCCGGGTCATAATCGTAACAATTATCCATATGCTTCTGAGCCCTCCAATTAACTAACACTTTTTGTATTGTATGATATTTTTTTATTTTGGTTGGTTGGTTTTGTATTGTATTCTATATATTATATCAAGTGTTTTTTTCATTGTATTGTATTATTTTTTTTTTTATTTTGGTTGGTTGGTTTTGTATTGTATTCTATATATTATATCAAGTGTTTTTTTTTCATTGTCATTTGTGTTACATTTACTTCAATTGAGGGGCATTACATAAACACCATTAAATTTTAAGAAAAAAACACCCAAACCCCATCTAAACCCTAAAAAAAAATAAATCCAAAAAGTAATTTTTTTTTGCTACATGTGTTTATATAAATTAATATTATTTTTCTATAATTTTTTAATTAATTTTAAAATAAAAAAATTTAGCCAAACCCTAACCCTCGTAACCCTAAAAAACCCTAACCCTCCTAAATAACCCTAACCCTTCTTTATTATTAATATAATACGCAGAGCAAAAAAAAAACATCATTTGAACGCTACAATAAGGATGGCGCGTTCAGCCTTTGAACGCCGCAACCCGAATGGCGCGTTCAGCCTATGAACGCCACAACCTGGATGGCGCGTTTTACTCACAAAGAAAAAGTAGGGTATTTTGGAAATTTTTTTCTCAGGTAGGGTATTTTGGTGATGTTTTTTCTGCAAGGGGCATTTCAAAAAAAAATTCCATATTTGTACACTCATCAGTCAAAAAACCTAAATTTATTCAACATTTAAATCATTCATAAGACTGGATAAATTGGGAACAAACAATTGCTTACAAAATCTAAAATTATCATGCACTAAACTACGAAAAAATATATCTTTTATCTCAAATACAAGTTATCTAAAATTATCTTTTATCCGCTAAATATTGTATAAAATAGAAAAATATTTAAGACCCTAATTTTTTTTCCTATACTCTTCTATTCAATATTTATATTTCACAAAATCATTATTATTTTTGTTTTGTTTTTACATAGGTGGTACACAACTTGTTACTAGTTTCCAAGGAGATATTAGTGTGAACCGGACAATATCATCCAAGTTGCAAGAAATCAATAATTATGTGTCTCATCTCAATTTCTTTTCCTTTCTCCTCATTCATTCCCTTAATATGATATGATACACACTCATTGAATCTCTTCACACATACACCGACACATATCCTCACTCTTCTCTAATTCATTTCTTAGCAGCTTCTTTCACCAAGTAAACCAAGTTAACTCAACACAACAATAACCAACCATCACTCCACCATGGCATCAACCACCAAACCAATCCTTCCATGGAAAGCTCGCTTCTCCATGTCAATCCTTGATTTTTTCCTCTCCCTTTCTCGCCGCTCCAACGGCACCATCAACCGCGGCCTCCTCAACTTCATTGATAGGAAAATTCCTCCTAACCCCAACTTTGTTGATGGAGTGTCTTCCTCTGATGTTATCGTGGATTCAACACGTAATCTTTGGTTTCGTGTTTTCATCCCTTCCTCAAACTCAGTCGACACCGGCGAATCCCTCCCCGTGTTTGTGTTTTTCCACGGTGGCGGCTTCGCATTCATGTCTTTATCTTCTATCCAATATGATGCAATATGTCGCTTATTTTGTCGTTCATTTCCCGCAATTATTGTATCAGTTAATTATCGTCTTGCCCCTGAGCATCGTTTTCCATCCCAATATGATGACGGTTTGGAAATTCTTAAATTCCTTGACAAAAACAACAACATTTTGGGAAATTTTGCTGACATCACCAAATGTTTTTTGTCAGGTGATAGTGCGGGTGGAAATCTAGCCCATCACGTGGCAGTTCGGGTTTCTTCAGAAAATCTCCAAATTTTAAAGGTTATTGGGTTGGTTTCGATACAACCATTTTTTGGCGGAGAGGAGCGAACCGAATCTGATATTCGATTGAAACAGGTCCCCGTTGTTTCTATGGATAAAACTGATTGGTATTGGAAGATGTTTCTGCCAGATGGATCGACCCGGGACCATGAAGCGGTTAATGTTAGTGGGCCTAATGCAATTGATATTTCGAATGTGGATTACCCGAATACTCTCTTGTGTGTGGGCGGGTTTGACCCATTAGTGGATTGGCAAAAAAGGTATTATGAATGGTTGAGAAAATCCGGAAAAGAAGTGGAATTAATCGAATATCCAAACATGATTCATGCTTTTTATTATTTTCTAGATCTACAGGAGACATCCCATTTTATTTCTAAAGTTAAGAGTTTCATGATTAAGCAAATGATGGGTGGGGATAACACCAAGACCGATACTGCATATTAGTAAAGAGGAAATCAACCTATATATACACTATATTACTACTATATTGTATGAAAGCGAGAAAGAAAATAGGATTATATTATGTTAACCTATTCCACATGTGGATAACTTTATGGAATTGTTATGCTAGACTATATTTATAAATGAGTTATAATATGTTTAAGTGGATTGATGATGATGTATGAGTTTTTTTAGAATATATAGGCCTATTTTTTTTTTTTTAATGAAGGTTCATTTTAACAAATGATTCTTTTTCTTCAAATAAAAGTATCTAATCTTTTGTTTTTGAAAATCCAAAACTAAAGGATAAAACGTAATTCAAAAGTTAGTTTTTTAGTCTTATTGGTTATTGGGTAAGAATTGTTTCCACTAAGAATCGAACATAGATTCTCTCAAATGAGGAAGAACTCATTAACTACTTGATCTTAATGTCTTGATTAATTTAAAAGTATTTAAAAAAAAATTTAAAAGTTAATTTTTTTTTTGTCAGGTAGCTGTGGCTAAAAGTTTCACCCTTAAAATAAATATACAATGCGATATTTTTACCAACTCAACTAAGCTTACGATGACTTAATTTAAATGTTGTTATTGTTATTATTACCAGATGATGCATTTTTTGTCACGTTAATAACTGATCATCAAAACAAATACACCAATGATACATTTTTTATTTACTCAAGTTTTTTTTCTTCAAATAGACCCTTTGTCAATTACTGTTATAGACCCTTTGTCAATTACTCTTATATTTTTCAATAAAACTAATTAATGTTATATATTGAAAAACTAAAGTTTGTTATGAAAGAAAGATAACATATTAATTTATTTTTTGGGTACATAACATATTAAATTTATTAGAAAGAGAACGTGTGTGCAAAAAAATAGAAATTTATTGATGGATTAAAATGAGGGTTTAATAGTAAGAAAATGTGCAAAAATACACTTCACTAATTTGGTGTTACTATTTCGAAACAACATTTAAAAAGAAACGGATGGAGTACTATCTATTTATGAAAAAATCAAGGATTAAATATGTTTTTGGTCCCTATAGTTTCGCAGAATTTCGTTTTTAGTCCCTGAAGATTTTTTTCACACTTTTTAGTAGGGGTGATCATATGCGATCCAATCCAAAAGTAAAATTGCAAACCGAAACCGCAAAAAACCGCATTTAGTTTAAACCGCACGAATAATTTTTCATCTAAGCCGCACGGTTTGGTTTGGTTTGCGGTTTTCATTTTAGAAAACCAAACCGAACCAAACCGCAATACTTACTTAACTCTATCAATTAATAGCAATCAACATATTACCTACTCCAACTTAGCAAGATCAACCCAAATTGAGTCCATAAAACAGTAGGATGTGAAAATATATCATCTAACGCGATCCAAAACTATATTATTGGTATTAAAAATAAGTTCTTATGTATATTATATCATATTATATCATGTATATTATATCATGTATATTATATCATGTAAACAATAAATAAATTAAAATTTCCTATGTTTATTTCGTAACAAGTTAATAATATCGTCATATTTTTTATATCTCGATAAACCGCACCAACCGAACCGATCATAACCGCGTTGGTTTGGTTTAGATGACTTTTTAAAAACCAACTGAACCAAACCGAACCACATGTATTTTTATCTTGCGGATAGGATGAATTTTTGGCTCAAAACCGAACCGAACCGCGAGCACCCCTACTTTTTAGTCTCTAAAGTTTTGTCAATCAGTGTTTTCAGTCTCTACTTTTAATCAAACTCTTGTATACTTTCACATTTTTTAACGATTCTTTGTATTCATGTTTATAATATTATAAGAACATCTCCTATAAAAATTTAGAATTTTTTAACTTAAGATGAATTATTTATGAATTTTTATGTGAAAAAAACTAAAAAATTCATATTTAATTAATCTCTTGTTAAAAAAATTTAAACTTTTGTAAGAGAGATTCATATAATGTACTAAACATGACTGCAGAAAAAAATTTAAGATTTCGAATGATATGCACGAGTTGATTGAAAAGTAGGGACTAAAAATACTGACTGACAAAACTTTAGGGACTAAAAAGTGTGAAAAAAATCTTCAGAAATTAAAAACGAAATTCTGCGAAACTATAGGGATCAAAAACATATTTAACACAAAAATCAAATATATACTTTTTTTTTTTTTTTTTTACGCAAATAAAGTATATACTTCATAAACAACAACACAATTGCGATTAATTTTCAAATTATTTAAATCTTTTTTATAAAGTAAAAATAGAATATATAGAGTACAAGTCTACTTAATCCTTACGATTTAAAAACCTCTTTAGATGCTATGAGACAAATTAAATGGTTATTACAATAATCAATAAGGAGTACTTGTCCCAATTCTACATATGAAACAAAATCATGAAATATATATAATTTAATCAACAACTACAAGTAAATTTGAAAGAGCTCCTCTAAACATGAAATTATTTAAATTCTTAATTTACATTAATCATTTGCTTAGTCATGAAACTCTTAACTCTAGAAATAAAATGGGGTGTCTCCGGTAAATCTGGAAAGCAATAAAAACCATGAATCATATGTTTGGATATTCGATTTATTCCACTTCTTTCTCAGATTTTCTCAATCACTCATAATATTTCTTTTGCCAATCCACCAATGGGCCAAACCCACGTGAAGGTGTGAAAAACACAAGAAGGGGGTTGAATTGTGTTTTTGAGAGTGAAAACTTTTCTAGCTTGAAGAGTAATGCAACGGATAAATAAAAGCTAGATAAACACAAAGCAAACAAAAACACAGAGAGAGAAGAGAAAACACACAGGAAATTATACTGGTTCCTTTCACAAATCGAGAGTAGTCCAGTCCCCTTGCACTTTCAAGGGATTTAACTATAATTACACAAGATTACAATCCTAATGCTCAAGCACTCAAGTAAGAGACTTCACAAATGCTCAAGTTACACAAAACAAGAGACTTCTTACAAACTTAAAACAATTAAGCAATACTGAAACACTTGTAAAACAGAGGTGTTATAAGCTTAAACAAGACTCAGTAACACTTAAACTAAATTTGACTGAATGGAAGAGTTTCAGAGCTCAGAGTCTTTGAATATCAAAAGATATTATAGCTTAGCAATTCAATAGTGCAGTTCCAGTAATCTTTTCTCAAGAGAGGTGTCTTCTAATTATACTCCAAGTATTTTGAGACGTTGAGATAAAACCGTTGTATTCCTTGATGATAGACAACTGTGAATCCTTGAAGATACGAAATTGATTTTCTTTGCCAAAACGCTCCACCATTTGGAGTAAGGATAGTACATACAGTATTATATACTCCATTTGATGATAAGGTTGAGGATAAGAATGTTGTACTACTTGATAATACCTTAACCATGAGCTGTCAATCTTCAAAAGAATGTCCTAGAAGCTTGATACAGAAATACGATATTCCCTTGAAAAATAGAGTATGCTTCTTCTGGACATGACGAACTTTAGCTTCTGATAACTTCTTCAGAGGCTCTTATAGTCTTCAGACCTTGAGTTGCTTCAGAGGCTTAACATATCATTCAGACTGTGTTCTTCAGGCTCAACTATATTTCGTCAAAACAAAAAACATGATCTTGTGTATGAATTTTATACTATGTTTCTGCACACTAGATCAAACATTAGAAATTCTAATTGTCCATTTAATATTTTGTTATCATCAAAACTTAGGGTGTTTTTTTTTATAAAAATTCATTTTGTTCCAACACCACCCACACACAAGAGGGTATTTGGGTAATCCACATTTGAAATATCAATTGCACTAGGCCCACTAACATTAACTGCTTCATGGTCTTGATTCGACCCGTCTGGCAAAAACATCTTCCAGTACCAATCGGTTTTATACATTGAAACAAAGGGGGCTCGTTTTAATCGGATATTAGATTTGGTTCGTTCCTCTCCTCCAAGAAATGGTTGTATCGAAACTAACCCGATAATCTTTAAAATTTGGAGATTTTCTGTTGAAACCCGAACTGCCACGTGATGGGCCATATTTCCACCTACACTATCACCCGACAAAAAATATTTGGTGATGTCAGCAAACTTTCCCAAAATATTGACGTAATTTGTCGAGAAATTTAAGAATTTCCAAACCTGTCAAATAACCGATTATCCCAAAAGCTTAAGCTGTTAGAAAAGGCTACATCAATTGTTTTATATTATTTCTAACATGCCCCCTCACGCAAGAAATTTATAATGCGGCGGTTGATGGTGCTGTTGGAGCGGCGAGAGGCAGAGGTGACAAAAGATAGGATAAACATGGACAAGCGAATTTTCCATGGAAAGAGTGGTTTGGTGGCTGAGTCCATGGTGGATAGTGATGATTGTTATTATTGTATTGAGTTAACTTGCTTTTGCATGATAGAAGAAGCTAAGAAATGAAGGAGGAATAATGTTGATAATTGTTTGTTTGTGGGGAGACGTTCAGTAAGTGTATCATACTCCCTCCATATCAATATATAAGATCATTTTCTAAGATTTTGTTCTCCCATTTTATAAGACCCTTTTTGAACTCCAAGGTTTATTAATTAAATTTTTATAAAAATACCCCTAATTAAATTAAGAGAAATAAAAGATTATCATTTCTCTCTCAATAATGGAAGGATAATTTTGGAAAAAGAATGTACATTATTGATAAATTTTGTTCAAAAATAACTTTTCTTAATTCTTATGCATTTGTCATTTAGTTGTTCTATTTTGTGACGGAGGGAGTATATATTAAGATTAGGTACCACACATATAACACATTGTTTTTCATTTTAAGATTAGGTAAATGACTTAAAGATCGACTAATTTGAGGGACATCAATTCTATTTGTCGGGATACGTGGGAACGGCTGGAGATCATCCATATTGAGATCAAAACAATTATATAAGTGGGTTGGACACCTCATCATCAGGAAGACTTTCGATACAAGGAGTTGGTCGAACCTTTTGTCAAACGATTATATAAGTGGGTTGGACACCTCATCATCAGGAAGACTTTCGATACAAGGAGTTGGTCGAACCTTTTGTCAAACGATTGACTCTGATACCACTGTTAAGACACGAAGGGGCGCAGCTGAGACAACTTCTATATTAGAATCAGAGCAACCACATACAAGTGAGTTAAAAACTATATTTTTCTTCGATCAACCTTTGTCAACCAACCATATGGGTTAGTTAAGATAACACATTAATTATTGATTAGTACCTTGATTTGACTTCTTCCGACTTGGATGATATTTTCCGGTTCACATTAATATCTCCGGCTTGGATTCTAGTAACAAGGTGCGTACCACTTCTACTTCTCTTCTCTAGCTAATATAATAAAATTGATTTGGTAGTATTTTTTTTTTTTTATAAGCAAAATTTTATTATAAGGGAGTAAATGTGGTACTCAAGCTCTTACAACAAAATGTACTAAATTAAGGGGGTGTATTTGAAGTAGCAAAATTTTTCACAAGAAAGGGGGGGTTTGAATTGTGAACCTTTAAAATATTCCCTATAAAAATTATCAATCACAATATACTTGAAGAAAATGATTAGATTGTTAGTTAAACCAAATAACCAAAAGTGTTGCAGTCTGGAGATCGATATCCCAATCACTCTCTGACAGTATATATATAACTATTAAACTGTGATGTGTGTGATTAGTGATTGCATAAATTAAATCAGAGTAAGGGAAGAGAATGCACACAATAATTTATCCTGGTTCACCCAAAATGCTTGGGCTAGTCCAGTCCCCACACTCCTTGTGAGATTGTCCACTAGGAGATGCTAATGATCTCAAACTACACTTCCTTTGATCTAGATCCAAGATCAAATAATCTTCTAAGCCCTACAAGCTTAATCTACCTCAGTCACACTGACTATGAAGGTGTCACTCAATTAGTAGTTACGTACTAACTTGAGCCAATGATTACAATGATGAAGGATTTTGGAATCAAAGCCTATTCACTCAATACACTTATGAGAAGCTTTGAAAATGGATGGATAAACTCTCAAAACACTCACTGGATATTCTAATCCTAGATATATATGAATTACAGATTTGAGTGAGAGAGAAAAGAAGAGCTCGTGATAAAACTTGTAATGCAAAAACAAGTGTTGAAGTTGTAGTGGAGACTCTTGCTCTTCAAAGTTGCCAAGGACCTCAATATATAGATGAGTGATGATCAGGGAGTCTTGGCCACGAAGTATATCCGTTGGAGGCTTGAAAATAACGGCTAGTTGCTCTGCAGATGACAGCTCATGTAATTTGAAGAAAACAGATCAGTCTGAGATTGATCTCCAAAGTTTCTTCTTCTGACTTTTAAGAGAGGAGCGTATTGCTAGCTGTTGTTGAGCTGTAATGTTGCTGTACGTTGCTTAACAAACAAGTATAGCCGTTGTGCAGCTTTTGGATAACCTTTAAACAGCTGTAGCAAGCTGGTGTCACTCCAAGTGATGATTTTCTCTTTCCAGCATTGGTCTGAGATCGATCTCCCAATTCTGGCGTGAATGACATTCTTCTTTTTAGAGCAAAGGAGCTAAAGCACGAAAAGTCCAGCTGTTATGGATAAGAACAGCAGCTGGATGTTGTACTTGATGTTCCATAGTGTCCTTGTTGCAAGTACAATTGTCATATGGAAAGAGAAGCTTCCTTGGAGAATGTTCCTTCTTTATTCTTTAAAGTACAAGTCAATTCTCAAGACCAGATTGTGCTGTCTACTTCTCCATGGTCCATATAATATCAGTTCCATTTATTGAGTATAAAAATGTCCTCATGTCATATGCTCAATCTTCTCATAGTTAAAACATAGAACTTGGTAAAATAAGTAAGTTTTCTATTCATGAGAGAAACCTTTGCCTTAAATGATCTCTTGGATGTGTAGATAATTCGTGAGAGAAGCCCAAGAGAAAAGTGATCATTTGTCTTGTACATAGTTGACTTATCCATAAGTCCTTTTGCTTTGATTGTGTGAAAATGATGTTTGCGCAGGTCTCAGAGACCAATCAGAGACCGTTCTCCAAGCCTTTGTTTTTATCAATGTAAAAACATGATATTTGATCTAAATAGCTCAATTGTTCCTAGCTTAATAAAAACACTCAAGAGCACTTGTTAGATACCAAAACAAGATTAGAATTACATTAAAAAAATAATTAAGAGGTTTGTTATCTTTAAAACATCAATTAGGGATTTTGCCTCAACAGTATTCAATTAGGATTTTAAGAGATTTTAAAAGACTTTTTTATGGAGACAAAATCTTATGGTATTCAATTATGATTTTTAAAGACTTTAAAAAAGTCTTGTGGTATTCAATTAAGATTTTTTACAACTAATAAAAAGTCTTGTGGTATTCAAAAGTATTATAATTTCGATGGATTGTTTACAAAATGGGATTTTAATGGATTTTGTGACACTTTTTAACTAAAAATACAAAGAACACATTCATTCAACAATCTCACCAAAATTGATGAGTTTTCATTAGACTTTTTTTCTTTTCTTTTTATGACATCCTTTATCAACTATCATCACCATGTTCATCAATCTTCCACGTAAAAACTCAAAAGCAAAACACAAATCAAAAGAAAAACTATTGTAGTGCAATCGTACTGTAACGCAAATATCACATGTTCATCAATCTTACAGGAAAAGAACAAAAGAAAACACAAATCAAAAGAAAATTTCATATTGTTATTATGACACGGTATACGTAGATCAAAAGAAAATTTTATAGTTTTTTTTTTCCTTCTGTTTCATCAATTTGTGTTTTTTTTTAAACATTGCTTATAATTATTAATAATTTATTATTATCTTTATTTTCTATGTTATTATTATAATTTTAATTGTTAATAATGACCCGGAAATAAAAAAGGAATTATTTAATCTTGAATATGTATTTTTAAGGAATTTCATTGAAAGGATATCTCTGATATTTTTAATTGCGGTTCAAACATTCAAAATGTTAAAAATCCACAAAATACTTTGAAATCTTAAAAATCTACATTAGAAGTCCATCAAAATCATGTGTTAACAATCTTGATTATAAAAAGTCATCTTTTAGAATCCAACAAAATCAATACAATCCCATCAAATCTTCAAGACTTTTTTTGTCAAAATAGTCTTTCAAAATCTCAATCCAATACACCCCCCAAGTGTTTAGAATACAAGACATATGATTTAAACACCAAAAAGAAAAATGAGTACAAGTCCTACGCCCATACCGACTAGTGAACCACAACCAAGAATGAAATTTGATTGCCTCCAATAACGATGAAACATCCGGAATATTGCCCTAAAAAATTACTTTATTGCGAAGATTCCAAATATTCCAAGTGGTTGTCAACCATACCAAGTACCGGACACGACCTTTGTCTTTCATTTTGAACAAATCACCAAATAAAAGGAAATGATCTCTACCTTGAACCCCAGTTTGTGGTGGCTATAATATAACAGAACTTGACTATTATTACATCCGATCTTTAGTATAAGAAATTGTTTACTTTTTTAAATCTATACTATATAAAAAGGATACATCTATTTTTTGGTGTAGACTTTTCTTAATGCCAATTTTACCCTTCCGTATATTTATATATTTTGCCATTAAAAAACTTCCATTCAACTATAACAATAAAAAAAACATAACTGCATTTTGGTGCAAATTTTTTTTATTAACAAAATCACAATAATATAAGACATTTTTTTTTTTTTACATAAGTTAAACATAAGCAGACGCAGAACGAATGCCTGACCCACTAGTTTATTATAAAATTGATGTATTTAAACAAAATAAATCTATAATAAGGATCTAAAAAATAAATATTTTCTTATAATAATAAAGACGGAAAAGTGGGATAGATTTTCAAATTGTTTAAACCCTTAATTCATATTAACGATTTGCTTGATCATAAAATCTTTGACTTTAGAAATCAAGTCACGAGTATCCGGCAAGTCATGAAAGTAAAAAAAAGCGTGAATCATGTTTGGATATTCGATTAGTTCCACTTCCTTTCCCGAATTTCTCAACCACTCATAATACCTTTTTTGCCAATCAACTAACGGGTCAAACCCACCAACAAACAAAAGAGTATTTGGGTAATCCACTTTTGAAATATCCATTGCATTAGGCCCACAAACATTAATCGCTTCATGGTCCCGGTTCGACCCGTCCGGTAAAAACATTTTAAAATACCAATCAGTCTTATCCATTGATAATATGGGTACCCATTTCAGTCGAATCTCGGACTCGGTCCTCTCCTCTCCTCCAAAAAATGGTTGGATTGAAACCAACCCGATAACCTTCAAAATTTGGAGCTTTATAGAGGTAACCCGAACCGCCACATGATGGATCACATTTCCACCCGCACTATCACCCATTAAAAAACATTTGCTAATGTCAGCATATTTTCCTAAAATGTCACCATTTTGATCAAGAAACCTAAGAATTTCCAAACCGTCATCATTTTGGGATGGAAAACGGTGTTCAGGGGTAAGACGATAATTAACAGAGACAACAACGGCAGGAAAAGAACGACAAAGAAAGCGACAAAATAAGTGATAAAAGACAGAAGATGGAGACATGTAGGCGAAGCCGCCCCCGTGAAAGTATATGATAACAGGGAGAGATTTTGCGGCAATGGTGGTGGTAGAGGAGGGTATGAAGAGGCGAAACCAGAGGTTGCGTGTTGAGTCCACGATCACGTCAGAGGAAGAGACACCGTTGGAGTTGAAATTACGACTTGGAGGAATTTTCAAGTCAATGAGGGCAAGGAGGCGACGGTTGATGGTACCGTTGGAACGACCGGTTATATCGTTAATTGCATCGAGAATGTACATAGTGGAGGTCACCTTCCATGGAAGGTTTGGTTTGGTGATAGAGGCCATGGTAGTAGTGGTTGGAACTTATTATTTGTTGTGTTGTGCTAACTACCTTTGTTTGGTGAATCTAATTAAAGATGAGAAGTTAGCATGTGTTATGTGAGGACAGATCATTCGCCCATTGAATTATATATATGTTGAGGGTTTCAACATGAAGATATGATCAAAGGAAGGTGAGGCCACACTGATAATTAACATAGTAGGACCTTGAATTGAAATATAACAAATTTTAGCACCACTCGTTTGGTCCAACAATTTAAAGACATGAAAGAGAAATTATTTATGCTATTTATTATTTTCTTTATTTTTATCTGAGATGAAATCGTAATCCATTGAAATTAATCTCACATAATTTTGAAATTTTGGGTTCGGACCCGGGTTCGGATCCGGGTTACGACGTCCGGCCTAATAATTCAGACATATTGTCGGTTAAGTTAGGACTTATGAGAATTTAAAGAAGAGTTTTCGTGCAAATTTGCATATATTAAGAAGTTCAAAATAATAAATTTGTATCGAAACTTTTGCATTTTATATTAAATATATAATTTTTAATAAATTATTATTATTTTTTAATAAAAAATTACTACTTAATGGTAAAAAAATTATTATTTTAAATGAAATTCAAATATCTTAGTGGTAAATGAACTAAATAATTGTGAGAGGACATGAATTCGATTCTTGGTGAAGAAATTTTGTACCAATTTTTTTTTACTACTTTGAGTTATTTTAACATGTGCAAGAGTAAAAAACAAACATGTGCAAATATAACACATGTTAGACAAACCCTTATAATACTCCCTTCAACTCGTCTTATAAGAATCTTTGACAAAAACTACGGTTATTAAAAAGGTTATTGGAGTAATAAATTTGTCTTAAAAGTTAAAAGTATGTTGCTATTCTTTTAAGTTGCCTAATGGTAGTATTATGGTTCGAACTCCGGTCCCTACATATTACGTGCAATGTCCCGAGTTAGGATCCTCTTCATTTCCTATTCTTTCCATTTCGTTTTCATTATTATATAATTTTGGAAATATAAATACAAAAATGTGACATTAAGTGGGTCCAAATATATTTCATACACCCCAAAATATTTAAAATATTTGGTAATAAAAGAAATGAAATGAATAGAAAATAGAGAGAATTACAACTCTAATATCCCTATCAACTAATGACATTAAGTGGGTTCCTAGCTCAACTGGCAAAATGTCGAAATTGTTAGGCCATACATCGTGACCCGGGTTCGAACCCGGATTCGAGTCCGGGATCTCACAATCATTTGTGAGTTTAATTTCAGTGAATTACCACTTCATCTAAGACAAAAAAAAACAACGCGACTCTGAATGCACGGTATATAAGAAATTTACTAATGTATCCAAGCAAAAATGTTTATCTAAATGATAATATTTTAAGCCACAAAGTTTCTGACTTTCTTTTGTTTTACTTATCTTCTATTTACTTCTTTGGTTACTAAAAGTAACCAACTTTAGTTACTTTCAGTAAACAAAGAATATGTTTGTCTTTTTTTTCTTCTTGAAGTAGTCTGATGACTATAATAGCTATTATATGTTTGTTTTTATTTATGGAACTATATATATATATATATATATATATATATATATATATATGTCTTATCTATGTGATTATTATGTAATGAAACCTACTTTTTAATTCCAAATTCAATTTTGTTTCCGTGAACTTAATTCAGTTGATAAAAATATCGCATTTATATATGTAAACGTCAGAGTCTGAATCTTAGACATTCCACTTATATATTTTTAAAAAGGGAAAATTATAGCCACAAAACTACCTAACAAAAAATAAACCCAAATTCATATTCTTATATATATATATATATATTCATAATTTTTCTATATTCATCAATTTTTACTCTTTTTTTTTCAAAAAATAAATCCTAATTCATATATATTCATAATATTTTACTCTTATATTTTTTGCACTTCATCTTCTTATCTTTATGAATAGAGAGATCTCCACTTATCTTTACGGATAGAGAGATCAATTATTATCTTGATGACCATGTTGTGGATAACGCAGCAAATAAAGATGACATTATGGGTGGTTCTTGATCAAAATTAATAATATCATATATTGATGAGAATGAATGCAACTTCTAACTTTGAATTTTTTTTTTCCGCAACTTTTTATTCATTCATCTATGCTTCTCCTCTTTTTTTTTATTATTCACCGCCGGTTTAATCTGGTTCGGGGGTCAGTTATGACATCAAGTGGTTTGAGCTCCCTCCCGATCGCAGTTGCGGGGATAAAATAAAGCACTCAAAAACTAATTCTAACAAAATATTTTAAAAGTGAAATCCAAACAAATTACGACAACTATGACAATTGTAGGTAAGCTGTTTTATGCTATTAATTCGGATGTTGTAAGTATGTTTGCAGATTAATTTTTATTAGCTTTTAGCAAAATTGAACGTGTAATAATTTCGATTGATATATTCTCTATAAATTTGAATGAATAAATATTGTTGTTTTTTTTAGTAAACAAAGAAGACAATATAAAAGCTGGAAATTGAAGAAGACAAATATGATATTTTTTTAGCCAATAAATATGTTAGAGTTCGAATATAGTGTATATTTGTTTCAACCGTATAGATGACACTGGACATCTCCACAGTTTTTGACAAGCTACTTGAAAGTCGCCATCAACACAATCTACAAGAAAACGGTACAAGAAAAACAAGAATTTAACTTGTTTTGTTTTCAAAGAATAAAAAACAATAAATTCCACTTTTTGAGGAAAACATGGCCGTGTGATGGTAGAAAATCAGTGAACCACATCATTCTTGCTTTTCGTTTGTTGCTTGTTCGTACCATTTATCTAAAGTTCACCATGGTGGACATATTTTTACCTAGACCATACTAAATGCCACCTTTATAGCAACCTTTAACCATGAAACCTTTAACATGGCCTGAAATTCAAATCCAATCGTTGAGTCTCTCCCTACTCAGTGAAATATTTGGAATAATCTCAATTAATTTTCATTCCATACCTACTTCCCTAACAAAAAATTTCCGCTTCCACATTTAATTTCAGCTCTCAACTAAAACATATTATATATAGGGATGACAAAAATATTCATACTCGCGGATATCCGCGGATAGAATCTGCCATGGACACGAAGCGGATAGTTTAATGGATATCCATGAGAAAGATAAATGGATATTTCAACTACCCGATAGTTAATGGATACGGATGCAGATTTAATAGTATTTGTATCCGCGGATATCCGTACCCGTTAGTAAATAAAAAAATTATATAAATGTTTTTAGTTATCAAATATATAAGAGCCTTTTTAATTCTTTAGAATTTTGTGATTAACTTTGTTTTGATTAGAAATGAAATGTATGAAGTTTTTTCTAAAGAGAAATATATGGATATTATTATATTTTGGTGAAAAGAAGAAAAATAAATGTGTTGACTTTTGTTGTTAAATTGAAAGTGAAATGTATGAACGTTATATAAATGCATATTTTTAACCAGTAAGAGCATCTCCAATAAGAGTATATATCAAAGAAAGTTTCATATGTCAATGATTCGTACCTTATTTTATTTGTTATTGGAGTTCCATGACTTGACAGAGAGGGTATCAAAATTGATGATACGGTATTTTATTTAATGTACTGTATCATCAATTAAATATTACTCCCTCCGTCCCAAATCTTTTGTCCTTTTATCTTTTCTAGTTTTGTACCAAATCTTTAGTCCTTTTAAGAAACCAATACACAATTAATGATATTTTACCATTTGTACCCTTACTAAAGTTAAAACATTAATTAAATATATTTTCTCTTTCTTAATAAAGTAAGGGTAAAAATGACTTAACTTATCAATCTTTATCATTTCTTAATCCTCGTGCAAAACTCTAAAAGGACTAAAGTTTTTGGACGGAGGAAGTACCATTTTTTATTTAGACAAAGCTAAAATAATACTCATCTGTTTCAAATTACTTGACGTTTTAGAAAAAAAAAAAGAAATTAAGAAAGTGTATTTTTGCATTGTATCTTTCTATTATACCTTAATTTTAATCCACCAATAAATTCGTTTTTTTTTCCACATATTTTCTCTTTTAAAAAAATTTAATATAACATGTTCAAAAAAGCAACAAATTTAATATGCTATGTACAAAAAAAAATCTTTAACTTTCCAAATATATATCATTAATTAGTTTTATTGAAAGAAGGCTATAATAGACAAAATATAAACTTAAATTATCAAAACGACAAGTAATTTGAAACATTTTTTTTCTTTCTAAAACGACAAATAATTTGAAATGGAGGGAGTAATTATAGAAGGGACAACTTGTTAGTACTGTATGATACCCAAAGTAGTATCACCATTGGGGCATAATATGTATGAGTTGCATAACTATTACTTGTCACGGCAGGGACCACTTGTTTGTAATGTATGATACCCAAAATAGAATGAGATTAGAAGTGAACCTCTACCAGGTAGTGTATGTTATGGTATTTTTCATTGGTGTTCCGCTTATATAGAACGACTTTATCATAGGTTTATTATATTAAGAGGATCATGGGCCACAAAACCGCCTAATATAGTTCGTGGGTCAGTTCTGAAATCAAGTGGTTACAACTCCTCTTAATCATAGTTGTGGTAATCGAACCGTGATCATTCATACCAAATGCATTAATTATTACCAAATCAACTAACAATTAAAGTTTGTTGTGCCATTAATATTTAATCCGAATTCAATTTTATCATTGGACCATATGATGATACCGAACAAAATTTGTTGTGCCATTATTATGAAAAAGAGAGAGAACAGAAAAGTTTGTTGAACAATTATGATGGTAGTTTATTTTTGGTGAACACATGGAAAACGTGCGATGTTCTCCTCTCTATTTTTTGCTTTCTCCATTTCTTCTATTAATAAAATTTTAAAAATATAAATGCAATAATGGTGGGTCTAATTATTTAATATATATTATTAAACTCTTCAAAACCAGAGTAATGGAAGGGAAATTGAAGAAAATAAATAGAGAGGATCATCTTGTTCTGTTTACTATTTTGCTACCAACAAGAAACTATATTAGAGGGGTAGAGGTTTCGCCGAGGAAAAACAGTAAAATCAATATCCACATGTGCCCCAACCTTTTCTGATTTGATGCGGAAAATTCGAATTGATTAGGTTTGAATTTGGATTTTGGTTTTTCCCGATTTTGATGGGGTGGGTTGGATAATAAGGTCACTATACATGTTCTGAATTTGTTCCAGAACTCGCTCTGTTTATATCAGATTGCATTTTACCTCTTCTAAATTAGATATTCTTAAACAAATTCTTAAATTATATCTGTTGAGGCAAAATCCCTAATTGATGTTTTAAAGATAACAAACCTCTTAATTATTTTTTAATGTAATTCTAATCTTGTTTTGGTATCTAACAAGTGCTTTTGAGTGTCTTAATCAAGCTAGGAACAAATTGAGCTATTTAGATCAAATATCATGTTTTTATTGTGATAAAAACTAAAGCTTGGAGAACGGTCTCTGATTGGTCTCTGAGACCTGCGCAAACATCATTTTCACACAATCAATGCAAAATGACTTATGGTTAAGTCAACTATGTACAAGACAAATGATCACTTTTCTCTTGGGCCTCTCTCACGAAGTATCTACACATACAAGAGATCATTTAAGGCAAAGTTTTCTCTCATGAATAGAGAACTTACTTCTTTTATCAAGTTCTATGATTTAACCATGTGAAGATTGAGCATATGACATAAGGACATTTTTATACTCAATAAATGGAACTGATATCATATGGACCATGGAGAATTAGACAGCACATTCTGGTCTTGGAAATTGACTTGTACTTCAAAGAATAAAGAAGGAACATTCTCCAATAAAAGCTTCTCTTTCCATATGACAATTGTACTTGCAACAAGGACACTATGGAACATGAAGTACAACATCCAGCTGCTGTTCTTATCTCTAACAGCTGGACTTTTCGTGCTCTAGCTCCTTTGCTCTAAAAAGAAGAATGTCACTCACGCCAGAATTGGGAGATCGATCTCAGACCAATGCTGGAAAGAGAAAATCATCACTTGGAGTGATACCAGCTTGCTACAGCTGTTCAAAGGTTATCCAAAAGCTGCACAACGGCTATACTTGTTTGTTAAGCAACGTACAACAACATTACAGCTCAACAACAGCTAGCAATACACTCCTTTCTTAAAATTCAGAAGAAGAAACTTTGGAGATCAATCTCAGACTGATCTGTTTTCTTCAAATTACATGAGCTGTCATCTGCAGAGCAACTAGCCGTTATTTTCAAGCCTCCAACGGATATACTTCGTGGCCAAGACTCCCTGATCATCACTCATCTATATATAGAGGTCCTTGGCAACTTTGAAGAGCAAGAGTCTCCACTACAACTTCAACACTTGTTTTTGCATTACAAGTTTTATCACGAGCTCTTCTTTTCTCTCTCACTCAAATCTGTAATTCATATATATCTAGGATTAGAATATCCAGTGAGTGTTTTGAGAGTTTATCCATCCATTTTCAAAGCTTCTCATAAGTGTATTGAGTGAATAGGCTTTGATTCCAAAATCCTTCATCATTGTAATCATTGGCTCAAGTTAGTACGTAACTACTAATTGAGTGACACCTTCATAGTCAGTGTGACTGAGGTAGATTAAGCTTGTAGGGCTTAGAAGATTATTTGATCTTGGATCTAGATCAAAGGAAGTGTAATTTGAGATCATTAGCATCTCCTAGTGGACAATCTCACAAGGAGTGTGGGGACTGGACTAGCCCAAGCATTTTGGGTGAACCAGGATAAAATATTGTGTGCATTCTCTTCCCTTACTCTAATTTAATTTGTGCAATCACTAATCACACACATCACAGTTTAATAGTTATATATATACTGTCAGAGAGTGATTAGGAGATCGATCTCCAGACTGCAACACTTTTGGTTATTTGTTTAACTAACAATCTAATCATTTTCTTCAAGTATATTATGATTGATAATTTTTATAGGGAATATTTTAAAGGTTCACAATTCAAACCCCCCTTTCTTGTGAAAAACTTTGCTACTTCAATATCCACGTGTTTATTCTTATTTTTAACTTGAATATTGTTGACAGTGATTTATTAACATTACCAAATGGTATTTTTTTATCCAACATAATGAATCCAACAAACAATCTAGGACTTGGATTAAATCTTTTATGCCTTCTTCAGTTTACAGGTTTACAATTCGTTCGAATTTGTAAATGATTGATGTGTTTTGAGTAGTTATAATCTACGAGCGTATGAACATAAAATTAAAGAAAAAACTATATATTGTTGAAAGGTAAATTGAGTTTCATACATCAATTGAGAATTTACATGTGTTAAATAGTTTATCTTGTATTTTTTGTGTGTTAGCATGCATTGAAGGTGAAAAACACAAGAAGGGGGGTTGAATTGTGTTTTGAAAAATTAATTATTTTACTTGAAAGTTGATTGAAATGCAGCGGATGTAAGAAGCTAGACAAAACACAAAATGCAAATAAGACAATGAGAGAGAGAGAGAGAAAGCACACACAGAAATTTTATTCTGGTTCCTCTCACAAAACGAGAGTAGTCCAGTCCCCTTGCACTTCCAAGGGATTTTATTATAATCACAAAGATTACACAACTAATGCTCAAGCACACAAGCAAGAGACTTCCTTGCTCTAGGTCACACAAGACAAAGAGACTTCCTTGCTCTAATCACACAAGATCAGAGACTTCCTTGCTTAAGCACACAAGCTATAAGACTTCCTTGCTCAAGTCACACAAGACAAGAGACTTCCTTGCTTAAGCACACAAGCTTAAGACTTCCTTGCTCAAGTCACACAAGACAAGAGACTTCACAAACTAACTTAATACACAGATTAAGTAGGACTGAAAGTTCTAAGAAAGACTCTCTAAACACTAAGTTCAGAGTCTACAATATCAAAAGATATTTTACTTAGAAGGTTACACAAGAAAGAATAACAACAGTTCACAGCTTGAATACAATTTGAATCTTTCTCTGAGTTTAGATGATCTTCCAGTAATCTTCTCTCTATCAGGATGGCTTCTATTTATACTCTAGGTATAAAGACGTTGAGAGAGGACCGTTGGTTGTACAATCTTCTTTTTGTTGACAAGACCGTAGTACTATTTCATTAGTTATGAGCTGTCTTCCATCAGAGAGTGTTCTTCAGACTCTGATGATAACATTTCTTTGATCTTCTGAAGATGTGCACAAGCTTCAAACTGTGTTTCTTTCTTTGGCATCTGAGGACTTCTTCAGAGACTCTGAAGCTTCTTGCTTCTCAGAGTCTTAACACTTCAGATTGTGTCCTTCAAAGGCTCAAAAGATGATCTACGTGGATGAGATTTTTACTTTGTTCCATTAGTAATACCAGTTGTTCATTTAATACACTGTTATCATCAAAACTTAGGGTGTTTTATGATCAAAACTGATTTTGTTCCAACATGCATATGTGTTTTTATTTTAAATAGTGTATTTCTCTTTTAGAAAGCTTGATGACAAGGCTCTGTGATTATGGTTAGCTATCACTCAACAGGTTCATACAAGCTATATGATGCTATTGGTAAGAAAGTAATGTTTAGAAAATATGTTAAGTTTGATGAAGCAAGGAGCTGTAAAGGTAGTTCATTAAGTAAGACCAAACAAGGCACGGATATAAGGCTATGCAATTGGGGGAAGCTGCCCCCACTATATTCTTACTTGGTGTTTGATTAGCATGAGATATTTAGTTTATGTGGCTATGTAACATAATGCTTTGCCCCCACTAGATAGGAATTCATACATGAAAGCCTCCACTTTCTATCTTTCTATTTGTAGATTCTTCAACACTTTTCACAAATAGGTTATGATAAATTAGTAGTACACTTAATTAATGTGTGAAATTTATGTATGACTATTACTTAAACTAGAATTTCCACCGGTGCGGAGCACGTGTCTAATTAGTCGTAATATGTAATGATAAAATAAAATATAAAAATTGCAATATTGAAAGGTATATGAAAAAAGTTTAGTGGAATAAAAGAAATTAATTGATGGCAAAGTAAGAAATTAGGTTAGTATTTTAGGTTAAAACAGATGGAAATAAAAAAGTATCAAATCAATAAAAAAAGGAGTGGAGAATATATGATTAACATTGCTTTGATTAAAATAAAAAAGTATGGAGAATACACGACTGAGTCAAAAATCAGCAATATTATATGCAACAAATAAAATGAAACAAAACTATGGATTAATATTGGACGACAATAAAATGGGTTTATAAGACTAAGTTGAAGCCAGATGGTCAAATTAAATAGGAATAAGGCTAGACTTGTAGCAAGATCAGAGGTTTTCTATAGAGACAAGTTATGTATAGTACAAGCTAAGAAAATCACTTTATGGTCTCAAGTAGGCACCTAGGACATGGAATAAGAAAATTGACCACTTTTTTATTATTATTCAGAATTTTGTGATTTAGGGTTTCAATTTAGTTTTCTTTTATTAAAAAAAAATTAAAAAGTTTTAAATCGTTTTGGCTGCTTTAGAATGATTATACATTTTGTGAATTGGTCACTTATTTACAAAACTGCCACCGTGTTTTGTTGTTAAATTAGGTATGCTGTAACTGATTTAAAATATCTGATTTAAAATGTGTTTTTTCCACTAGTGTCTGATCAGCTCTTAGGCTAAGATTGAGTTGAATCCACTTCTCTTCCGTATTCCTCACCTCGACTTTCTGTTGCCGAAGCTGTCTTGAGGCCCTTTCTTTCCAGCTTCCTTGAGTCAGCAATGTTTTGTAAGAAGAAAATTAATAGAATATATTCTTATCACTCCAATCTTCATCACTCTCAAAACTCTCTCAATATCCATAACAAAATCTCATTCAAATATTGATTTTTGCTCCAACAAGATATATTTTATTTATCAATTACTTAAACTCCAAATGTTCAGAAAATCAAAATGTTAAAAGAAAAATTCAAAGGAACTTTACTGTCCTCAAGTGTGTTCAATCATTCCCTAAAGGGACTTCATGTGGTAGAGATGGATTACGTGCCCAATACTTATTAGATGCGATGTGTGGAGAAGGTTCTTCAGTGGCTAGAGACCTTTTGAATGTTATCACGCTGGTTGTTAACTTATGGTTGGGAGGGAGATGCCCCGTCAATTTGTCTGAGTTTGTAGCGTATGCACTCTTGACCCCGTTAGTAAAGCCTGATGGTGGGATATGACCTATTGCAGTAGGTACCATTTGGAGGCGTTTAGTATCCAAGGTCGCTATGAAAGGAGTTGGAAAAGATATGATAAAATATCTCAATGATTTTCAATTTGGGGTTGGAATACCAAGCGGTGCAGAGGCAATTTTGCACAGTGCCAACAGGGTTCTAAGTCAGCAACATGAAGATGGTTCTTTGGCTATGCTCCCAGTTGACTTCTCGAATGCTTTTAACATGGTTGATAGATCGGTACTGTTACAAGAGGTGAGAGTGAGATGTCCATCTATTTCTTTGTGGGTTGAGTTTCTTTATGGTCAAGCAGCGAAGTTGTACCTTGGGGATGGACATATTATGGCAGCCACTGGAGTGCAACAAGGTGACCCGTTAGGACCACTCCTTTTTGCTCTTGCATTACACCCTCTCATTCATAAAATCAGAGACAACTACAACCTTCTTTTTCATGCCTGGTATCTTGATGATGGGACTATCATAGGGGATTTAGAGGAAGTGGCTAAATCTCTTGATATCATTAGAGAGACAGGTCCAAGATTGGGTCTTCATTTGAATATTCGTGAAACGAAGATCTTTGGGCCTTCTTGTGATGGAAGAAAACTTCGTAAAGGGTTATTTCCTTCGGACATCGGGAGGTCGTTGTGTGGTGTGAAATTGTTCGGAGGTACTGTTAGTCGAGATAGAGGTTTTATTGAGGAGGTAGCCATGAAGAGAGCTACCAGAGCTATTGAGTTAATGCATCTTCTTCCTAAGCTAAGAGACCCACAAACTGAGCATCTTCTACTTTGGTCATGCATGGGTATTGCCAAATTTTTTTTTGGCCTTAGGATGTGCCAACCAATTTATATGCAAGAGACGTTTATTTTGTTTGATAATGAACTGAGAGTGGCAGTTGAAAACATCGTGGTTGGGGGAAGCCCGTTCTTTGGAGACCTTCAATGGAGAATCACTTCTTTACCCATTAAGTTTGGAGGGTTAGGGTTGTATTCAGCTGTAGAGGTCATCTCATATGCCTTTGTGGCTTCCAGGGCCTAATCTTGGGTTTTGCAAAATCATATTTTGAGAGACATTGGAATATATGATATGGACTTGGACTTTGACAATGCTTTGGACGGTCTTCAGGATGCAATTCCGACTTTTGACTTTAGCAATTTTGCTAGCAAAGACACCGTCCCCCCTAAAGCCCAACAAGTTTTGGCGAGTATTCTTTTTAGTAAAATTGTTCAGGACATAGAAGTTGATTTTGTCATGACCAGAAGACAAAAAGCGGTCTTTGGGTGTTTGAAAGCGGCACATGCTCAAGATTTTCTCTTCTCTATCCCCATTGATGGGTTGGGTCAACACATGTCTCTAGTTGAGTATCGCACCATCCTTAGGTACCGCCTCATGATTCTGTTATTCCCAAAGGATGAAGTTTGCCCTGTTTGTCGTAAAGCGTGTCTCGATACTTTTAGGGAGCATGCAGTTCATTGTCGGGAGCTTTCAGGCTTCAAATACAGGCATGACTTAGTCAGAGATGTGTTTTTTGATATTTTTAGGCGTGCGAGAATTTCTGTGAAGAAAGAGACACCTGTGAATTTTTTGACTGACCCACAAGAAGGGAGATCAACACTTGCCCAGCGGATGTTCTAGTGTATGGATGGGTAGATGGAAAACATGCTTGTGTAGATTTGACTGGAGTTTCCCCACTCGTGGGGCTGGGGGTCGGGGATTTTACAGTGGGACGGACAACCCTCAAAGCTGCTTCAAGCAAGATGAGCAAACATGAGAAAACGTGCTCTGATAATCAACACGTTTTTATACCGTTTGCATTTGACACTTTTGGCTTTCTCGCACCAGAGGCGGTAAACCTTTTGAAAAGATTTCAAAAGGTCATGTATAGTAATATTGTGTCGCCTAGGTCTATGAATGTAGTTTTCCAAAGATTATGTTTTGCTATACAAAAAGATTTAGCGGCCAGCTTATTGCCCGTCTACCTTTGATTCATGCGTAAAAAAAAAAAAAAAAGGAACTTCCCTCTATACTCTACAAATTTCCGTGTACTTATTCATTGTGCAAAAATGTGTAATGACACTTTTGATATAATTAACTTTATAATCATATTTTTCTTGATTTTGAAATTAAGGTTACATCTTTTCACCAAACCTTGTCAAAAAATCATGTAGATAAAATAGTCATCACCTGCTTTCTACCAGACAAGAAGTAATTGACAATTTGTGCTTAAGTGGGGTAATAACAAGAAACACTTAGTGTCACAAAAACAAGAAACACGTATAACAACAACTCCAAACCATAAACTAACTTTTATATATATATATATATACAGATCTTTGTTTTTCATTTGTACTATTATATATTCGAATTATATGCTGGAACTATTGAATTTCTTAGAAATCTACCCCATATTTGAGAAAATTTCCATCCGTTTGTTTTTGTTTGATTGATTTTCTTTCATCTATATCAGATACCCATATTTAGTCGAATCAAAAATTATTTCTATTATCTCTCTTTTCGCAATTCAATATACAGAGTGATATACTACATATATCTCTATTTTATATGTCCCTTCTTCTATGATTTTTTGATAGAAGTTAGAATACTCTAACGTTCGATTCTTTTTTTCCTTGGAGCAGATAGATACAAACCTTTGTTATATTATATTATATATATATAAATAATTACACATGAACCTAAACAATAAGCATTCAACAGATTTGCCATGTCAAATTATGAAAAACCATATTCTAAATTCAAGACAAATTACAAACTTAAAAAATGTGAACAGTAAACATATGGAACTAATCCCTCATGCTGTTTATATCCCATCATCTCTACAGTTTTGATTGAATGATTGATATTCACCGAAGATAAATTTAATATAAAAAATAGTTAAAAAGAATGAGAAAATGTATAATCTCCGTGAACTTAACTCAGTTGATAGAGATATCGCACTATATGCGTAGGAGCCCGGATTCGAACCCGCGACACTCCACTTATTCACCTCTAAGGTGAATTTTCTAACCACTAAACTACTTGACAAAAAAAATGAGAAAATGTATAAAAGGTAGGAGAGAAAATGCATGAGACGATCTGGATCTCTAATATGGCATAGCAATGAAGAACACACACGTTATATTTGTTAAAGTAAAACATCATAACATCCCATATGTTATGGTCCCTAATTTCTAACTATTCGATGGATTAAGATCAGACACAATAGATTTCAAAGCAAACTTTTCTATTTTTTTCAAAATTGAAAAATCAAGTTTAAAGTTGCATCATCTAATTTCAATTTAATAACTATCGATGTCACTCACTACGTGAATGCAGAACATGCCACCCGGGATATGATACCTAATTTCCAATAAATAAAATGTAGCATTGCATATCTCTAGGTCTAGCCAATAGTAATACTACTAATAATTCATCAAAACAAAATTATCACACAACTAAGAATTTATCATGATTGTCTTAAAATCAATGTTATTATCATAACAAAATTATTACAACAATAACAATCACATTCATCATAATTTAGAATTGTTTGAAACTCGATCGATGAAATCCTTGACTTGCAAAATCAACTGAGTAGCCTCTGGCAAATCAGGGAAAACATAAAATGCATGAATCATAGTTGGATATTCAATCAACTCAGCATTTTTACCACATTTCTTCAACCAATCATAATACCTCTTTTGCCAATCATTTAACGGGTCAAACCCGCCCACAAAAACAAGCGTATCCGGATAATCCAAACCCGACAAATCCTCCGCATTAGGCCCACTAACATTAGCTGCACCATGATCCCTATCCGATCCCTCTGGTAAAAACACCTTCCACAACCAATCCGTCCTCGCCATTGACACCAAAGGCGATCCTTCAAGACGAACCTCAGCCTCAGTCCGCTCCTCCCCTCCAAAATACGGTTGGATTGAAACTAATCCGATAACTCGGATCCTCTGGAGCCCCGCTTTACAAACCCGAACCGCAACATGATGTGCTATATTTGCACCAGCACTGTCTCCCGCAATGAAACATTTCGACAAGTCAGCATTTTCCGGTAAAACGGATTTATTCTCATCGAGAAATTTCAGCACAGATTCTCCATCTTCATATTGCGACGGATACCGATACTCCGGTGTGAGACGGTAATTGACGGAGACAACAACAGCGTTGATTTTCCGGCAGAATCTACGGCAAACAGCATCGTAAGCAACAGAAGCGGGAGAGAGATAGGTAAATCCACCGCCGTGAAAGAAAAATATGACCGGAAGAGAAGCGGTTTTGGTTTCATCTCCGGTGGTGGCTCCGGTGGGAGTGAAAAGACGGAACCAAACATTATGTTCGGCGTTAACAGTAACATCTTTGGTTGAAACGCCGTTAACGGGAGTGGCGTTAGGAGAAGATTTACGATCTATGAGATTGAGAAAACCGCGGTTAACGGTACCGTTAGATCGACGTGTAGCATCCGTTAAAGTTGTAAGGAACGAAATACCAACGCGAGTTTTCCAAGGAAGAAAGGGTTTCTTCTTGGGTTCGTTTAGTGAAGAAGACATTGTCGTTTTGAGGTTTTTTGATTAAACGAAAAAGATTAGAAGGATGATAAATAATGAATTTGTTTTTTTTTCGACAGAGATGATAAATAATGAATGATAGTAGAAGTTTGGTGTAATTTTGTTGTCGTTTGTTGGTTTTTATTGTTTTCAAATTTGATGAGCAGTAGAAGTAATGAATGAAGGACGGTGGTGTCTATCTGTATATGTAGAAAAAATAATGAATGGGTTACCAACTTACCATAACTGTATTTCATAATTATCCGCCGTCCGATTTAAATTGATGTTGAAGATCAACACACAGACTCTCTGTTTGGAAAGATAAATAAATAAATTGATAACTTATAAGTTAAAAGTTCTGTTTGGTAACGGTTTTTAAAAAAGAGCTTATAACATATTTTATTAGTTTACGGCTTATTTTTCAAATGCTAATTTAAGTAGCTTATAACTTATTATTTATTCTTCCAATTTTACTTCTATCACCTTATTTAAAAAGATTAGATATTAATTAAACATTTTTATTTTTTTTAAGAACTCGCCCAAGCCTATTGAATGCTGGAGGTTACCAGCTTAAACCCACGTTCACCCAAGAACACGTGAGAAGGGCGAGCACGCGAGTCTTTGGCCACGATCATCCAGCTCCCCAGTGGAGATCGTGGGGAAATAGGGAGTCCAAAGCATTGACAGTTACCTAAGGACTACTATATATAGACCCTTCACCAATAACAAAAGGCAGATCCATTAACACACAAACCTTAAGTATCAACTACGAATATACACCCCCTGCATACAATTAGCAGGAACATGCCCTCCATCCCATTTTATAAGTTTAAACGAAATTAACTCAAAATTTAACAAAATGTTAGCCAAAATTAAATCAACATTTAATAAAAAAGACCGACTTAAGTTGACATAAGTAACATAAGGACCAAATTTTAAATTTTAAAACATAGATGACCAACTTGAAACCTAAAATAAAGATAAGGGACAAAATATGTAATTAACCTTTTTTTTAATAATATATAGATATAAATATTAACGTATACGATCTTGTTTGATTTGTTTTTTGAAGAAATCTTGTTTGATTTGTTTTGATAAGTGTTTTCAAAATATCAAATTTATACGTGCAGTAGTCAAATTATTTCTTATATTTTAGGAGGAAGGAATAACTTATATAAACTGATTATAGGTAACGCGGATAGTTTGATCAGTTTGATCTCAAATTAGTTGTCTAGATTACTTGTGTAATAGTTACTCCAACAGATTCAAGCCTAAAATTTTTGTTGGTGGTTGTATGTGGAAAAAGATGTATGGAAATTTTTTGTTTTAAGCTATAATCTATATTGTATTAGTGTGTATGTTTTGCACGGGAAAAGTACTATAATATGTTTTATAGATAATATAGTTGAAATTATAAATAAGAGAAAATTATCAAAAATAAATAAATAAGAAAATAAAAAAAATAAAAAATAAATAAGAGAATAGGACTTCATCAGACTTTATTAAATAACTAAATATTAGAGTACGGAGATCAACATGTTATTCAATAAATTTAAAAAATAAAAATTTATATCCAAGATATATAAAATTGAATGTCTGATCATATCTCAAAATGTTATTTTAGTTACAATATTGCCGGCTTCAAATGAATCAATCATATCTCAAAACATTGATCTGCACATTTTCTAGACAGCAACACCACCCAAAGCATGCATTTTGAGAGCACCTAATATATTAGTGAAATCGGGAGAAACTCTTTCCCTAATAACAAAGAAAAATTACATAAAAAATAAAAACCCATATAAAAGAAAGGAAATAGAACTTGCTATTTATGGCAGCATAAAACAGTCTCAAGCAACATAGGCATGAAACTAAAAGTAATTAACCATCGTACCCGTTGAGATTTATAGTCATCTCCATCAACTATTCTTACACTGTTGGCCAGCAAATGCCATTCAAGAACTTCTTCTAAACAAACCATGCATGACAACAATGCAGACTTACAACATGGACATACCCTCATAGCCTTTTATATTTTCAAATTTGCCCTTTAAAAATCTTTCATTCAACTATAACAATAAAAAAAACATAACTTTTATTAACAATCTCACAATAATATAAGACATGTTATATTTCCTTACTAACTTCAGAATTTCAGCCAAATCTTTATCCCTCTTCTTCCGTATTT
The DNA here is from genome assembly GCA_951799995.1 of Trifolium subterraneum. Classification (NCBI taxonomy): domain Eukaryota; kingdom Viridiplantae; phylum Streptophyta; class Magnoliopsida; order Fabales; family Fabaceae; genus Trifolium; species Trifolium subterraneum. The sequence continues at coordinate 6,326,651 of OX637465.1, forward strand.
ACTACCATGTCGTCATTATAGACTTCCAGATTTTTCCCTATCTGCTCCACAAACACTATGTCCATCAGTCGCTGGTAAGTTGCTCCTGCATTCTTCAAGCCAAATGACATAACGTTGTAAAAGTAGTTGCAGGTGTTGGTCATAAAGGCGGTGTGCTGTGCATCCATGGGGTTCATCTTGATTTGGTTGTACCCTGAGTAAGCAACCATAAAACTCAAAGTTTTGTATCCAGATGCTCAATCAATCAGCCTATCAATGTTTGGCAGCAGGTACCGGTCTTTTGGACAGGCCTTGTTCAGGTCCGTGAAATCTACACACATTTTCCACTTGTCGTTTGCCTTCTTTACCATCACCACGTTTGATAACCAGGTGGGGTATTTGATTTCTTCTATGAACCCTGCTTCCTTCAATTTGGCCACTTCCTCCGTTGTGCCCGCTCTTCGCTCCTCTCCCACCTTCCTTTTCCTCTGGACTACGGGCTTGGTAGTTGACGAGATGGATAACTTATGTGTGATTACACTCTCGTCAATCCCATGCATATCCTATGGTAGCCAAGCAAACAGATCCTTGTTGTTGCGCAGTATGGTGATGATTCTTTCTTTCTCTGCTGGTTGGAGACTCGTCCCAATGTTGGTTGTTTGGTGTGACTCCTCGCCTATCTGGACTTACTCTAGATCTTCAATTGGGCTGACTCTCCTGTCATGGAATTCTTCCCTAGCATCCATATCTGTGATGCTAACCATGTTTACTCTGTTGGTTCGCCCTTCGCACTCTGAAGGCGAGTTGGGCTTTGTCAGTTTGCGCCTTATTTTCAAGCTTGACTCGTAACATTTGCTCGCCAGTTCTTGATCTCCTTTTACTACTCTTATCTTGTTGTTGCTTAGTAGGTATTTGATTGCCAAGTACAAGGTAGACATGACAGCGCCTAATGTATTGAATGCAGGCCTCCCAATAATAAATAATATTGTATTAGGTAAAAGTTGTTTTTACCACTAAATATCTAACCTTGACCGTTTTGGCGTTCTCCCCTTCGCCAAAGGTAGTGTACAGTGTGGTATGCCCCATGACATCCACTTGTTCTCCAGGGAACCCTACTAGCGTCCTGTAGTAAGTTTTTAACTGTTCAGCAGATAACCACATTGCTTTAAACACTTTCCAGTACAAGATATATGCGGAGCTTCCTGAGTCAATGAGGATCCTCTTGACGTCACAGTTCAATATATGTACTTGTATCACCAAGGGATCATCATCATGTAGTGCAACGTCTTGTCCATCCTCAGCGTTGAACGAGATTTCTGGAATGTGGGGGAAGGTTGAATTCCCCACTGAGCAGATTTCAAACCTTGAACGTCTGACATAGCGTTTTCTGGAAGAATTGGACTCGCCTCTGAAGGTGTGAAAAACACAAGAAGGGGGGTTGAATTGTGTTTTGGGTATTTTAAAATCTTTTCTTAAGGAATAGTGAATCGCAGCGGAATAAATACAATAACAAGACAGAGTAAGAAGAGATGAACCCAAGACAATTTATACTGGTTCCTCTCACAACTTGAGAGTAGTCCAGTTCTCTTGTACTTACAAGAGATTTCACTATAATCACCAAGATTATACAATTGCTCAAGCACACAGCAAGAGACTTCACAAGTTGCTCTAGATCACACAACAAGAAACTTACACTTAATGCTCCAGATCACACAGCAGGAGACTTCAACACTATTGCTCTAGCACACAGCAAGAGACTTCAGTATAATCTTATACACGATAAGATAGAATAAGATAAATACACCTTAAAACTTTAACTCTTTCTAGTAATACAAATACAGAGTATCTAAACTTCTTGAATCTGAAGCTTTCAGAGTTTAAGCCTTGTGCAAATATTTTCTAGATAGCTTGAGTATGCAGGAGAGAGTAGCTTTTCAAATCAGCTCAGTGTTGTTGTTACATTACGATTTCTCAAGTCTTCTATATATAGGCAGTCACAATGTAGACGTTGAGGATGACCATTGAATGGAGATAGAGATGTCAGCGCAAATGCTGTATTGGTAGTAGAGTTTTAACCTTATTCCAAATGAGGTAAAGAACTACTACTGACATTGCTTGAAGGACTTCAGTGCTTGCCCAAAAGAAGTAAGGTTTCCCATTTGTCTTTAGACGATCCTCTTTGACTTATGACTTGGTCACATATTCAAATTAACTTCGGAGGATCAAGTGCTCTAAAGGATCAGTTTTTTCGTCGAACGTTGGTAAGTGTGGTGATTTGAAATTGTCTGGGATTTGGCATCCCAGAGTGCTTGGCTAAGGGGCTGAGACTCGATGAGACTCTCATCTTCAGAATCTGCATTTTGTCCAGCCTGCTCCTTTTCAATTGTCGCTATTTTCCTTTGCAAGTTTCTGGTCTCTTCTACTGCAACTTGCAGCGTGGCTGTTCCGTTTTGGTTTGTTGCCATGGTTGGATCGTTGCTTGCAATTTGCTTCTTTCTCTAAGTGGTAGGCTGGGAATCGTTTTACCGAAGCTCCATGGTGGGCGCCAAAAGGTTCAGGTGAACACTTAAAGGGGTATGCAAAGTAATTAATGTGGACTGTCAATACAAAAATTATTGGCCTTTTAAATTTCATTTTTCATACTTAGTTTTTCAATAAATATTTGGCCATTCGGGGGATGAACAATTGACTAAATGATTAAATTGTTACCAAAAAGATAATGGTAGTTGTTGTTGTCGTCATCATCATCATTGTGTGTCGAAAAAGAAAATCATCATCATAGTTAATATAATAATATTAATAATAATAACATAATACAAAGCTGATCCACTATAAGAAAATAAACATTTTGCGATAGTCGAAATTGCAGTTTGTAACAATTGAAACTGTTGCAATTGTAAATTTGCGACGGTTGGCAAATTGTTGATGATTTGTGTGTTGCAACAGTGCTGAAAACCGTTGTTACAACTATCGCAGTTGACGTTGCAATAGTTTCAAACTGTCGCTATGCCATGATGCATCCCATCATGCCATATTGGACTTTGATTTTCTTCAATATTTTGCAGATTTTCTTCAAATTATTAATTCTTCATCGTGGTACGGTGTATTGAGTGAATTTCTATTTTTTTTTTTTTTTTGCTCCTTTTGATGTTTTTTGTTCTTCTCTTGCTTCTTGATCAAGTAACTTCACTTATTTAGGTATTTTCTTGCATTTTAACTTGAAAACTACTAAAACTAACCTAAAAACTACTTAAAAAATCATATAAATTCTTGTCATCATAACCCGAAACTTAAATCGTTGCTCATCCTCAAGTAACATGTCTGTCAAACAAAAACATCAGTAAAACAACAAATAAACTTACATGATAGGAATTTCACAACCTTGTCTATTTGTCGGTAATGGTACCACTGATCTTCACTACAGCGATCAATCGACAAATGATTCGAGAGACATTAATAATAGAAGTACAATAGATGTTCACGAGAGTCCGCAATTCAAATCTCTCTCTCTCTCTCTCTCTCTCTCTCTCTCTCACACACACACACACACACACACACACACACAATTTCGCCCGATATTAAAAGAGTGTTCTCTCAATCAACGTGTAACATGTCATTTTACCATAGGCTTGAAAAAATTATAAGCAACCAATCAGAGTCAAAACGAATCATCTGAAACAGTAAATCAGTAAATACCACAATCAATTTATTCTGAAATCAACTTGAAAACACTCGGTGACGAATTGTGAGAGTTTCTAAGATGGTCATGAATGCTCCATGAAGAATCGACGGAGAAATAAGAAGTTTCAGAGATTCTATAGTTTTTCGAGAAACTTTTGACTGAATGGGATGAAAAATCAATCTAAGAACACGAGAGTATTGTTTAATTAGTAGCAAGGCCGTCCTTGTACATTTAGAGGCCCCGAATAAATTAGAGAATGAGGCCCTTAAAAGGTAAAAAAATAAAAATTGGAATTAATATGTTTTTAAATTAAATAAATGCAATTTTTAAAAAGAGTAATATTTTATTTAAAATACAAGTAATATCAATAATATAAAAAAATAGCCATATCCCAATTAATAATAGCAAAATACACTTTCAAGCTTTCATTAAAAATTGATAATGTTTTTAATAAAAATTGCAACATAATTTTAGAAATTAATTCTTTATTTTCAAAGAAACTACAAAATGTAGATCTTTTTTTTGGACAATACTTACATGCATTTCCATACATGCATTTATTGTTGTTCCACTCACAAAGAGGTAGTTATTTTAATTAAAAAATAGTTTTCTTTTATTTTTTTAAAAAGAAAAAACACCAAAAACCAACTCTTTGTGAGTGGAACAACAAGAAATGCATGTATGGAAATGCACGTAAGTTTTGTCCTTTTTTTAAATAAAAAAAACAAAGTAGTAAAGATATATTTTTTTATACAAAGTAATACAATTAGTAGTAGAAAGATGTCAGAGGTGAGAGTAGAACTCATATCCTCTAACTAATGGAACCTGCAGTGCACCATTTGATTCCTTTTGAAATTTAATCTCATTAAATCTATTTAACCTAAGTTTTGTATGTTGGGCTTGAAAAATATTTTTTCGACGCCCCAAATTTTGGAGGCCCTGGCCTGTGGGCCTGCTTGCACTGCCTCAGGACCGAGCCTGATTAGTAGCGATAAAACGGTGAAATTTTTTTTTCTACCCCTACATTTAACTTTTTACCCCTACAAACAAACCAATATTTCCATTTTACCCCTTTTAAAAAATATAAAAAATTATTTTGAACATTTAACCACGGTTTACCCGTGGCTAATATGAACAATTTTCGGAACACTTTTTCCATGTACTTCGATAACAATGTGTAAATCGGAACAGTTTAACAATTTTTTTTCTACCCCTACATTTAACCCTTTACCCCTACAAATAAACCAATATTCCCATTTTACCCCTTTTGAAAAATATAAAAAATGATTTTGAACATTTAGCCACGGGTAAAACCGTGGCTAATATTAACAATTTTCGGAACACTTTTTCCGAATAGCGTTAGCTACGGTTAAACCGTGGCAAACACTATAATCTGAAAAAGTACAAAAACACTACGGATTAATTCCGTCGTAGCTAATCTGTATTTTCTTGTAGCCACAAAGACATAAATTATTCGACAACAAAAATCCAATAATGGTCGAAATCATTCCATTAGAAAGAATTTCATCAACTAAAGGACTACGAATGAATCAAACAAGCAAAAAAACACAACAAGAAAATACAGGATTAGCTACGACTTAATTTGTAATTCGTAGCTAATCCGTAGTGTGTTTGTATTTTTTCTAGATTATAATGTTTGCCACGGTTTAACCGTGGTTAGCGCTATTCGGAAGACTTTTGCCAAATTGTTCCGGTTTACACATTGTTATCGGAGTACATGGAAAAAAGTGTTCCGAAAAGGATGAATCTGCGAACAAACTCACAGCATCCAAGTTAATAGCATACAACGGCAAAATGCCTACAAATAATATGATATAACTAAAGTCACCGGAATGTCTATGCTTCCGGATCTGCAACATTGACGCACAAATCATTGATTGAATCTGGAATTGTTTGAAGTAGATATTTCAATATGAACTGAAGAACACCGCAACAAGACGGAGAATCACACAACGCCGTACCAAGACGACGATCAACACAACACCGCACTTAGACGACGACAACACAACAACAAAAAGAAATTAAAAACACAAACTATGTGAAAACCACTTATTTAAATAAAATAAAAAACAACAAAAAAAGATAAAAAGGGGGTGATTTTAGGCCAAGAATATGCTAAAATCACCCCTTACCGGTAATGTAAGGAAGAAGAGGCTCAAGAGGAAAAGGTGTTAAAATGGAAATATTAGTTTGTTTGTAGGGGTAAAAGGTTAAATGTAGGAGTAGAAAAAAAAATGTTCTAATGTAGTATAATCGTAACAATATTATTACAACAATAACAATGTCATCACTATCGTCAAAAAAAAAAAAAAAATATCATCATAATCGCCACCATCATTTAAAGTTGTTGGAGACTCTGTTGATGAATTCCTTGACTTGCAAAATCAACTGAGTACCCTCAGATAAATTAGGGAAAAAATAAAAAGCATGAATCATAGTTGGATATTCAATCAACTCAGCATTTTTACCACATTTCTTCAACCAATCATAGTACCTTTTTTGCCAATCATTTAACGGATCAAACCCGGCCACGAAAACAAGCGTATCCGGATAATCCAAACCTGACAAATCCTCCGCATTTGGCCCACTAACATTAGCCGCGCCATGGTCCCGATCACATCCTTCAGGCAAAAACACCTTCCACGACCAATCCGTCCTCGCCATTGACACCAACGGCGACCCTTCAAGACGTATCTCCGCCTCAGTCCGCTCCTCCCCTCCAAAAAACGGTTGGATCGAAATCAACCCGATTACCCTAACATTCCGGAGCCCCGCTTTGCAAACTCGGACCGCAATGTGATGTGCTATATTTGCACCGGCACTGTCTCCGGCAATGAAACATTTTGACACGTCAGCATTTTCCAGTAAAACATATTTATTTTCGTCAAGAAATTTCAACGCGGATTCTCCATCTTCGTATTGCAACGGATACCGATGCTCCGGTGTGAGACGATAGTTGACGGAGACAACCACGGCATTGATTTTCCGGCAAAATCTACGGCAAACAGTGTCGTAAGCAATAGAAGCGGGTGAGAGATAGGTAAATCCACCACCGTGGAAGAAAATGATGACCGGAAGTGAGGCAGTTTTGGTTTCATCTCCGGAAGTGGGAGTGAAAAGACGGAACCAAACATTATGTTCGGCGTTAACGGTAACATCTTTGGTGGAAACGCCGTTAACGGGAGTTTGATTAGGTGAAGAGTTGCGATCTAAGAGATTTAGAAGATGGCGGTTAACGGTTCCGTTAGAGCGACGTGCAGCGTCGGTAAAAGTGGTAAGATAGAAAATAGCAAGGCGAGTTTTCCAAGGAAGTAAGGGTTTTGGTTTATTTGGTGTCGTTTTGAGGTTTTTCAATTGAAGGAAGAAATGATAGAACTTATTAAAAATGATAGTGAGATAATTTATTCTCATCTTCAAGTTGTATGTATGGGAGGGATTAGTTTTAAGCTCATATATACCAGTCACTGCTAATGTTTTCTTGTATCAACCGGGATATTTTTGTTGTGTATGTAGAAATATGAATTGGTGGAGTTGGAGTAGATTTTAAGCACAAAGTTTGATACAGCCATACAGGGTAGTTTGTAAAATCTTACTCCCCAATATAAGCAGTTCTTATGCCAATTTTGTCAAATTATTTGTGAGAATTTCACACAAGAACATTATTAGCTAACAACAAGTCAACAATCAACCAATACCGGCCTATTTTGTGACTAGTATTGATTGGGCATACGTTATGTGGCTAGTATTTGTTTTTAGGTCACGTATTAATGAAGCAAATATAAAAAAGAAAAAGTTGTATATTTAATATTTAAAAAAGACAAATATTAACGAGTGTCTCTGGGATACTCTTTAAGACCTTAAATAGTAAGATGGTTTTGGAATTTTTATAGAAATATATAAAGTCAACCCATTTGAAATTGTAGTGTTTAACTTTTTGAATGAAAAATTTCTCTAAATGAAATGTCTAAAGAGTGCCCCGAAGGGGATTCAGATTCCCTGCCGTTAAAAAACCACAAAGTCTGACACAGTTTTCAATCTCGGCCATCCATCATTGATCGTGTCACATCCCGTTTTTATTTAATTATTTATTTAATTAGACTTATTTATTTGTTTGTCATGTTTGTGTGATTTATTTAAATATGTGGCATTTGGTGTGGTGATGTATTCAGAATAGTAGTGTTTTTAGGAGGTGTAGTTAGAAATAGAGTGGGTTTTTATGAGGAAGGGCAATTTAGTAAATTGAGAAAAGGAATTTGACCTAGGTATAAGATTGAAGTTTAGTGAGAGAAATTCATTTGTCATGAATTTTTGGTGAAGAATAGAGAGAGAAACTTAGAGAAGAAGAAGAAGAGAAGAACATAGAAGAGGAGGTCAAGAGGGAAAGATTAAAGGGAACAATTCTTGAAGAATTAGAGGTAAGAGAGTAGTAATATATGATTAGTGGGTGATTAAGAGGGGGGAGAAATCACATTTCTCTTTGCCCAAACCCTCTCACCCTTTTTATGCTTAAAAGTTAGTATTTTTATGAATGTGTATGAATCAAAACGCTTCCTTTTGTGATAATTTCGTGTTATCTATGTTATATGATGCTAAAAGTACATGTTGATGGTTTCAATTTTGAGAATCAAAGGATGTTCATGTGAAATTATGTGTTCATGAGTTTTGAATGAAAAATATGAATAATCTTTGATTGATGATGTTTTTGATGTTTGTAAGTGAAGAAACTTGTACTTCTATGTATGATAACATGATTATAACCTAAAGGAAACATCTTTTTAGAACTGGAACACGTTTTGGATGATTTGGGTGATGAATACGAACGGTCGCGAGAACAGAGCAGGCCTTCTGCAGGTTCGTCGCTAGGCGAGAGCTAGCGAGGGAGCTCGCTGGGGCTCGCCAGTGCTAGCCAGCAAGGTCATGTCCTCTCTGTTTTGGCTCGCTATGACGAGAGCTAGCGAGAGATGGCGAAGGCTCGCCAGATGGCGAGCAATCTTCTGACTTGTCTCGCTAGAGCTCGCTATGGCGAGGACAGTCAGACTTGGCTGATTTATTTGATGATTATGATGATGATGATGATAGATTGATGCATAGGTTGTTAGCCTTGTAGAGATATATAAATAATGATAGTATTTCTATATGATTGTTGATTGATTATGATGATGATGATGATAGATTGATGCATAGGTTGCTAGCCTTGTAGAGATACATAAATAATGATAGTATTTCTATATGATTGTTGATTGATTGATGATGATGAATTGATTTCAAATATGTATATGCATAAATGTGTTTATATGTATATGAAATGATAGATGGTGAGTTGGTGATATCATGTGTTGATACATGAAATGTTGGTGAATATATATATGAATTATATTGGTGAAATGTTGTGACACATCATTCATAAGTTGTGTCTAATAGATGGTGATTATAGATGGTGAAAGGATTCTTGTATCCGATATAGATGGTGATATGGTACCACATGTAGATATGTCTAGGTACATACATGAAGGTGACATTAGATACATTAGGAAGGTGAATCTTAATTGTGTTAATGTGATGATGATGTGATAATTGGATAATTGCGTGCTAAGTGAATGTGCATATATTTTGTTGATTATTGATGGTGCAAATAAGATTATGTATATTAAATGATTGATGTACATGTCTTGTTGTTGGTGTTGGATTGCTATTATATACATGCGAGATATATGAATAATGGATGAATGTATGCATTAATTGTATATGTTGGATTGGATTAAATGTTAGTATCTTACTTTCACTTGTTGGTATGTTGATTATATGTAACTAACTCTCTATTTTTGTGTTGATGGATCGTTGGGCGATTCAGATTCTCAGGCTTGAGGATTTGTCTTGCTTTAGGAGGAGTACCCGACTTTTGTTGCTAGTATTCAGGGTGAGGAGACTAGCTACTACTCTTAGCGGCGTACCTTGTCTGTTTGCTCTGATGGTTGTAACACCGTGTTGGGGGTTTAGTTTTTATCGGATTTATGCCTAGTGTTCTTTGACTTTGCTATTTATGATTATGTAAGGCTTTATGCCAAGTACTTGTTTACCTCAATACTTTGATGTTAAGATATTTGTTGGAGATTATATGGATGGTGATTAGTTATGATTTATTGAATTTTAATTATGACTTTATGGAAGGTGATGCTTAGCTATTCCGCTGCAATTAATGTGATAAGCATAAATTATATTGAATTGTATGCTACGGTTGAATGTTTGATTTCACATGTAACGCTCTACTTGTGTTTTATTATTTAATTAGTCGAAATTTTTGGATAGATTTAAGTGGGGTGTTACAGATCAGACGGTTCAGATCAATAAAATTAAAAAGTGATTCAAAATGATCTGGATCACACATTTGAGATCGGACAACTGTAATTTAAAACTGCGTGGAAACTGTGGCTATTTTTACAGCATGAAATTTGATCCCCCAGAGACATCTCATTGGCATGACCCTTTAAAAAATGGTAAATTGTGTCACCGAAACACTAGTTAACTATATTATTAAAGAAATTTATCTTGAATTTTGTACATTTAATACCATATATATATATATATATGGTTATGATCAAATAACACCAAGGTGTCAAATTAAATTTGACACCAAATCTCATCCATTCAATGTATTTAATCCAAAGGCTTAAAATGATCACAAATTAATTTCAGATACACGGTATATTCTCTGTATCACCAAATTAAAACACTTTTATCGTCATAAATTCGTAATCAATTATTCCCCATTATTTCCTCCAACTATTATAGTTTTATTTTCTTGATATTTTTACATGTCCGTCTGTATTTTTTTGTTGTAATTTTTTTTCTCTTACTTTTTCTTTTTTTCTTTGCCTTCCTATATATGTTCATAAATAACACGTTTTTTATTCTTGTATTATTGTTTTTATTTTTTCCATTGTAATTTTTCTTTGCCTCAATTTCATGTCCATAATAAAATTAGAATTAAAATAAACAGGAAAAAAGAAGAATATTATATTAAAAAAAAGCCATTAAAATAAAATAAAAGACATTTTTTTTCTTCAGGCATTAGAATTGAAAATACGGATGAAAAAAAACAATAATTTTTTTTTTGTAATAAAAAAGCAATTCTTCATTAATAGAATAAATGGATGAAATATTCAATTTTGTATTTAATTTTCATTATATATTAATATAAGTTTTTTATATTCCAAGATCTTCTCAAATCAATTACTAGCTAGACAAAATAGGAAATATTTGGTCCACATAAATTACTTTAGTGATTATTTTGAGTCTTTAGATTAAATGGAATGAATGGCCAAAATTTGGTGTCAAACTAATTTTGACACCATGGTGTCATTTAATCCTAACTCATGTTGTACATGAGTCAGGATCTGTTGACATCGGATGTCAAATGTTAACGCAGTGGTCGTTTTCTCAATTGCCTCACCCGATCAAGTGCCCTTGGTTTTCTGCTCGTAAAAGTTAACGCAATAGTTAACACAGTGTGAAAGAGGAACAATGGAATCACACCGATATGCACGGTCACGTAACCTTTTTGTCACTCCTTTTTTTTCTCATGGGTTTTGCCGCCGCCGATAAGGATTTAGGCATGTATAATTCATGAATGCAATGATATGCACCGACATGCCTTTGCTTTGTTTGTCTTTTTATTCTTACCAATACCCTGTTTTCTCATGATCATATTATTTAGGGATGCACAAATCTGTAATCTCTAAAATTATGTTCCTTTCTTTTAGTCTATGAATTGCACAAAATTGTTTTCTATTCAAATTATCGATTAGTTTTCTATAAACTTTCAAGATTTATTGAGGAGCAAATTAAAAAACAAACCAAATAATTGGAGACAGAAAACACTCCTAAACAGAAAATAATAAGTTTCAATGGCGGACGAATGAGGGATGCACCCTTGGTGGTTGAGAGAGGAAGACGGCGTAATATGAAAGATGAAGTTGTGTGGGATTTTGTCACGTGATACTTTTAGTGATTAAATCTAAGCCTTTGGATTAAAATAAATCAACGGATATTATTTGGTGTCAAAGTAATATTTAACATCTGGTGTCGACGGATCCTAACCATATATATATATATATATATATATATATATATGTATGATGTTTGATTTCTTCTTTTGATATGCTTGAGGAGTGCTCTAACGGTACACTTTACCACCCTATGATGAAAAGTCTTTGATGGATTATTGGTAAGAGAAGTAGACATCAAAAACTCATGTGCATAGTATTGATTATTAGGTGGTTATAGTTGAGGGGTAGTTGGAATTATTTATCTATTTTGGACATGATATTATGATTTTATTGGATATTTGCTTAATGTTTTGGTTTATGACTGACTTTGTCAAAACTAACTTTATTTGTCTACTTTTTTTTTAATATTTATGAACAGATTTTTTTATGATATTTGACAATTTTATTTGCTATTTTGCTATGCATTATTAGGTGACTGGGTATGAGTTTTTGTATGATAGTGCATATGTTGTTATGCATTATAGAATACCTGACTATGAGTTTTTGTATGATTATACATATGTTGTTATACATTATGGAATACTCTGGCTATGAGTTTTTGTATGATTCTTATGCATAGCAGTCGGTAAGAAATTTTGTTAAACTAAAAAAAAATTGAGAATGACAGCCACTCCCGTGTCTGTCTGTCCTCGTTTTCTATTCTGCTAACTTACGTTGAACATTAGTCTAAATTTTTATACATCTAATTTTGGTTCTCATTTTTTTCACTTAAGAGATTTTCACATGGGATTCAATATCTTTATGTGACTTAATTTGTTGTTTTCCAAAAACCAGTTTATTCATGTGAAAACATCTTAAATAATTAAACCAGGACCCAAATTTATAATAGGATATGTTCAGACGAGCCATTAACGTCTTAGACAATTGAAAAATAGTTTGAGTAAAAATCATATTTTATTTAATTTAGAATATTTTCTATACTTAATAAGTTAACATGTGTACTTTGATTAGGAAAACATGCCTAAAGAAATCTCATTAAATATGTATTAGACGAAGATAATTAAAGAGTACATAATGAACTAAAATTTATTAATGGCATATAAAGATGGTAATGATTAAAAACTCTTGAAAAGAAAACGAAAATGAAAATTCTACACCACAACTACCAACACATTAATCATGATAAGAATTATAAAAAATAGAGAAATGTACATCCATACGAAGCAATAAGACTATCAACATGAAGGCCAAATAGGAAGGCCAAACATGAAATATGAACCATTAGTGTTTTCCATTTTCCTGCATAAAACGAAGTTAACTTAACTTGGTCCTTGTGTAGATAACACACGTCAATGGAGATTCAAGAGATGAATCTCTCTCTCACACACACACACACTTTGTAGTATCTGGGAAAAAGAAGATTAGAGTGAAAAATAGAAGTTTTATTCATCCACTACTGGGCCAATTGAAATTGAAAAGTTACAATCACTAATCACATACACTTCTATTTATAATTACTTTACACTTAAGTAATCACACACCTAGCTAGTAACTAATTAACTAACTCTAAAAACAAACAAACAATTTTGTAACTTGACAGCTAAACAACAGCTACAATCACAACTAAATCCTAACTGCCATCAACTGCCAATTGTCAAGGCAGTTATTGCAGAGCTCGTGTTTCTCGCTAAGCAAGAGGTTGGCTCGCTAAGCCAGACCTCACAGATTTTGAATTCTCAAAATTTGTCTTGCTTGTGGGACAAGAAAGCCACTAACAACATGGATTATTCACACCTCTTAACGGTTTCTAAATTTTTAAGAAAAAAGGAGTGAAACAATTGGTAATGAAAACATGTAGAATTTGATCTTTAATGAAAGTAGAGAAACCAAGTAAGAAGAAATTAGGATATGTATCCACTTGCAATGAAGCGGTCAAACCCAAAATTTCTGTAGTGTTGCTCCTTATACCCCAATCCACATATTGTTGTAGAATATCTTTCTTTTTTCTCATTATGTTCTAAAACAACATGAAAATTTTTAAAAACGAAAAAAGATAACTACCTTACGGTTCTTTAGTTTTTAAAAGTGAAAAGAGAAACTACTATAAGGGTATTATTGGAACTAAAATAGGCTATACCAAAATTCAACTTTTCCCTTTATTATTGGTATAGAATAGATTAATAAAAATATCGCATTCAAGATCATTTAAATTTCATTTTTTACCAAAGTAACTGAGAATATTCCAAAAAAACCTAGTCAATTCATTTAAGTAATTAATCTTTTTTTTTTTTTGGTTGATAGACGAAATGGCAAAGCCATTGAAATTCACACACACACAAAGTGGAGTGACCGGGGTTCGAAATAATTAATTTTTTCTATTAAATGTTTTTAAAATAACTCCTTGGCCAAATAATTAAATAACTTTGATATTTATCACTTATTGAGTAAAAATAATATCTAAATTATTACTATTGAATCATTCAAAATATTTTGCATGAATAATGTAATATGACCTTTGGTTGGGAAGAAAAAAATCTGCAACAGTAAAAAAATTCTAAAAAATAGTAAGTTTTAATCCAAAACTAGTAGAGAGAAAAACAACAAACTAGATCCGGAAAAATACCTCAACACGTTCTAGAAAAAATTCCAATGAAGAAAGATGAAGATATCAATGAAGATGATGAACAATGTTCATCAAAATATGGATTTGTCAAAATCATAAAGGAGTATTTATTAAGAAACATCATGAATATTTGTAAAAAAAAAAAAAAAGAAACATCATGAATATATACATATGGTGGTCCTCAAATTTCAATGTTAGGATTGAATCACTAAGGTGACACGAATGACCTTTTGATTCGGCTTATTTTCTACTTTTCTAATTCTTTTTAAACGAATTAGATAAGTAAAAAATTGTGTTTGACCCTATTTCTCATTGCTTTTTATTTTTTCCCTTTATTTCTCTATTTCTTTTACGTAGAAATAGGGTCAAAAGCAATTTTTTACTTCTCTATTTTGTTTAAAAAGAAGTAGAAAAGTAGAAAATAAGTCGGGCCAAACAGGTCCGCTCAAATGGAATTTGATCAATATCCATAATTTGTACTATGGGCCCGTTTGTTTGAGTTTTTTTTCAAAAAAAATCTATTTTTTTAAAAAAAAATCACTTTTTTTATTTTAGTGGTGTTTGTTTCAGATTTTTTCAAAAATCATTTTAGTAAAAAAATCTATTTTTCCTTCAAAATGAAAAGCTATTTTCAATAGTTTTATCAAAATCTATTTTTTTGAAAACCATTTTCTAAAAAATAGATTTTTATGATTGTAAAGAAACGTAAAATAGCTTTAAATTTTTTTCAAAATCTCTACAAAAAAATCTATTTATTTTAAAGTTTAAACAAACAGGCCCAATATCTTTGAGGTTGCAAATCCAAGCTCTTTATAATTAATTTGATCATCATAAGTCATAACAATATTATCATAAAATTAATCATCATCATCATTTAGAATTGGAGACTCTATTGTTGATAAAATCCTTGACTTGCAAAATAAATTGAGAAGACTCGGGCAAAGGAAATGCATAAAAACCATGCATCATGTTTGGGTATTCAATCAACTCAGCCTTTTTTCCAGATATCTTCAACCAATCATAATACCTCTTTTGCCAATCAATTAACGCGTCAAACCCGCCCACAAAAACAAGTGTATCCGGAAAATCCAAACCCGACAAATCCTCCGCATTCGGCCCGCTTACATTAGCAGCTCCATGATCCCGATTCGATCCCTCTGGCAAAAACACCTTCCACAGCCAATCCGTCCTTGCCATCGAAATCATAAATGACCCTTCAAGGCGAATCTCTGCCTCTGTTCGCTCCTCCCCGCCAAAAAATGGTTGGATTGAAATCAACCCGATTACACGGATTTTCTGGAACCCCGCTTTGCAAGCCCGAACCGCAATGTGATGTGCTAGATTTCCACCCGCGCTGTCCCCTGCGAGGAAACATTTTGACAAGTCAACATTTTTCGGTAAAATGGATTTGTTCTCGTCGAGGAATCTCAGTACGGATTCTCCGTCTTCGTATTGTGCGGGTAGCGATACTCTGGTGTGCGACGGTAATTGACAGAGACAACAATGACATTGATTTCTCGGCAGAATCGACGACAAAGGGTGTCGTAGGATGTTGAAGCGGCGGAAAGAAACGTGAAGCCTCCACCATGGAAAAAAATTACGACGGGAAGGGAGGCGGTTTTGTTGTCACCTTCAGCTCCGGTAACATTGTCGGTGGGAGTGAAGAGACGGAACCAAATATTACATTCGGCGTTAACAGTTATATCTTTTGTCGAAACGCCATTAATTGGAGTGGCTTTAGCTGACGATTTACGTTCTAGAATGTTGAGAAGACGGCGGTTAACGGTGCCATTAGATCGACATGAAGCGTCCGTTAAAGTCATAAGTAATGAAATCGAAAGGCGGGCTTTCAAAGGAAGGAGGGGTTTGGGTTTGTTTGGTGATGACATTGTCGTTTTGAGGTTCCTAGATCTCAACAAAGCTTTTGAGTTTTGTCGAACAAATTGAATTCTCTCCTTCACTTTTCTCTTGTTTAGTCAAATTGTAAAAAAGATTATGAAATAAACAATCTATGATTGAGTGTAATTTTTGTCCTTTATAATTTGTTTATTGTTTTAATGTTATTTTAGGTAGTAGAAGAAGAAAATATTTAGTTTGAGATTGGAAGGATATAAATGGACGACCAGCTGGAGTTTCTTTAGAATGAACGTGTGGTCCATGAAAATTTGTTTGTCTTTATTTGTGGGAAAAAAAAAAGCTATATTTAATAAAAGTAGAAGAAAAATTGTCAAAAAAATAAAATTGGAAAAGAAAAAAAAAATGTATTGATCCTTTTTTACTATTACTATTTTTTGTGTGCCTAATTCTAGAAGTTTCCTTAATTCTGATTAATGATTTGACTACTGCTTAGGAAGAAAAATCATGAATATTTATAACTATTTAAAAAAACACACAATTTAAGAAAATACATCTTGATAAAAATAAAAATTACTGAGACTTATTTAAGGCACGGGTCTAATTAGCCGTAATATGAAAAAATAAATTATAAATTTTTTAACACTAACACGTATATAAAAAAGTCGAGTACCATTAAATATTAGTTCGACAATAAATTTGGATAAACGTTCATACAACATAAATTATGGTATATTAATGTATCAAAAAGAAACTTTGGTATTTTACTACATTGGAAGTTTTATTCGTATTTTCACCGCCTTCGTCGATAATCAATATTTTTAATCATTCTCTTTAAATAACTCTATAAGTTGCAACATACAACTAACCATGTAAAAACATTATCGACAAAAGATATATCCCAACATGCTTAAGAGATTGTTCCGAACTCTTATTAATATAGTCATCGCAAAAGAAAAAATTAAAGGGATGCAGCTTCGATTCCTATGCTAGACAAATTTGTATATATTTTTTTTTAAATATAATGGACCACATGAAAAAGAGAGGAAAAAAATAAGTTTAGGGTAAGCATTTCGGAGGAAGTTTAGAATATAAGAGATATAATAATAATAATAACAATAATAATAATAATAATAATAATAAATATTTAACATGGTGAGTTAAAAGGTTGTGGGTTCAATTCTTGGTGATGTATTTTATAACATTTTATTTGAATAATAATAATAATAATAGGAAGCTAATAATAATAAATATTTAACATGGTGAATTAAAGGTTATGAGTTCGATTGAGGTATTTTTTAACATTTTATTTGAATTAATATTAGGGTAAAATGAGATGGAAAAAGAGCGGGAAAAAAATTAGGGTTAAGAATAGCAAAACGGAACAAGCTTATAATATAAGAGATAAATATTTTCAGGCAATTTATTTAACTATTTGATCATTTCTATTAAAAGTATTTTAATAAATATCTGGGATGTACCCTTGACTAAATAATAATTATGTATGCTTAAAAAAAAAATTAAGCAATTTAGCACGGATGATTTTCGCTTTAAAAGTATTAATCCTATTTTTAAATACAGGGCAGGTGCAGGGATAGGATGTGCTTACATCATTGTTTAAAATCATAGTCTCATAAAAGTAATTTAGCAGGATAGGGTTATCGCTTGAAATAGGATTTTTTTTCAAAAGAAAATAATAATAAAAACTTCTCTTTAAAATCATAGTTCTGTGGGTAGGGGCAGGGCGGGGACACATTCTCCGTTGAGAGTGGGGGTGGGTGGTCAATTATTATCTCTGATAGGATTTTGGGGCAGGGGCGGCATTAGAGCTACTAGACTAACTACTATCACACTTCAATTAGATGATAAAAGCATATGTTATCATGAAATGAAAATTGAAGCTGTGATAGTAAGGGGGGTGGTATAGGGAGGCGGAGACGGGTGCGGGGTTGTATAACCCAGCCTTGCCCCGTTGCCATGTCTACCATATATTGACATATATCGTAGGTTCTGAAATAATCGAACGAAACATACATACAGATTGAAACGTAACATCTATAGTCGCTTGAGTTTACTATTGTCATAGAAAAAAAAATCATCCCATATAAAAAGATTCTCTTAAAAATGTGAAAGATTTATCTATCTTTCTCTTTACTTTTCTCCCTCCAAAGCCCTGTGTTTCTCTCTTTTGCAATCTCGCAAACAAATCATTAGCTTCTTGAATGAATCATTTTAATTCTCATCAAAGACATCCTTATTCTTGTGAAAAATCTTCACCCGACTTATCACTCTCTTGAGAGTGTGGTGTACTTCAACTTCTATCTTATCATCTTTTTATTTGATTTATTTATTTTAAACTTGAAATAAGAATAACACCAGCTTGACACCAAAGTACACAATAGTAGCCGATAATGTTAAACAACCAGCATAACATATTGGAAAAACTAACAATTCTAACTCATCAATCTTAAGAAAATAAAAGGCTAAATGCGACATTTAAATTTCACATTTGTAATAGTTAAGTCTTTAAATTTTTTAGATAAGTCTTTTAAGTTTTTAACTTGTTGCATTGTTATCATTCCAGCCAATTAATCTTCTCCAATATATGTGTTTTTTAAATCAAAATATCTACTATGGTAGAAGTCAACGTTAACGGCCATAGTGCAACAAAGTAATTGGAAAGATAACAATGCAACAAATTTTTATAAGAGATGATAACTGTAATGGTAAGAGTGCATTAAGTTAGAAAGTTAAAGGACATATTTGTTACCTAAACAACTTAAAGGACCAAACTATTTCCTAAAAAATTTAAAGGAACTAACTGTTATAAATGAAAAACTTAAAAGATCTCTTTATGCATTTGACGTAAGTTATCTCCATAGTGCTCTATGGTCCTCAATATTGAGCCGCAAATAATGATCTGATAGGCCTATTTCAACACCCAACAAAAGTAGTCCATAAGATAACATGTAATTTTGACTATATCATATGCTAAAACTCAATCAAAATCCTCAATATGTAGAACTCAAACCATCAAAGTTTTAAATCATGGTTGTGTCATCATCCTTAATTTTAATGGCAGAGGCATAAAAAATATTGATGCAGCATCTCAAATTGCGACAACCAATCTTCTTTTAATACTTTAGAAACCATAAATCTCAATCTTTGATTGCACATAAGAACCTCAAGTTCTAACACCCAAAATCAAATCTATACCATAAAATCAGCCATAGAGGATTTAATTTGCTAATGTTCATTCTTTCATCCTAACAACTTCACTATCAATCACTACTCCAACAATTTATCATCATTTCCAACTCCAACATTCATTTCATAAAACTCTCTCATTTTATCACTCATTTTCAAACCCCTTTCATCCATTTCTCTAAAAACCAACATTGCCTCTTTCAACTTATTCATCTCCACAAGTTTCCCACCTAAACACCCAAATAGCTCACAATCCAAATTCTTATCTTTCCCACTAAAACACCTCACATAACTCAAACCTTGTTCACAACAATTCATCTTCAACAATGCTTCAATTACATATATATGTGTTGAATACAACATGTGCACTCCATCATCCACAATCCTCCTCACCAACACCATTGCACCAACCACATTCCCCTTTCTACACGCGCCTAACACTAGCGCGTCGTACGTCCGCGCGTCTGCACACAAACCCTCGTCCTCAATCGTTCTCAAAACTCCGACTGCCGCTTCCATGTTGCCCGTAAAACAATGTGTCATTAAAAAATAATTGTGAGCCGTCACATCCGGCTGCACACCAAGCCGAGTCATTACCTCAACCACGCGGCACGTGTGGTCGAGTGATCTATCCCTGGTTAAAAAGTTCAATATCGGATGGAAAGTGCAGGCTTTAAGTTCAAAGTCACCCACGCGCGACATAGTTTCAACAACATTAAGTGCCTCTTTTGCGCGACGAAGCTTGCAGAGGCGCGTGACAAGAGAATCAAGCGCGTTACAGCGCGTGATCCCAGGGTTGAGACGAGATATTGTTGTAACGACGTCGTTTAGTAATGAAGGTGTGAAATTGGTGTTGGTGATGAAGCTGAAAGTTTGTTTTGTGTTGAAGAAACCGTCTTTGATGCGTTTATTGAGTAGGTTGCAGAGTGAATTGAAGTCGCCGGAGTTGGCTGCGTCGGCGGCGAGGTTATCGTAGTAAGAGGCGGTGGGTTTGTCGGGGAAGGGTTTTGGTGTTAGGGTTGAGAAACGGCGGAGGGTAGAAAGGGAATTTCGGAAAATGTTCAAATGTTTTCTGAGAAACGACATCGTTGTGTTTTTGTTTGGATTTTGAAGAATGTGACTTGTGACTGTAAAGTGAGGGTTGATGCTGAGTTTTTGTGTGGTTGCAGGGTTTTTTTTTGGAGGAAAACCTATGAAGCTGAATGTGTAAATGTATGGGATTAATTATTCATTATAAAAAAAAGTTAATAATTATTCGAGTTTAATGGACATAAGCAGACAGAGTAAAGAAACTTTACACACTCAATCAATTAGAATGCTTCAAACTTCCAAATCATATTAAGAAATTCGGATTTAGTGGAGTGACGTGGCAGAAAATATGGTTGTGATTGATTGACAATGTAAAATTATTTTACACTGTCTGTGCATATTCCTTGTTCTCTAATTATTCACTTTATCACCAAAAATTAATGTATGAATTTATAACATAATAAGAACATAAGAAAAAAGTGAAGACTCATTTTGGACATCACAAATTTTTTATAGAACTGTTTAGTCCCTAACAAAAATAAAATTTAAATTAGTTTTTAACATTTTCATACTGAAGAGAATTAATCCTTTATTGTTACAAACCGGAGACTAATTTATTTTCATTATAAAAATATCATAGACTAATTTGAATTTTGTTATTATAATGAACTAAATTGTGGCATCAAAAAATTATAAAGAATAAGATAGATTTTTTTTTTGAAAGAAAGAATAGATATTCACTCAAAAAACTGAAAATCAAATTATAGTTTGTTAGAGTTAAAAACCGAGAGTTTTATGAGGCAAGCAAAACAATTTTTCTACAAAAATATTTTAGTTTTATGATTTACTGTAATTGATATTAGTTAAATATTTTAAATAGTGTCAATTAATCATTAGATAATTAATCATATTTAACTTTGATCATAATGTTTTAAAAAACATGTCCATGAGTTCTTGTGATTCGTTGACAATATGCACAAACTAATCCTTTTGAAAATGTTTTTGTTGACAACGGTTTTTTTTTAACATAATTAATATGGAAGAGGTCAATTACTTAATAAATGTTTTGAGAATTTATGAAGAAGCTTTAGATCAACAAATTAATTTAACAAAATCTAAAGTGTTTTTTAGCCGTATTATTACTTATGCGGCTCAGCATGATGTAGCCGGTATCTTGGGAGTTAATCATGTACTTGGCACCGGTATTTATTTGGGGTTGTCTTCAATGATGAGGTGTAAGAAGGCGGCTTTCTCATTCATTAAGGATCGTGTTTGGCGTAATATAAACTCATGGAGGGGATGCGCATTATCAAAAGTGTGTAAGGAAGTGATGATGAAATCCTTTCTTCAAGCTATTTCTTCATATCTCATGAGCATTTATATTTTACCTTCCACAACCATTTGTGAAATAGAGAAGATGATTAATGACTTTTGGTTGGGAGGCGGATCCGATAACAAAGACATATGGTGATTGGCGTGGGATAGGTTGACTCATCTTAAATCACAGGGCTTGGTTTCACTAATTTTCAAGCATTTAACACTAAGCTATGGTAGCAAAATAGGGCTAGAACATTATTCAAAATCTAACATCCTTGGTGTCTAAAGTTTTGAAAGCAAGGTACTTTTTTTAAGCTAACATTGACTTTAATCTTAGATTCTTAGTTATGCGTGGAGAAGTATTTGGAATGCTAGATAAGTTATTTTGCATGGATATGTAGGTGGGTCATTGGTGATGGAAGTAAGGTTAACGTTATGCGAGATCCTTGACTGAGAAATAACTTTGTGAAATGGTTGTCTTCACCCCAAAATTCAGGTGTGTATTCTTTGAATGTAAGTGATTTGATGATTGATGGTGAGAGGAAGTGAGATGTTAATAAAATTAATGCATTGTTTCTTGCAGTAGTAGTGGAAGTGATTATTGGTGTACCAATTTGTAGAGAGGTAACGAAGGACAAATTAATTTGGGAGGACGATGGAGACCGTTTGTATTCTGTGAAAGGACATTATCAGTTTATGAGGGAGTTCAGGTCGGTTTCTCACTTGCTTACAGATGTGAATTGGTCTGCTGTTTGGCGTATACGCGCACCACCAAAAGCGAAACAAGTATTGTGGTGTATTTGCGAAGGTTGTGTTATGACGCCTGTACGATTATTACAACGGTGAGTCGACTATTCCCATATATGTCCACTGTGTACTATTGAACCAGAAGATGATTTGCATTCACTTTTCACTGTTCTCATCTATGTACATTGTGTACTTCTCTCTCTCCACTCTTTTTTTTTAATGGAAAATTATATTAATATATAATAATAGAGTAACGAGATACAAAAAGGGGGTGGGTATAAGACGTACTGAGAACCCCAAACAAAAAAACAAGATTACAAAAAACTCTCATAAAGAAACACCTAAGGAGCCTCTAGAGAAAACAAGCACCAACAAGAAGAAGAAAAAAAAAGAAAATCACCAAGAGGGGGGGGGGGGGGCAAGAAGCAGGCTCCAACTCCATTGATACCACCAAGACTGAGACACACCACGACACAAGCTCTAACGGCTCCAGCACCAAATAGGTTGCACCTCCCATTCATATGAAGAGCAGGGGATACCAGGGTGTTTTGCCAGATACCACATCCAAGAGATAAATTCCACCCTATCAACCAAGTATTCAACAGATGAAGTTCCCCCAAAAAAGATTAGATCGTTCCGAAAAATTCAGATGGACCAAATAACAACATGCCAAATTAACAACCATCCTAAGTGTGCTCTCCTACCAACCCCTGTGTCTAGGAAAAACTGGAACAAGCCTACAATCTCCCTTGGTAACACAAATTGACCCCTAACCACCTAAAAATAGAGTACCAGACTGACGAGGACAAGTCGCAGGTTAAGAACAAATGATCCGTCGACTCAACAACAATCACACAGAGGATACATAAAGTATTATCAGGATTCGTGATAACATTGCGCCTAAAAATATTTTGACGAGTAGGAATCCTATCTTGAAGGAGCTGCCACGAAAAGACAATTGCTTTAGAAGGCGCACAAAATTTTCACACTTTAAACAAAACTTAATCGGACACCACAACAGATGCAACTCTATCTCCACTCTATTTACATGTTGCACATTAACTTGTCTTCCCGTATGAACTCAACCAATGAATTATGAAATTATTAAAAAGAAAACTTTTATAATGATGAATTTTGGATCCAAAGGATGAACTATCCACACGAGGATGCTTGAAAGTTGAAACTTGCAGCTTACATATTACAGCCCAATCTCCATGTTTACATAAATGAGAACATACCGGCTAAGATAAAATTTAGGGTTAAATATGTTTTTAATTCCTATATTTTGCGAAATTGTTAAGAATGGTCCCTACATTTTAAAAATGGTAAAAAAAACCTATAAAATTTTGCGCTATCAAAATTAGTCCAATTTGTAGAGAATAGTCCCTACATTTTGCAAAATTGTCAATAATAGTCCATACCTTTTAATATTTTTAGTCCCTATATTTTGCAAAATTGTCAAGAATAGTCCCTACCTTTTAATGTTTTTAGTCCATACATTTTGCAAAATTGTCAAGAATGGTCCCTAAAGGATAAACGCAGGGACTAATCTTGATAGCGGAAAATTTTATAGGGTTTTTTTTATCATTTTTAAAATATGGGGACCAGTTTTAACAATTTCACAAAATGTAGGGACTAAAAACATATTTAACCCTAAAATTTAATCAAAAAAAAAAAAAAATTAATCCAAACACACTCTTGCTAAATTAAGTGTTTGAACTAAAATAATCATGAATGAATTTAACTTGAGACAAATTGTTGGATGCACACAAATTCAAATTTTGACTGAAATAGTTTTTTTTATCAAACTTCTATGATCTCTAAGGAGTCATACTCTAAATTATCAGTTATTTATCGAATCAAGGTTAAGACAAAAAAGAAAGTTTCTAACCTGAGAAAATGCATACCATATTTTTTTCATTACTATGATAATAGTTTGTAGGGTTAAATATGTTTTTAGTCCCTACATTTTGTGAAATTGTTAAGAATGGTCCCTATATTTTAAAAATGGTCAATAAAAACCCTATAAAATTTTGCACTATCAAGATTAGTCCTTGCGTTTATCCTTTAGGGACCATTCTTGACAATTTCGCAAAATATAGGGACTAAAAACATTAAAAGGTAGGGACTATTCTTGACAATTTTCCAAAATGTAAGGACTAAAAATATTAAAATGTAGGGACTATTGTTGACAATTTTGCAAAATGTAGGGACTATTCTCTACGAATTGGACTAATCTTGATAGTGCAAAATTTTATAGGTTTTTTTTTACCATTTTTAAAATGTAAGGACCATTCTTAACAATTTCGCAAAATGTAAGGACTAAAAACATATTTAACCCTAGTTTGTAACATTTTTTTTGTTTAAAAAAAATAATTAAAAAAACTAACAATAAATTGAACTAAATGATATCAAAATTTTGTAACCAAATGGTCAAGGAGTAACTTTTTTTTTTTCATTTTTTATAAACGAGGCCTGCAAATAATTAAACAGGCCGGGAATGGGATAACCCTTACAATTCGATAAAAGAAGGGCATTGAGAAAAATATAGTCAGCATTAACTAAGACCGGAATGAAGTGCCTCATGACCTTGTTTGGCTAACATATCAGCACAATGATTAGCCTCCCGAAAACAATGATGAATTGAAGAAGACCAATGAGGGAGATTGAGAAGATTATGAACCTCTTCCAAGAGAAGTTTAAGATAAGAACGGATGTGGTGCGAGAGGACCGCTGTTGCCACTAAGGAAGAATTTGTTTCACAAATAACTTGGTCTATCTGGAGTTGGTGTGCAGTTGTCTTCGAATTTTCGGAGGTCTCGTGAGATTATTAAAAATAGGCCCTAATGAAGGAATTAAAAAACGCAAAAAAAATCAAAAGAATTGTTATCGATTTAAATTACAAATAACATCAATAACACTAATATAATTTTTTTTGATAAACAAGACAATCTCTATCATGCGTATTTCCATTTAATAAAACTATAGTGTATATCAATTAACTATAAAGCGTCTAAAAAATTTATTCACAATAAAACAATTTCTTTTAGGACCTTTTGTAACTAATAAATCCCTCATCTTAGAATAAAGAGAATTTCAAATATTTAGACTCCACAATCCCTCTTTTAAAAGCTCACAATCTCTCATTTTATACCCTTCAATTACTAATACTACTATCATATAATTTTTTTAGGCTCCCATTATTATGAGGGCATATGCCATAACCCGTGTTACACATGCATGAAAGACGCCTCTTGCCATACACATTGCATGGACCAAACTCCACATCTCAGCATATTCGGAGTTACTAGCACCAATTTTATAATAGTAGTCTTGAATAAGATTCCCACGAGCATCCCTTAGTAAACCCCCACTTGCTGAGCTACCGTTCCTCTTGTTGTACAAGCCATCAACATTGAACTTGTACTTACCATTTGGCGTAGGTTCTCATTTAATAGGAAAAACTGAATTGGGCCTCTCTATATGCATGTGGTTTAGTAATGCTATCGATAATCATTTGGACTTGACTAGCTATAAGAAAAGCCAGTTCTCGTGTAGCTTAGACACTTGGTTAAAAAAAGAATAAAGCAAAAACTAAAAATATAAAAATCCAAGGCATTATAGGAAGTATGGAAGAACACCTATCAGTAATGATATTTGTCCATCTAATTTTGGTAAACTTTTTGGGATAATTTTTTCCCCTCTTCTTTTGAGACAAAGGCAATAGAGAGAAAAAAAGGAGAAGTGATAATAAGAATATGATGAAAGTATCGGAGAAAAAATTGTCCAAAACTGATCGTACAAATATCATTTCTCGATACTTATATAGGTACAAGTTTAAATGATAAATATTCAGGTACACACTTACAAATAAAAAATTAAAAGATTTTTTTTTTTATTTTAACTTTTAATTTATTTTTATATGTGTAAGTTTTGCTTAAATATTCATCATTTATTCTTGTGCCGATATTAATTGTTCGGTATCTTGAAACTTAGACCTTATTTTGTTTCTTTTTTTCTTATTTATTTTCTAATAGATCAAAAAATATACTTCATTCTTCCTTAAAGTGGGAAGCGAAATGTGTGAAAACAGCCTGGCGAATGGGATGCACACCCTCCGTAGTCACCCCATTAACTTGCATAGAGGAGATATCATTTCCCCTCCTACGGCTAGCCAAGACCGAATGAAGATATTTGGTATTAGCATCACCCTCCTTGAGCCAAAGAGAGCGGGACTGTTGCCAACATATACTTGCATTCAAGCAAGATCAAGAATGAATATTCGAAGTAATCCCATGCAATTCCTGAACCTCTTCTTCTGACAACGACGCTTCCTCCCCCTTACTATCTAAATCTGATAATCTTATTTTCAGCGAGTCTATCCTTTTTGGCAAGTTTTGAGCGCGGGTCTCATGCCACTCTTTCAAGGTCATCTTTATCAACTTAAATTTCTCCTTCAACACATAACCCCCTCATTCGCCAATCTGAAAGGAGTTCCACTTGTCCTTGACAAATTGATTGTACCTAGGGACATCTTTCCAACATTTCAACATCCTGGAGGGGCGGGGTCCCCAATTTTCCTCATCTGCCATCAGAGTGAGGGGACAATGGTCAGATAACCCCCTCAGCTGAGCCACCTGCACACAATTGGGCCACACTAAGCACCACTCTTCTGACATTAGGAATCTATCCAAGCATCTCATCGAACTACCGTCACCCTTGTACCACATGAATTTACGACCACTCAAGGGGAGATCAATAAAAAAAAATGTCATCTATAAACTGGTTGAAAGGCATGATATTCGTGGAGCGAGTCCGTTCCCTAGAGGACCGTCGTTCCTCCGCACATCTGACCACATTAAAGTCCCTACACACGCACATGCACCCTCTTCCTGGCCAATGACTGAATCTGAACCGATAAAGAGTCCCAGAGAACCTGCTTCGTCGTTGGATCACAAGGAGCATAAACATTTGCAATAAAGAATTCCTCATCTGACTTGATAAACCTACCATGGCACCACAAAACATGCTCCTTGCTAGTTAACGATCACACTTCAACCTCCGAGATATCCCACATTGTCAGCACTCCACCTGATGCCCTGCAGAGGGGCGAAAAGAGAAAGCATGGTGCGAGGATCACCATAAAGAAGTACTTAAAAAATCGTCACAAGATTGTAATTTCGTTTCTTGCAGACAAACAATAAAATGGTTCCTTTCCTCTATAAGCTTGCAGACTTCCTTCCTCTTCTCAAGCCCTCCCAAACCCCTAACATTCCATGATAAGATCTTCATTGGCCACACACACACCCCGTCGACACACCACTCTGCTCACCTTTCCGGTTCCTAGAAAGTGCACTGAACATATTAACGTTGACTCCTTTAACCTGTACACCAATGGTTTTCCCTATGCCCCTAACATCTTCTATAGCTCGTTGCTCATCTCCATGCATGACTACCCAATGTTCCCAGTCATTAGTGATAGATGCAGACGAAGAGTTGTCAGCATGCGGGACATGACCCGCCTCCTCACTGTATCTAAGGGAATTACTCCTATCTTGGCGTCTAAGCGCATTCTTCTTCAAAATCCTCAGAACCTCGTCCCGGTCTTTATTCAGCAGACATGCCACTTTTTTAAGGCTGTGAATTGAGTGACGAAGCGTGCCTCCTGCCTTCTTCTTCTTACTCTCCTGGTTCACAATGGTGCTTTGTCCCTTGTGCAGCTTGCTCCCTTTTTTGGTCTTCCCCTTAGAGGAAAAAATAACTCTCACATCCCCAAGATTGTGATCATGTAACCATTCCAAACTCCAAGGTCCTGATAACACAGAACGGTTAGCCCCAGGCAGGCAAGACTCAGAGCGTTTTCTCTCAATTGGGTTCTGTTGCCCACTTGTGTTCCCCCTAGGTAAGAAGTGAAGTCCCCCAAATCAGCATCCTCATTAACATTGTCTTCGCATTCACTCTTTGCTTATAATTATAGCCGAATAGAGTAGTCACAATCCAAAATAATAATTGTAACAAGAAAATCTAAAATAATAATTTAGTTAGGCATGTACTCATCTAGTTATTTTAAATAAATAATTTTTTTAAATAAATAAATTATAAATTTTTACGTAAAAAAATTATATTTTCATAATATATATTTTCATAAACTAGCTTAATAAACGAGTAATAAATGAGTTTCGTGATCTTAGCTCAATTGGTAGGACATCGCATATTATATGCACGGGGTCGGGTTCAAACCCCGGTCATCCCACTTATCCACCTTATGAGTAGAGTTTCTAGCCACTAGGTTACTTTAAAGAAAAAAAAAAGTAATAAATACATAAAAGATCTTGACAAAAAAAAATACATAAAAACTTAGGAGTATTTATTTTTTGTCACATCAATCCAAAAAAAAAGAAGTTAATCCACAGAAAATTTATCGTCTAAATGAATGTCATAGAGTCGTGTGACCAAGGAAGAGTATATTCTATAGGTAACTGCTAAAAACCAACCAGTAACAGTAACCACCGAGTACTCCCACAAAACGCAGCGTTCGTTCTTAGGGTTTTACGATTACAGTTTCCCACTTTGCTTCATTCAAATAACACTAACATTGTGCGATTCGGTACCATTTTTGTTCCATTTCCATTTCTCAGAATTGCACTTTTAGGGTTTTTAAATTTTTGTTTATTGTATACAATTTGAGATTATTGGGATGTACTAAACATGATTATTTGTGTTTTGGGAACTTACCTTTTATTCAGGTTATAAATTTCTATGTGCCTTAAATCTTGGTTACTAATGATTTCTGTGTTTTAAATTATTGGTTGCTATGATGTGCTGCTTTATGCTGTGTTTTGTTTGCATTGCGATTTTGATTTATATTTTTTTCAGGGGTGGGTGTTTTGGGTTCTTATTTCATTTGTGTTTTAGTGATTTTCTTATAAGTAGGGTTTTGAATTTTGGATTTCTGTGCGTTTTGATTCTTTGTTTTGTATTAAGAATATGAAATTTGAACTGTTTGCTGTGTTTTTGCAGTGTTAAGTAATGGCTTATGTTGATGAGGATGGTTCTTCGGGTACTGGAGATGATGTGAACATGTTAGGACACAAGCGTCAGGCTGGTGTTCCGGCTAGTAGTGGTAGGAAGAGAGGTCGAAAAGCTACTGGTAATGCTATAGTGGATGCCATGATGCAGATAGCAGCTGCTTCGAAAATGAGGGCAAGTGCAATTATGAAGAACCAGGACAAATTCTCTATAAGCAAGTGCATCAATGGATTGGATGAGATGCAAGGTGTTGATGAAAGGATTTACTTTTTTGCTTTGGATTTGTTTGAGAATCACCCTAATGCCCGTGAGATTTTCATCTCTCTTAAGGGTGAAAAAAGATTGCCATGGTTGCAGGGAAAATTTGGCTTTTCCTCCGGTTTAATTTAATTATCTGAGAACATCGTCCTTTTTTTTGTTTTTGGTTACGAAATTGTCCCGTACTTTTGTATAGTTAACTAGACTACAAAGGAATGATGTTAGTTACTGTAACTAATTTTGATTTTGTGATTAAAGCCTATGTTACTGAGTTTTTTGTTTTGAATTTTAATGAAAACACGGCTCTTTATTTTCAACTATTCTTGACTTGTTTTATGCATGACTGGAATTTGAATGCTTTTTATCAACTAGATATATCATAAAGGCATTTTATCTTGTACCTTTCGTAGTTTTGAAGTTTATCTTTACAGATACACCAATCAACGTGGATGACATTGACTTGGAATTGGATGAGATGGAACTTGTTGCGGCTGCTGCTGGATACTATTATTATAGCTCTCTAACCAAACAGCCTTCCCGCTGTTTATCTGACAGGAGATGCGAATTTATGACAGAAGTGCTGAACGGTCATGATGACTTTTGTCGTGAAATGTTGCGGATGGACAGGCACGTATTTCAGAAGTTGTGTGGCATTCTCCGCCAAAGAGCCATGTTACGTGATACTTCTGGTGTAATGATAGAGGAGCAGTTAGCAATATTTTTAAACGTCATTGGCCACAATGAACGTAACAGAGTGATTCAAGAGCGGTTTCAGCACTCCGGTGAAACCATTAGCCGACATTTTAATAATGTATTGAAAGCTATTAAATCCTTATCGCGTGAATTTTTGCAACTTCCTGAGCATACAACATCTCCAAAAATTCTCAACAGTTCTAGATTTTACCCATATTTTAAGGTCCAAATAATCTTTGAGCACGTTCTTCCTCATTATGATCTATTGAGTTTGTTTTCCTATTTATCACTACTTGTGTTGTGCTACTTCATTGACCTCTCCCTCTCCCTTATATGATTTCAGGATTGTATTGGAGTGATTGATGGTATGCATATTCCTGCCCATGTTCCAGCCAAAGATCAATCTCGATTTCGCAATAAGAAAGGTATCCTATCTCAAAATGTGCTGGCAGCTTGCACATTTGACTTGCAGTTTATATTCATATATCCTGGCTGGGAAGGTTCTGTTTCGGACTCGCGGGTGTTAAAGGCAGTCCTTGATGACCCAGATCAGAACTTCCCACAAATTCCTCAAGGTATGTCAGCATTATGTCTGTGGTCTTGGGTTCATTATCTGTCATTTTTAATTCTTACACATTACATCAGTTTTGTAAAATTGCGGATCGGCTGTAGTATATAGGAATTTTAACAGACCATTATTGTTCCGTGATACACAATTTACTACACAAAGTGCTGCCAAATACCATGCTACAGTAGCACTGTAGAAAAGCAGAATTTGAATAAACCACTATTTTCTGTGGTACGTGATTGGTAATACTGCATTACATTAGTAATAACTTCATTAATCTTTTTCCTTGGATTTATTTGATAGGAAAGTATTACCTTGTTGACCAAGGATACTTGAATACGGAAGGATTTATTGCTCCTTTTCACGGGGTACGGTACCAGCCTTATGAGTTTAGAGGTGCCAATCAATTACCAAGAAATGCAAAGGAGTTGTTCAATCACAGGCATTGCTTACTGAGGAATACTATTTTGAGGTCGTTTAATGTGCTGAAAACTAGATTCCCAATCCTTAAACTTGCTCCTCAGTATTCTTTTCAAATTCAACGGGATGTAGTCATAGCTGCATGTGTTTTGCATAATTTCATCCGCCGCGAAGAAAGAAACGACTGGTTATTCAGTAGTTTAGGGGGGAAACTCGTGATTGATGAACTGTCAAATCTTGATGAACTTCCTGATGTTCAGTTTCTTTCTTCGATACAAGAACAAATTGCATTCTCATTACGTGAATCAGTTTCTGCAGCTATGTTTGATGACTTCTTAAATAAATGGGACGAGTGGTGATTCTCGACCGACGTCTGTGGTCATCAAATGGTGACTCAATTTGTGGGTTTGTTGCAAAAGGCATTATGTGATTCAATGATTTACATAACTTATGATCACTTTTTGATTTGATGTTTAGGTCAGTGTTCAATGTAATTGTGAATAGCATGAAATTTTGTACAGGCTCTGCATATATTTTGTCAGTAACAATTTTATTGAAATGGAATAGTGAAGGAATCTTGGGTTAGATGCAGATATAGCTTTGAATGTGTGTTATACAAAAACCTAATTGCATTGCAAGTTATGTATCACCAACATTTTAGATTGTATATGTTTGACCTGTGTCGGTTAGAAGTGGTTACTTAGATGGTTTTGTGTCAAGTGTCATCTATCTATCTGGTCTCCAACTTAGATTGAAGAGAGCTTATTTGTTTGTGAATTGAGTTGAAATGAGTTTATTTTATGCGAAAAGAAAGTCGAGGTCAACGATACGTCCAACCTCTAGGCATCACATCGAGAATTCAACAAAAAGACAAAGGATAGAGATGATAGGGATCATCATCCTCTTTATTGCAATTTAAGACATGTAGTCAAAGTTGGCACAATGTTCATTGTCTCAACAAAACACTAAAGACTACAAGAGAAGATTATGTTCGTCCAGAACTACACAACATGGTACAAATGATCATCTCATCATCTGGACAACATATAAGACAAGAAATTCAAAGTCAATATTTCATCAACTTGAGGAAAAATGTTGAAGACATTCATCCTATGTGCCAACTCACTCATTTATATTATGGCAAAAGGATTCAAAAGAATGAAAACATTTGATGATAAATGAAACATTCATACAGAAGATAATGTTTTCTACTAATGGTCGTATCATGCAAATCATGGATAGTACAAGAGCTTGATCCTATGACAATGACACATGTTGCAGATGCACAAAACAATAAACATAGTAAGAGGTATTAAACCTCATCACCAACAATTGTACTATCAGCAACAACGACTATTACAACAACTCGTTCTCTATTTGTCTATAATAAATAGAAGATTATGGATAAAAATTACACACACACATAATTTATTTATGTAAAACACTACTAAATAATAGGGTTATTTTAGTGTTGTCAACCCTCTTTGTTTGTTGCTCTTACAAGTTCTTTTTAGTTTAACTTCACCTCCTTGTATGTGTTAAATTGAAGTTAAATGATTGGATGAACAACTTAAAACAATATTTAATAAAGTATAAAAGATTGTAAAAATGTAAACAGAATTCAAACGTTGTTTTCTTGTGTTTCAACATTAACTTTCACCTTCGATCCAATCCATTTCCAACTGTTTCGATATCTCTGCTCTATCTAGTCAGTTTTTGTTACATCAAAATTGTAGGAGGATTTGGCTGCAGATCTAATCCAATTACATATTTGTAAGTGGAGAATTTTTCTCCTTTTCAGTTTTTGTTCATTTGAATATATTTTTCTTTTCTATGTTTTGTTTATAGTGGTCGCAGTGGTATATTTGAGTGGTCGTAGTGGCATATTTGAACTGAATTGTTTTATCCCGGATATGTTGTGGAGTGATTGTTTGTCTTGCATAATTTTAGACAATACCACAAAATTTCTTAAAGAGAGCGGTCTAGTCAGTGACTCAATCACGTAATTCATTTGGTTGCATAATTTTCAAAATCAATTTTAAACCAACATCTCCAAATTAAGTAAGAAGAACACAAATATAAATTATATTTTTTATGCTTTATTTCATTTCAATGGTAGCATCCTAAAGTATAAAAGCAACTAAGTCCATGAAATTTTAAAAACCAAAAGAAAATTAAATCATTGGGTACCGTCACAATAACTACATAACAACTTGCTTATAAAAATAAAAAAAACTACATAACAACTTATAAAATATTCTAACAGTATGTTTATTATGTATTTTCTTGGGTCTGCCAATCATAATTTGTGGAACTTTATAATTAAGTACATTTACACACATTTACAAATATTATAACGACACTTTGCTTTTGTAGGATATTGACACAATTTTTTCGGACAATCACCATCATAAACGCATGGAAGATTCACTATAATGTAAAACGAGAAAAAAGAATTAATGTTACTTGACAAAATAAAATTAATGTTACTTGATTAGGATAAAATACTGTGTTCGAAGATATGAATGAAAGTTTCAAATGAGATAAAAATGTTTACCTATAGTACTTGTTGCAATATGAAATAAGGAAAGAAGAATAATCATAACATAAATAAATTTGACAATTTTTGCCATTTTTTTCATCCTTTGAATGTACTAAATAAATATGATTTTTCACTTTTATATTTATAAAGTTTGTGTCCCCCTTACATCAATTAAATAATTTTTAAAACTTATAGAGTTGTAAAAAGACTTCCCAAAATTTTAATGATTATTTAATCCCTCTTAAGTTCAACAATGGGTTATTACGACCCTTTAGCATTTATTCAGGAGGTCAAATAAATTTTTATACGGCATAAGAATTATTCTAATTCTTTTTTACCAAAATCCTCATTACTTTATAACCTTTCATGATAGAAAGGGATAAGTCCCGTGAGCGTTGCTCAGTTGGTAGGGACATCGCACTACATGTGCAGGAGATCGGGTTCGAATCCGGGACACTCCACTTATTCACCTTTAAAGTGGATTTTCTAGCCACTAGGCCACTTGACAAAAAGAAAGAAAGCGATAATAAAAAATCAAGAATAATATTGTTTGTGACAAAATAAACCCCACAATTAACTTCAATCCTTCTTTTATAAAAAAATAAAACATAACTTCCTTGCTTCACAAGCTAAAAACTATAGTGTTAGTTATATTTTGGCACACACCCTCAAGCCAAGGCATAAAGATGTTCAAAAGTCCTAGTTTGGAAATTAATCGATAGAAATTTATGTGAGAACTTGTGTTGGAGTCCGCTGCAAATACATGAATAAGAAGAAAATGAATACAGACATGATGATGGTGCACATAAATTCCAAAGCGTGTGTGGACACATTAAATTTTAGGTTCGATTTGCCCCCACCAGTTTATGCAAACATGATGCAAAAGAGTTAACCGGCGAATCCCCTTCACGATACCTTAGAAACTATGATATGAATTGCATACTCATATCAAACATATCGATCAATGGTAGTTTACAGAATAAAGTTCCTTCGATTTCTCTCGTGCACTAGACAAATGAAGAAATGACTTCGATATTTTAGGCAAAATTTATGACTCATGAAATTCATGATTTTCTGATGTATATTTTCTGCCTACCAAGTATCTCTATTTATAGAGAAACTTATGTCCAATGATGAAGGGACATAACCCTTGAAAGATTTTCAAAAATGTAAATTTGAATTTCAAATTAACCATTACAACCTTTCAAATATATTGTGAAAATTCCCCAACAATTTACAGGATGTAGGGCCTTTGTCCAACATAACCCTTGAAGGTTCATTTTGGGAACTTTACTTAGTGATTAAACACAAGAAACAGTGGGGTTAAATTGTGTTTTCCGTTGACGACAGTTAGATATATGATGTTTTTAGTAGTAATATTTAGAGCTGTCAAATGGGCTGGCCCGGCCCAGCCCGGTCCGCTGGGCCAGACAAAATAAATGGGCTCGCCCGGCCCAGCCCGATTATTACTGGGCTAGCATTTATCAAGCTCTGACCCGACCCTCGTGGGCCTTGTGGGTTAATGGGCCAGCCCGACCCATTTTATTTTATTTTTTTCCTTTTTATTTAATATTTTTTCTATCATTTTGATGTATTAGTTCTTTATAATTATCAATTTTACAGAGATATTATTTGATGCAAGTGTAAATCATTTTTGCATCAACACTAAATATAATTAAACTCTAGTTTTAGGTAAATTTACCGTTTTTATTAAGCTTTCACATTTAAATATATTTTTTATAATAATTTATCAATTAAATGATAATTTTTCATTGATAATATTTTTACAAAAACGATATAAATGTGTTATTATCAATTAAATGATGGGCTAATGGGCCAGCCCAAACCAAAGCCCGATGGACTAGCCCAGCCCTATTTCCATATGGGCTAAATGGGCTTGGCTCGAAAAAGCCCGATGACATTTTGGACTACGTTTTTTGAGGCCCGGCCCATCCAAGACTGTGGGCTAATGATCCGGCCCATAAGCCCGACCCATTTTGACAGCTCTAGTAATATTATTGGTATTTAGTAGCTTTTACATAGAGTTGCATGGTAAATACCTAAGAAGTTTTAGCACATTTGAAGACACCAAGAGTTTGAGGAAAAGCTGCAAAACAATGCAAAAATGATTAAAAAAAATAAAAAATCAAGTGTTTCAATTATGTAAAAATGACTGGGTTTGATTACGATGAAGCCAAGCACTTAACAGACTAGATTTCTGGTGATTCTTCATCAACGGAAACATCACTCGACCGTTGGTTAATACTATTTCATCTATAATCTTCAAAACACTTGTGTTATGTTTATTGTCATGAATAGCTAAATCTCTTGGGTTATAAATTGTATGATGATTCTCTTCAAACCTATCTCAACCATGTAACTATGTATTCTAGTTAAATCTTCTTTATTGTATTTTTAAAATTTATAATGAACATAAATTAATAAAAAAATTATTTTTATGTTTTGTAGGATACATATAAAAAAATAGTATGAAAGGTGTTGAACAATTTTACATGTGCCTAGTAAACATCTTGAATAGTTGTAGACTCGGCAACCGTTCTAAATTTGTAAACATACTTGTGATCATCAAGACATTTCAATAGTTATTGTATTTCATGCTTTGTAGTCCTAATGGAAAGTTTGCATTTGTGACGTACATTGTAGGCTTGCTTAATTTCAGTTGCACTTTCTTTAATGAATTTAAAGATGGTAAGCAGACATTGTATAGCAAGTATACACAGACATCCAATAAAATCTCATTTTTTGCCATGCCATTAATTTAATTAAAAAAAAATTAATTTGTCATATTTTTTCAACCGCGCTCACACATTTTCTCCACTAAAAGTGCAACTTCATATAAACCCTCCTTCTGTGTTTTCTGTGAACGACCAACACATTGTAGTGGTGCCAATTAAGGCTATAAGTAAGAAGCCATAATTAAATGTGGTTGTGCAAGGAGAAAGATACTATAGACAATTTGATTTTGCACTTTAGTTTTCAATCGTTTTTTGTATATGTGGGATACAAAACATTCACACAAACACATGTTTTGGTTCCAACCTATTCGCATTTTTGCAATGAAGAATATCTAGAGACTCTGATTAGTAAGATTTTGGAGGAGATTGATTATGCTGAAATGACAGAACTCATAAAGAACCACGATGGAAAAGTAGTTATGGAATAATCATGTTCAAAAAAATTATTTAATATATATTAATTTTTGTTATGAATATATTAGTGTAGATGTCCATTAGTCTTGGCCCATATTCATAGGCCCATATATTGCCCTATAAATAGAGCATATGGTACAATGTAATACATACTATATAACGGTCTCTATTCTCTTTCTCTCCTTCGTCTCTCATTCTTCTCTATTCTTCCTATTCTTATTCATGTTTAGAAATAGTTCATAACATGTTATCAGCACGAGACACTCTGCCTAATTATCATTTGAAAGGTATGTCTACTAAGGTTCCATTTCACTTTTGTTAAAAGCAAAACAAAATCAGTGACATACACGATGCAATTCAATTAGCCAACTGAATCAGAATCAGTGTATCACATATGTATTCGTTTTATCTTTATTTATGTTTTTATTTCTGTAATTTATCTATTCGACACGTATTCCGAAAGAAATATATTGATGCATCCCTGAAAGACTGCAAGAAATATATATATAGTTCCTAAAGAACTTTGAAATTTAATCCATGAATTCCCGAAGAATTCAATAATCTTAGTTCCCGAAGAACTTATAAATTTAATCTATGAATTCCTGAAGAATTCAACTAACTTAGTTCCTGAAGAACTTATATATTTAATCTATGAATTCCCGAAGAATTCAACTGACTTAGTTCCTGGAGAACTTAGAAATTTAATCTATGAATTCCAGAAGAATTCACCAATCTAGTTTCCGAAAAACTTACAAGCATCACTATTTATAATGAGTTATGGAAGAATTTCATTAATTATGCGTTCCTGATGGATTCCACATAGAAATGATTTTATTCATTATATAGTTCTTGAAGAACTAATAAAATAAATTCGTTTTTCTCATCTATGATATCTATGATAGTGATTTATCATGAAGTTCCTAAAGAACTCAATAGATAATATCAAGGTTGTGAAAACCGGACCGGATCGGCCGGTCGAACGGGAATCGGACCTATGTCTGGTCCGGTTAGGACAAAAAACCGTTGTGCATGGAAACCGGGAGAAAACCGGAAAAATCGGGGTCGAACCGGTAAAAACCGGTCAACCGGCCGGTCTGGGCGGTTTAGCGGTTCATTTTTTTTATTGCGATTTGAGTAAAATAAAAATTAAGAAAAACATTAGTTTTTGATAATTTTATTTTATTAGAAAAAAAAAAAGGAAACGAACAGGCAAGGAAAGAACATGAAACAAAATAAACCTCTGTTCTTGTTTGTTTCAACTCTCTATGTTTCTAAACAGAAAAGAACCTAGACACAAAACTCTTCTCCTTCCCAAGATCAAGACTGAATTTTGCATATTAAAAGAAATAAAAATGGTGTTTGGCATAAAAGAAGTTCCTTGTCTGTTCCAGAAAAATCAAAATAGAAATAGAAAGTAGAAAGTCTTCTTATTTACTTCTTGTGTTCATTGTTTTTTTTATGGTTGAGTGTGGATTTGATTTTAAGAGTCGACAAGATTGTCAAAGAAAGAGGAGAAACAAGATCTGAACTCCAAACAAAAGATGTGGTAAAAACGGCTATGTTAGTACTAATATGAGAAGAAAAAAGATATATATGACTAATGAATTAGGGTTATTATTGGGCCTAATGTGTACTGACCCATTGCACTTACTATTGGATCAGTCATGCATTGATAATGTTTTTTTAGCAAATCCATTCTAATTCTTTTTTCTTTTAAGAAACATCCCTATAATATGATATTTTTACTAACAATTCATATTTTTTTGTTACACTGTATGACTAATAATTTTTCATTATCATTTTTATTTTTGTATTATATACATATTAATATTGTGTAATTTTTTATTATTTTATATATGGTTTTTATACATTATTTTATATATTATTTAAAAATATATATTTAATTAAAAAACGGTCCGACCCGGTTGAACCCCGGTCGAACCAGTTGAACCTTGAACCAGTAAATACGCCGGTTCGATGACCGGTCCAGTTCTGATTACCTCGATAATATTGTAAAGTCTTATTGCTAAGTAAATTTCACAAGAGAGTTTGGATTCTGAATTGCACCATTTGCTGTCAATTTTATTATCAGTGTGATGTAGCAACCTGTTGCGCCGCAAAAAACGCCCAAGCATAGGTACGCGCGAAATGAAACACAGAGTCGCCACCGAACTTTATTTATTCTCGTAGGAAAAGGAAAATATCAAAAACCTCGAAAACAATGGAAAGATGGTCGTCGAAACCATTTCCGGGTTCGGAAGTCGATTATGCGAGGGGAATGTATTAGCACCCCTCACATCCGTTGTACTCAACGGGAACCTCCTTGTTAGCTTTACAGTTAAAAGAGTTCTTTTGCTTGTTCGTGTTGGAACAAAATTAGTTTTGATTATAAAACACCCTAAGTTTTGATGATAACAAGGTATTAAATGGACAATTGGTATTACTAATGAATGATCTAGTGTGCAGGAACAAAGTAAAAATGTCATCCATGTAGATCATCATTTGAGCATCTGAAGGACACAGTCTGAAGTGTTAAGGCTCTAAAAAGCTACAAGCATCAGAGCCTCTGAAGAAGTCCTCAGAGGCCAAAGAAAGAAACACAGTCTGAAGCTTGCGTACATCTTCAGAAGATCAAAGAAATGATATCATCAGATCCTGAAGAACTCTCTCTGAAGGAAGACAGCTCATAACCAATGCAATAGTACAACGGTCCTGTCAAAGAGTACAACCGTCTTGTCAACAAAAAGGAGAGTGTACAACCAACGGTTCTTTTCTCAACGTCTTTATACCTAGAGTATAAATAGAAGACATCCTGATAGAGAGAAGATTACTGGAAGATCATCTGAACTCAGAAAGATTCAAATTGTATTCAAGCTGTGAACTGTTGTTATTCTTTCTAGTGTAATATTCTAAGTTAAATATCTTTTGATATTATAGACTCTGAACTTAGTGTTTAGAGAGTCTTGCTTAGAACTTTCAGTCCTACTTAATCTGTGTATTAAGTTAGTTTGTAAAGTCTCTCTGTCTTGTGTGACTTAGAGCAGGAAGTCTTAAGTCTTGTGTGACTTGAACAAGGAAGTCTTAAGCTTGTGTGCTTAAGCAAGGAAGTCTCTGATCTTGTGTGATTAGATCAAGGAAGTCTCTTTGTCTTGTGTGACCTAGAGCAAGGAAGTCTCTTGCTTGTGTGCTTGAGCATTAGTTGTGTAATCTTTGTGATTATAGTAAAATCCCTTGGAAGTGCAAGGGGACTGGACTACTCTCGTTTTGTGAGAGGAACCAGTATAAAATTTCTGTGTGTGCTTTCTCTCTCTCTCACTCTCTCTCTCTCTCTCACTGTTTTATTTGTGTTTTGTGTTTAGTCTAGTTTCTTACATCCGCTGCATTTCAATATTCTTTGAAGCAAAAGAATCAATTTTTCAAAAAACAATTCAATCCCCCTTCTTGTGTTTTTCACCTTCAGTTCGCGTGCTTTTTATTAATGCTTTGCTTTTATTTCAAAATTGATTTTGATTCGTGTATATACAAAAGGGGGAAAATATTAGTTTTTTATTGTTGAGCTTGACAAGATGTTGAATTTTGCTCCTACGTATTCCCGGATGCGATGGGAAATTCAAAGCTCACGTAGTTCTCTAAATAAACACTTGTGTGTTGGTTCTTTTTAGAGATTAATGTTTTAGTCGCATTCTAGTGGTTAAACTATGCTTGTATACTCACGCGTGGGAGGCTTAAGCATTGTTTGTATCACGTTAGAATGGATAAAACATCCTTCATTTTTTTGAAAAGTTGTTTATGATTTTTTTTTAATTTTTGGTTGCGCAAAGGCAAAAAAGATTTGATGAGTTGAGTTTATTTGATTTTTTTATGTTTTGAAGAAAAAGATATTTTTAGAGAATGACGATTATTTGAATTGCGAGATACACACCAAGAATCCAAATAATCGGGGAAATGGAAAGATATACACCAAACCACTCCTTTTTCATGCAAGCTTTTTTTGAAAATTATTTAATGTGCATTGATTTAAAAGGAAAGTAACAAATTAATATTTTTTGTATTTTGTTTTTAACATTTTTTCTTATATATATTTGCAATAAAATAAATGCCTCGAATTAAATAAGTGCGGTATATAAAAATAAAATACATACCTGGACAGGGGGTGTAAACTCAAACAGTAGGGTGCAAAGGAAGCAAAAACAGCAGGTCCAGTCCAAGCCAGGCCCATCTGCGCAAAAAAAAGACAACAAAAAGACCAGGACCAAATCGGGCAGTCGGATGGATCAGATGGCCTTGATCGGATCAGAGAGTAAAGGCTCCAAGCGGTCTGATGACGATCAGTGGCTGTGATGAAAGCGTTTATGGCGTGCTGCGATAGACACGCGCACACATAATTTGGTTGGAGGTATAAATACCCAAAACCATCAGAATTTTCATTCTTCTTTTTCTTTCTCTCTCTTCACTTACTCTCTCTCCCGTTTTAAACACAAATATCAAATCTTTTTTTAAACACTTATTTACTATGAAGCACTGATTCTGACACGGACACGGACACTGCGACACCGCTAACGTAAAAAATATAGGACACCGACACCGCTATATATTTATAAAAGATATAAATTTAGAATCAAAATATATACATGTAAATCTAAGTTGAGAAAGATATTTCTTAAAATAAAAAATTAAACAAAGTATGATAATATTTTACCTTTATTTATCCATCTACTTTTGAAAAAACTAAAAATATTGTAATCAAAATATAATATTTTCATACTTTTTTGATCAATGATGTTATTTCGACACATCTCTAACTCTTATAGGTATGTTTAATATGTGTCTACGAAGAGTATAAACAAAGAAAAAATAAATTTTTTGGGGACACTTGTCTGACACGTGTGTACGAGTGTCTTACAGGTGTCGGACACCGATCAAAGAAGTGTCGAAGTAAAGACAAAATTTAATTTTTTCGGACACCGATTTGAGCTATCCGACACGTGTCGGACGAGTGTCGGACACCGACATATATCGGACACCGCGACACGCCTAATCATAGAGGTGTCCGTACTTCATAGCTTATTTACCAGTTTTAAACTCAAATCAAACCCAATAAACACCAAGACCTAACCAATAAGTTCAAAACCCAAAAAAAGAATTTTTCTTTGTTCTGATATCTTTTTTGTTTCTGGTTCGATCTGCTTCTTTTTATCTCTGTTGGTTTTTGTTCTGTTTTTATGGCAGTGGATTTTGATGATTTTGATGGTGAATTTATGGTAGTGGTGATGGTTATGAAGATTTGTTGTTGTGGAGGTTTTGAAATTGAAGTGGTGAGTTGTGTTTGGTGATTGTGAATGGTTGTTATTGTGGGAAGATGGTGATTGCTGATGATGAAGGTGGTGTGGTGAGAGGAGGATGATAATGATTTGTTCTCCTTCCCCACATATTTCTCTGATTTGTTCATTCTTTTGAATGGTTAACTGCTTTTGATTGTACTAATTCTGAAACAATGAAAAAGAAGGGCAAAAGGGGGGGGGGGGGGGGGGCGGGGGCTGCAAAAGCAGCATTATTGCTCTTGTTTTATTATATTTTTTTTGCTTGACTTTGATACTATTTTTATCAGTGTTTTAAAAATCGGACCGAACCGACCGGTCGAACCGCGAATCGGAGGGGTCTCCGGTCTGATTCAAATGTTGGATTGACATGTAGTTAGACCGGAGTGAACCGTTAAAAATCGGCGAACCGACGATTTTTCGAAACCAGCGGTTTGATTGCATGTGCTTTTTTTTTTTTTCAAATCAAAAGGACATCTTTTTTTTTTTTTTTACAGAATTCTTTTTCTGAAAGG
Organism: Trifolium subterraneum; assembly: GCA_951799995.1. Taxonomy (NCBI): domain Eukaryota; kingdom Viridiplantae; phylum Streptophyta; class Magnoliopsida; order Fabales; family Fabaceae; genus Trifolium; species Trifolium subterraneum. The sequence goes on from OX637465.1 coordinate 6,369,629, forward strand.
AAATAGAAAAAACTAAACTAAAACAAATAGTGTCTGAAACAAAAATTTCTTCTTGGAATTAAATTTATTATTCGACTCTTTGTTATTTTGTTTATATTGCGATTAAATTATGTTGCAGTTAAACTTTGTTTAAAATTTATTTGGTTTTGTAATTTGTAATATTTTATTGTGCGTGATGAGAATGTTTAATATTTGAATTTAAGAACTTATGAGTTGTGACATTATGACATTTTCAAATTTTAAATTTTTTTAGGTGTCATGCAACTTTTAAAGAGACCGAGTCATCCTGTTTGACCGGTTTAATAGCTATATAATTTTATTAAAGAGACCGGCATTCCACCGGTTTATCCGGTTTGATTCGGTTTAGTCATGCGGTTCGACCAGTGACCCAATGGTTTGACCAATGAACCAGTGACCCAGTACCCTCACCGGTTCGATGACCGGTCCAGTTTTTAAAACACTGATTTTTATAACAATAATAAAAAATTAATATATAATAATAATAATAATAATAATAATAATAATAATACTCCTAGTAAACAAAAAGAAATTAAATAAAGGGAGGGGAGAAGATGCAGCCACGCTGCATCCTTCTTTTTTTCTTAAAATGTTTTTTGTTAATTTTTTTGGTTTTTGTTTATATAAGGAAAATAATATTATAATAATGATAATAGTTAATGATAATAATAAAGGAAATAAATATAAAAGGTAGTTAATGGAATAAAAGGGAATTGAAATAATAATGAGAATGAATTGATATAAAAAAAGATAGAGTAAAAATGGGATCCACAACATAAACATTGACTTTTTAGTCGACTGAGATTGATCTGAATTTGAAAAGACAAAAATGGACAGACGCCGACAAAAATGCGTAAAATTGAACGTTAAAACAGCTCGATTAAAACACATAAAGTTGGTCAAAATTTAGGGTATGACACAACCTTAAAGCAAAGGAAACAAACTCACCTAATATTAAAGCATTTTCCATAAAAAGGGAATATATGTGTGCAAATGTTTTTCGAATACCAATATTATGGTAATTTGAAACTAACAGTTTCTGACTTGTTTATTTACATGGTCAAACACAGGTGAAATTTTATTTTATAAACTAAGTTACCTAATTTGATGACATCCTATAACTAAACGGGTTTATCTAAACAAATAACAAATTAATTTGAAGTTTTTATTTAAAAGTTATCATGCCATTTTATTATAATTTTCTGTTTGTCGTTTTTTTTACTTATTTATTTATTTTACTTTTTGGTAATGTTTCCTATATATATTTTTATATAGTTCTTTGTTTGAGGCATATTATTTTTATTTTATTATTATTATTTGTGATTAGTTCCTAAAGAACTAAAGATTTTTTTTTTAATATTGAGCATCTTGCGCAAAGAGTAAATTGTTCTTAATGATTATGAAGATTACTCATTATATATTTGTTGAAATACTAATGGTTTCTATAAATCCTGAAGATTCATTGATGTCCAAAGAACTATGGTAAAATACACATATTTATGAATTCGGAAGATTCATTATACAATATATGTAAACTATGAGTCCCGAAGAACCATAGTATGATACAATAGAACTATAAATAAAGAAGATTCATAAATAGTTCCAAAAAGAAAGAGTGCAAGCATAGAAATGCACTAGAAAATTTGATGCTTCAAATATAATATTTATTTAAACTATGACTATTGATTTTCATAGAGAAAATGTTTGTCTCGCAACAACGCACACAATAGTTAAGAATAAATTATATTTCTCATCTTTGGCAATGAAAGAAAAAAAAATGTGTGCACCATATCTGATACTGAAAAATGAAAGGCTCCAAAAGAGTTAAATAAGAAACTCAAGTAAATATTAAGAATGCATTATATTCCTCAAAAGTTTATAGATATTTATTGAGTTTCAAACTATGAGCTCAGAAGAGCCATGGTGTAATGTACTTTAACTAAGAATCCAGAAGATTCGTAGCGCAAATGAACATAGAACATGATTTATTTATTTATTATTTATTTATTTATTTTTGGGTAAATAGGGTTTTACCCCTGCAAAATATGCGAGTTTTGGTTTACTCCCTAAAATTATTTTTTTTTGATGACCCCCTGCAAAATGAAGATTCCTTCAATTATCCCCTTCTGGTGACAACTAGGACATGAAATATTCATTTTTTCTGATGTGGCATATCTAGGTGGCTTTTATTTTAGTTTTGATTAATTTAATGATTGACATATTGCCACATAAAAATTGTATTTAAAAAAAAATTGACATTTTATTTTAAAAATAAGAAAAATAACTAAATTTTTTTTTTTTCTGTTTTCAATTTTCTGATTTTATTTAAAAAAATGTCAATTTTAAAATTTTTTCCGATTTCAATTTTCATATTTTTTTTGGAAAATGTCAATTTAAATACAATTATTATGTGGCAATATGTCAATCATTAAATTAATCAAAAATAAAATAAAAGCCACCTAGATATGTCACCTCAGCAAAAATGAATATTCCATATCCTAGTTATCACATAGGGGGTAATTGAAGGAATGTTCATTTTGTAGGGGGGTAATCCATTTTTTTTTTGTAGGGGGTAAACCAAAACTCGCGTACTTTGCAGGGGGTAAAACCCTAATTTATAATAACTAATTACATTTACACATATTCAGGGGCGGAACTCCTTGAGGGCTGGGGAGGGTCGCGGCCCGTCCCAAAATTTCCGATTTTAATAGGTATATATGCATATATTATATATTTGCCTCATGATATGTTATATATATTAATAGGTTCACTTTAGAATAAAGAAAATTGCATAGCCTAGTGGCCTGAAGCGCTGTTGTATTCAATGGGATCGGGGATCAACTCCTCCTTCTAATATTTTTAGCTTCATTTTTGCTATCTCAAGCACTATTGGCCTGTATTACCTTGTTTATCGAAATCTACTCTAAAATTAAAAAAATTTACTGTATATATACATCACAAACAACACCTTTTATAATTTTAGAATCTAAAATAATTTGAGTAAAATGCCAAATACCCCCCTGAAATTTCAAAATTCATCAAATACCCCCATGAAATTTGCAAATAGACAAATACCCCCTTAAAATTGTCAAATGTCAATCAAATTGCCCCATGCTTCATTTACTCCGTCTATTTTAATTAGGAAAAGAGAGGAAAAGATGGATGAGACAAGAATTGATAAAGAATATGATGTTGGTGATGTGTGTTTCTTGTCTGGTTCTGAATCTGATGATTCAGATTGGTCTATTGGGTGGTTAGAACCTCTTTGTTTCTGATTTTGAAAGCAATGATAATGATGATGAAGATGATTCTGGTTATGATAGTTTTGTTGTTTTGGCTCCTTGTTATTAACCTGGTTGCAATGAGGTTGAACACTCAAAAAATATGCTTTTGAAGGCTCAAAATAGACGGAGCAAACGGAGTAGGGGGCAATTTGATTGACGTTTTACAATTTCAAGGGGGTATTTGCCTATTTCCAAATTTCAGGGGGGTATTTGACGAATTATGAAATTTCAGGGGGGTATTTGGCATTTCACTCAAAATAATTTCATACGATTAAGATTCATTAAAATTAACGATATTCAATAAAATATATATATAAAGATTTAATTTTGATGAGTCTGAACTCTGAATAACATATCAAATGATATTAAATTTGTGTAAAATTTTACATAAATAATTTATATAATATAAATTTTGTAAAATTTGTATTCATTACATGTTATTGAGTAGTGTAATAGAGGAGGGATCAAATTATACATCGGTGTAACATTTGAATGATGTTACACCGCTCAATAATCCCATATATGGCTCGCATAAAAAACAATCAAACTCATCACGGCCCTCCCGACATTTTGGCCTAGCTCCGCCACTCACATATACAAACTTTATTACGACACTTTGCTTTTGTAGGATATTGACACAAATTTTTCGGACAATCACCATCATAAACGCATGGAAGATTCACTATAATGTAAAACGAGAAAAAAGAATTAATGTTAGTACTTGACAAAAAAAATAAATTAATGTTACTTGATTAGGATAAAATACTGTGTTCCAAGATATGAATGAAAGTTTCAAATGAGATAAAAATGTTTACCTATAGTACTTGTTGCAATATGAAATAAGGAAAGAAGAATAATCATAACATAAATAAATTTGACAATTTTTGCCATTTTTTTCATCCTTTGAATGTACTAAATAAATATGATTTTTTCACTTTTATATTTATAAAGTTTGTGTCCCCCTTACATCAATTAAATAATTTTTAAAACTTATAGAGTTGTGAAAAGACTTCCCAAAATTTTAATGATTATTTAATCTCTCTTAAGTTCAACAATGGGCTATTACGACCCTTTGGCATTTATTAAGGAGGTCAAATAAATTTTTATACGGCATAAGAATTATTATAATTCTTTTTTACCAAAATCTTCTTTACTTTATAACCTTTCATGATAGAAAGGGATAATGAAAAAACAAGAATAATATTGTTTATGACACAATAAACCCCACAATTAACTTCAATGCCTTCTTTTATAAAAAAAATAAAACTTAACTTCCTTGCTTCACAAGCTAAAAACTATAGTGTGAGTTATATTTTGGCACACACCCTCACGCCATGACATAAAGATGTTCAAAAATCCTTGCTTGGAAATTAATCGATAGCAATTTATGTGTGAACATATGTTGGGGGTCTGCAGCAAATACATGAATAAGAAGAAAATTAAGACAAACATGATGATGGTGCATATAAATTCCAAATCGTGTGTGGACACACTAAATTTAGGTTCGATTCGTCCCCACCAGTTTATGCAAACCGGATACAAACGGGTTAACCGGCGAATCCCCTTCAGGATACTTTAGAAATCATGATATGAAACATATCGATCATATCAAACATATCGATCAATGGTAGTTTACAGAATAAAGTTCCTTTGATACCTCTCGTGCACTAGACAAATGAAGAAATGACTTAGATAATTTAGGCAAAATTTCTAACTAATGAAATTCATGATTTTTTTTGTGTATTTTCTACCTACCAAGTCTCTCTTTTTATAGAGAAACTTATGTCAAATGATGAAGGGACATAACCTTTGAAAGGTTTTCAAAAATGTAAATTTGAATTTCAAATTAACCATTGCAATCTTTCAAATATATTTTGGAAATTCTCCAACAATTTACAGGATGTAAGAAAGAGCTGTCAAAATGGGCTTGCCCGAATGGGCCGGCCCGAATGACCCGAAATTTTTCCGGGCTCGGGCCTTAAAAATCTTAGCCCGAATTGTTTCCGGGCTTTTTAGCCCGGCCCGATAAAACCCGTTTAAAATATGGGCTAGCCCGAATGGGCCGCGGGCCGCCCGCAAGCCCGAATAATTTTAAATAAAAAATAAATATAAGTAATTTATTTTGAGAGTTTCTTTTACCGCACTATGAGTTTCTCAAACATTATCCACTACTTATGTAGCTGCGGTATTTTTTCCTCAAATTTATCATTTTTACTACTTAAATAGCGGATGAATAAAAATAGGGCGTGCGAGAAACTCTTAGGTAGCGGATGAGTAAAAATAGGGCGCGCGAGAAACTCGTAAGTAGCAGATGAGTAAAAATATGGCGCGCGAGAAACTCGTAGGTAGAGAATGAGTAAAATAGGGCGCGTGAGAAACTCGTAGGTAGTGGATGACTAACAATAGTGCACGCGAGAAACTTGTAGGTAGCGGATGAGTAAAAATAAGGCGCGCGAGAAACTCGTAGGGCGACAAAAGAAATTCTCTTGTATTATAAGTCAAGGGCCTTTGACTTTTTTTTTTTGTCGTTGCTGCTAGATATGTGATGCCTAATTTAATTTGTATTATTTTGGATGATTGATAATTAGATGTGTTGTGATTTAGTTTGCTAGAAATGCAATGTAGATTTGAATATTTGAATCTAATTTGTCAAAACAAATAGTCCCTATTTATTGTTTAGAAAATGCAATATAAATTTAATTCTAACTTGTGAAAAAATTATTGATCATCTACATATATGTATGTTTTTTTTTAAACTTTTTTTTGTCATTTTTAATTTTTTATTGAAAAATTAAATAAAAATCCGGGCTAGCCCGAAAGCCCGGAGCCCGAATAGCGCCGGGCTCAGGCCATACTTTTTAGGGCCCGTTTTTCATCCGGGCTTTTTTAGCCCGGCCCGAAGTAGCCCGAAGCCCGACCGGGCCGCCCGTTTTGACAGCTCTAGATGTAGGGCCTTTGTCAAAATTGAAGGTTCATTTTGGGAACTTTACTTAGTGATTAAACACAAGAAATTGTGGGGTTAAATTGTGTTTTCCATTGATGTCCGTCAGATATATGATGTTTTTAGTAGTAATATTATTGGTTTTTAGTAGTTTTTAGATAGAGTTGCATGGTAAAATACCTAAGAAGTTTTAGCACATTTGAAGACAATCAAGAGTTTGAGGAAAAGCTGCAAAACAATGCAAAAATGATTAAAAAAAAAAAATCAAGTGTTTCAATTATGTAAAAATGACTGGGTTTGATTATGATGAAACCAAGCACTTAATAGAGTAGATTTCTGGTGATTCTTCATCAACGGAAACATCACTCGAGCGTTGGTTAATGCTATTTCATGTATAATCTTCAAAACACTTGTGCTATGTTTATTATCATGAGTAGCTAAATCTCTTAGGTTATAAATTGTATGATGATTCTCTTCAAACCTATATGAACCATGTAACTATGTATTCTAGTCAACTTCTTTATTGTATTTTTAAAATTTATAATTAACATAAATTAATAAAAAAATTACTTTTAATGTTTTGTTTGATACATATAAAAAAATAGTATGAAAGGTGTTGAAAAATTTTACACAATTAGGATGTGCCTAGTAAACTTTTTGAATAGTTGTAGACTCAGCAACCGTTCTAAATTTGTAAACATACTTGTGATCATAAAGACATTTCAATAGTTATTGTATTTCATGCCTTTGTAGTCCTAATGGAAAGTTTGCATTTGCAGTGTGCATTGTAGACTTGCTTAATTTCAGTCGCACTTTCTTTAATGAATTTAAATATGGTAAGCAGATAGTGTATAGCAAGTTTACATAGACGTCCAATAAAATCTCATTATTTTTCCATGTCTTAATTAAATTTAAAAAAATTTAAAACAAATTAATTTGTCATATTTTTTCAACCGCTTGCTCACACATTTTCTCCACTAAAAGTGCAACTTCATATAAACCCTCCCCCTGTGTTTTCTGTGAAGGACCAACAAACATCCCATCCCCTAGTTTCAATGGAAAAGGAATTGTAGTGGTGCCAATTAAAGCTATAAGTAAGAAGCCATGATTAAAGGTGGTTGTGCAAGGAGAAAGATACTACTATAGACAATTTGATTTTGCACTTTAGTTTTCAATCTTTTTTTGCATAGAAATCAAGGGAGGGCGTTGGGTGCACGGAAATCGGCGGGGAAGAGCTATATGTTGTTAGAACATTTGTTGGGGGTCTGCTGCAAATGCATAAATAAAAAGAAGATGAAGAAAAACATGATAATTGTTGCACATAAATTTCAAAGTGTGTGTGAACACACTAAGCTTTAGGTTCGATTCGCCCCACCGGTTTATGCAAATCGGATGCAAATGAGTTATAACCGGTGAATCTCATTCATGATACTTCAGAATCCTTGACGTGACTTGCACATTCACACTAAACGTATCATCAATGCTAATTTACAGAATAAAGTTTTGTCAATTTCTCTCGTGCACTAGAGAAAAGAAAAAATGATTTAGTATAATTTTCTACAGAATTTAGACTCACAAACAATGTGATGTTTTGTGTCTTTTCTCGACTCTTCTCTATATTTTTCTACCTCCAAAGTGTCTCTATTTATAGAGAAACTTATGTCATTTAATGAAGGGAAACAACCATTTGAAATATTTTGTTCATGAATTGTTATATTGCTTTAATTGTAAAGCATTACACATTTTCTCTAAAAAGTCCCGTTTAATCATTGCAACTTTTGAAATATATTTTTGAAATTTCTCTCACGTATGTGGGATACAAAAACATTCACACAAATACATATGTTTTGGTTCCAACCTATTCACATTTTTGCGATGAAGAATATCCAGAGACTCAAAAGAACCACTATGGAAAAGTAGTTATGGAATAAATCATGTTCAAAAAAATTGTTTAATATATATTAACTTTAAACTCTTCTGTATTTCATTCGTTCAAAGTGGACAAAATATTTCTAGGTGGCACCAAATTCCTTGTATTCTCAGCGATAAACTTTTTCTCTTCCGATTTCAAACGTCTGACAAGAATATGATCTTCTGACTTTCGTCCTAACTTATGATTGTGTAAACCAAACACAATTGTAAGATTTCATTCATGTGATGCTAGAAAATAATCGCAGAGTCTAAATAGACATCGACATTTCCTCGTTTTGGTCACTTCAAATGTTGACTTCTTGTTGGTTGAGTTGTACGCACCACCCCTTTCTCAACCCAACACAAAATATTGTTTTCTTCTAAATGAACCATAGTTGGAGTTCTCTATTACCACAGTAATTTCCAACTTTTCAGCTTCACCACAGACCCAATTAATCAATTCATCTCGATCCTCCTATTTTTTATTGTTGCAAGTTGAGCACTCGTATCTACAGCATGCACCTTCGGTTGAGCAATGTTAGGCTTTGAATCAACGAGTCTTATCAATTTCGGGTTTGACAACATGAGTTTCAAAAGGCACATTATCTTATATGTCACCTGAAATGAGTGTAAGAAACTTTTGTCAATGCTCCAATGTTGATTGTAGACCTCAAAACCAACAAGAAAACATAACTTTTTCATAATAGATTGGATTGAGTGAGGAAGAAGCGAAGTAGGTAAAAGCTGCTTGTTTTAAAGGTACATTTTGAAAAACAGAATTCGAAACACATCGAACATAATCTAGATTCCAAATTGATGAGAAGAATTTCACAGGATCAAATTGATGGAAAATGGTGATGAAGATGAGATGTTGGATGATCAGAAACAAGTGATTTTTGGGTTAGAAACCCTACTTTATTAATATCCACTGACTGAGTGACTAGAATTTCACATCATAAATAATTGTCAATTCATCGTAAAGTGGAGGAAAACTAGTAGGAGACCTCGAAATCAGAAGAGGTAAAATGCGAGGGGCTAAAATCACTAAATAAACAGGCCAAAATCGCTAAATTGGTAAACTTGATGTGTCAAAAGTGTTATTAGGCCTAGATAATTTTTTGACCAAGAAAAAACCTACATGATTTAACAGAGATATCACATCAAACTTCTATAATATAAAACAAGATTTCATTTGTAACAATTCCCATAGCTTAAGCATGAAGTCTTCCATTGAGAAGTTCTAGTAAGCTCATGTCATCATTGTCGAATAAACAAACATCTTGTAACTAAATAACAGATTATGAATACAACATCGATGCCAGTCTTCTGTGAACTTAATTTAATGCATGTCACGAATATCAGGTGTTATTTCAACCTGTGAATTTCAAGACAGCTTCTACAACTACAGAAAAGTATACAAAAGAAAACAATATATATAATCGCAACACTACTTTTTCATTCCATCTCCCATTTAAATAAAATAGGTTAATGAACTAATTCTTTGACAAGAAATGCACTCTACAAAGGGGATATTCCTTTCCTGCAATCCAAACACCAGTTTGTGACCATTGTACATCTTCCCAGTCTATATTTTCCTCTATCACCTACCATCAGAAAATACAAAATGTCAATTATTGCGCAAAAGTAGCAAATATTTGAATTTAACAATTAATTTTTATAACATTATATGTATCAAATAAATTGATTCTGCACTTGTTAAAGCAAGCCAAACAAAGGTTTCATACAAGGGCTTTGGGATCAGAAAAACTTGGCAGAAAAAGTAGACTAGTAAAGACAAACGACAACATTCAACATAGACGTGCCAGTGGAAAAGAAATGAAAGATTGATTCAAAAATACCTCTACATGTTCAAGAGGTAGTGGGATGCCAACTGTGCGCATCAGAGTCTGGGGTAGAGGCTTCTTACAACGAGACCAGCGAAATACATCAATCAAGATAGTATCAGAATCAGATTTGTCACCGTTTGCTGAATGCAGATGATGATTTTGAGATTTTTCTTTATCTGGGTCGTGCAACTGAGTTGCTGGTATAGCTTTGACAATTTTCTCTCCGGCGAAACAGAGTTCGTATCTACAAAGAATTAATAATGAGAATTCAATAGGGCCATCTAAACAGAATAGAGATGACCTTCATATCATGGATCCTTTGAGATGTACATACATTAAAGATAGTCTCTCCGACCTCATTTATAAACAAAAATATCTACTTTCACACTTATTAAAGATAGTAGACATAGTTAAGTGCATTTATTAATTTAACCTTGATTATAATGGTCATCTCCTCACAATATTAAGAAATTATTTGAGGGTATTTTTGAAATAATAATATAAAAAATAGATTTATTTTTTTGAAATAATAACATTAAACATTATTTTGATCTTTGCTTATATTTGAATCCATCAAATTTAAGCATTTTTTTGGTTAATTGAGTCCAGAGTACTAGTAGTATATTTATTATAAAACAGTAATGACAGTAACATGCAAACTTTGATCAAATAGATACTGAGAAGCAATTACTGGAAGAAGAGGGAGAGTCCACAATGGTTTCAAATTTACAACAAAGTTGCATGTGACGCTTGATATCTTATGTATTAAAAAAAAATTGAAAGGGAAATCAAATACAGAGCGTATAACAATTGAGGTACATATCACTCATTTTAGTAAAGAATGTTGTTAAATATACCTGCACGAGTGTGTCTCCAGATACAGAACCTCTCCCTTCTTCAAGCGAGCAGATGTGTAGAGTGGCCTTTTAAGTCCCTTGTCAGCAACAATGCTAATACTATACTTGATCCTGATGGTTATTACAGTTAATAAATAATAAAGGCACGCTACAAAAACAAAACTGTTGCACCCTCTATCCAAGAGGGAGACTAAGAAATATTATCACCAAAAACAACATTGCCTCAAATATTAAAAACAAAAAATCCACAAGATTGGTCTTTGTTTTTGTTCTATGACAATACATGATATATTACTATATTACACTCTACTTTGCCAACTAAAAGCAGCATACCAGGGCTCATTGCAGAGGTTGTACTGAATTGTAACTTCTCTTATAAATCTTTGCTTCCGTGAAGTATTCTGAAGAACAAAGGCAACCAAGTTAGGTTGTTTGTGCTAGATTTTGGTAGAATTGATTATGAAGAGAGTTTTATTTTGAAGAGATGAAGTTGAAAAAATGACTAGTGCTTAGGAATGATGTTTTCAAAGTATGTTAGAAGAATTAATTTTGCTTAGATCATAAAGTAAATCAATTCAAATTGTAAATGTGAAGAATTTAGCAAGCCCCTCGTATGGAATCAAACGCAAACTTTTTCCACGGTAAAATTCCACCAAACTCACATTTTTCTTACTGCTAATGACAGTTTGGACATCACATAAACAGGTTATAAGATGGTGATGTAGTATGTGAAATAACCATTAATTCAATTGTGAATGCAAAAATATTTGTTTGTTATAGATAATAATGGACAAACCGAAGCTGCAGCCCTGGTAGTTATTGTCCGCTCAACAGCCATTGGTGCAAGGCTGGGCTCAATTGTTGATGTGTGAGTAAGACAAGGTTCAAGATCAATAGTTCCACCTCCTTTCTGAATACCAAAGAAATAAAAACAGTCAGATTCTCCGTGTTTTTAAAAATTAAGGGCACATTTACTTCCTGTGTTTTCTATTTTCATTTTCACTTCAACTAATAAACAGAAGAGAATAATATAGTTCAAACATTTTTCATACCATTTTCTTTTACACATTTTGAAAATATATCTAGAATTTTCAGAAATTTTGCAAATGTTATGTCCTATTTAGGAAGTTTATATCTTATACATCCAGTAAGGAAGCCTTTATTCAAAAACTAGTAAGCAACATCTTTCATAAAACATGAGAGATATCAAAAAGACAGAATCGAACAATATATTTGCCTATTTGGAATCGAAAATAGCAAACTAGAGTGCATGACAAGCACCTAAAAGTAGACGAGGTTGCAATGAAGAGATTACATAATTTCAGTAGACAAAAGTTCAAAACATATGGCATTTCGCAAGGTCTTTATTACTACCTTCACAATGCAACACCGCTCAACTCTATAACTACAACCAATTGCAGCACCCCAAGCTCGGGAACGTACATTGTTTCTCAGGGTGGATATATAGCCTGATATTGCACAAAATTAACATCTTTAGATTATGCAGATAGAACTTAAATAGTAAAGCCAATATCAGTGGCTGCAAAGGAAGGAAAATAACAAAACTAGCTGATTACTCACTATGATGAAAAAAAGTACTATATAAATAAGTTTAGGGGTCTTATATTTAGGGGTATTATATAAACATTATGCAAAAACAATTAAATAAGTTTCAACAGGATGCTTGGTGCAATAGATACCACTTTTTATGATACAAGAAGTACCTCTCTCTATCTTCTTTTGATACATGGATTAGTTTAAAAGTGTAAACTCTTTCCTATAAAATCCAACCACCAAGTCTGAACCTCATTGATATCAATTCAGATAAAAATAAGCCTAAGGGCTGTTGGGTTTAAAAAAAAAAACATTTTTCTGTTATCAAAATCCAAACACCCTATTTTCACTATTTTTTTTTTTCCAATGTTTTGGATAAAAACCGGTCAACACAAGGACTTACTATCTTGCGGAGGTAGCACCCGAATGCATGTGCGCAACTCTTGTATCGCTGTAGGAGGAGGAGAAGTTGTTGGGCGACAGTAACCTGTATGCATGAGAACTACACAACAAAATTGTAAGATCAGTAATAATTTCAAGTTTTCAACAAGCCAACACTGGTCATTTGCAATCAAAAGCTGGCCGCACCCTTTCTATTATAAAACTTACCAGCAACAAGATCTGAGTCATATGTATACACATCAGTCCCCCATAGCTGGCCACCTCTGACCTAAAGAGAATAATCTTAACTCTCAAAAATTGGTATAACATAAAATAAACAAATAAAAGACTTTCATCTAATCAAATGATTTTATGAAATGAAGTACTTCCACATTCTGCTCAAACTCAAAGGTAGACAAGAGTCGATAAAAATTGTCCTTGATAATCACACAAAACATAATAAAATGGAATTTCAGATTTGCATTTATTGCATGAATACAACATAAATAAAACCAAAGGCAGACCTAGAAAAATGTAATGCAATGTGACTATATATGAAACATGAGAGCATAAATCATTTGAAGAACACTATCATATATAAGCCACTGGACCAAAATTCTCTTAAGCAAATAACAAATATAATTGTAACTTACATAGTACGAGAATACAACAACAGACGAAATGAAAAAACAAGCCAAAAGAAAGCAAAACAAGGGCATCACAAGCAGCAAGCAGTAAAAACAGTTATAAATGTAGCATGTCCTAAAAAATAAACGCACTCATCCAAATTACAATAACGAAGTTTGATCTCACTTGGTGGTTTGCAGCTGTAACATTCACAGCTGGTATTCGAATTTCAAGAGTGGGGCCATCGTTAGTGCTTTCAGTATTCTTTTCAACTTGAGAATGAGATGATTCATATTCCTTCCACAACTTGATCAGTTCTTCCATGCTTTCACCAACTTTATAAGTAACATACGATACTTCTGCTTTACCTGAAATGCGAGAACTTACATATAGTGGACATGCAAATGAAATAATATGCTATATCTGACTCCAATATTTTTCATTCCACCAATAAGTACTAGTAATTGACAAGCACATTATAATATACCCATCCACCCAACACGAGAATTAAAAAGGAAGTAGTATAAAGGAAATGAGTAAATCGGAAAGGAGAGAAAATATCACAAATCTAAACCAATGGGCTAAATAAAGCAGTGTCTATTGATATCCCAAATTAATTCATGAAGGCAAATATCTACAAGAAAGCCAAATAACTTTGAGCCACTGAACAAAATATGGCAGAATACCTTGAGACCTGCAAGATAAATGAAATAAAGTAATTATTAAAAGAAAAAAGAAAAGATTACAAAGGAAAATTTAGTCCAAAAACCAAAACGGTATGATTATCAAAACATCAAAGATGAGGCATCAACTTCTATCATATGTTCTTCGGTATGAAAACAACTATTACATCAACCTGAATTCCAATTTAGCCTATAAAATAGTTGATGGCAAGCTGTAAATCTGTAACTAGATTTTGTTATTATTATTTTTATTAAAACAAGATATTGAAGAACTTGTGATACAAAAAGTGTACAAATTACTGAAACACTATACTGAGCATATTATTTTTAGGGCATTTACTTGCGGACATTGATTTGTGCGCTGAAAAATACCTATTGTGAACACTACAAAATAATTTGTTCTTCCTACATATTAGGCTAGGAAAATGCCCATGAACAATTGTTGACTAATGTCGTGTTAACCCTAGAAAATATTTAACTTGAAAAAAGTATACATAATCCTCCCAAATAAAAATTGAGAAACAAAATAAATAAAAATTACTGAAAAGAATATCAAGTCATTCTAAATTTCTATCTAATAAAACTCTGAAGCTTCACCTTTTATATCTAAAATTACATGGAAAATATTAAAAATGTATTTGAAAATAAAAGGTACTGGATAACTAACTTCAAATAAAATAAGTAAACGAAGAAGTAGAGGAAGAAAATACTCTTCATTGTCTTGGGCGTGGGGTCCAAAACGAGCCTCGAGATTGGTGGTGACAAGAGGACTGGCTCTGGATCTTTGCATCCTCTTGCGATGTTGAACATTACAACTATGGTCTTCGCTCTCTTTCTCTCCAGTTCCTTCCCCGTCAGGTAATCCATCTTCTGATTGCTTGTCAAGTTTAAAGCGCTTATCAGTTCGACCACCTTCTAAATCAGTGTCCCGTTCTTTCCTCCTATCTCTAGCTTCACCGTCAGCAGTTTTCCAGCTGTCAGCATCTTTGTGTTTCTTCTGTTCTAGTAAAACAGTTTCGTGCGCAGGAACTTTAACTGATCCATCACCATGTTCCTTCTCATTATATGAAACGTCTTTCTCCACTCCATTCCTTGAATCCCTTTTGATATGATCTTTTTCCCTCTCATTTGAATTTTCTTTGTTTTTTGGAATATCTTTCCTCTCCCTCTCCAACTTTTGTGCATCTCCGTCTTCTTTGGCAGACTCTTTGATTTCACCAATGCTATTGCTAACTTGTGTACTGTTTCTGCAATCACTTCTCTCTTTCTCCTTGTCCCCCCAATCCCGATGTGTCACATCGCTTCTTTTTCTATCTTTAAATCTATCTTCACTTTTAGAATCAACTTTGTTCTCCCCAACAGCCTCATGAGCTCCCGAACAGTCCCTTCTTTCTGCTACTGGATTCTCCCTTCCAACATCGGCTGGTGTATTTCCACGTGACATATGCCGGGAATCCAAACTTCCACCAGGAGAATCAGCATATCTTTTCCCCCTATACTCTCTAGAGTCTTTCCAATTCAAGGGGTTGCTGCTAACCAAACCAAAGGTACCCTTGTTGCTGTCATTTCCTCTACTTTCAAGACGCACATCCTTCTCGCTACGGATATCTCTGTTCTCTTTTACATCCCTTGATTCTATTCTGTTCTCAGTTCCAACAGGATGACCTACCTGAGAATCAGTTGAAGATAATGGCATCCGATAAGCTGAATGAAGAGGAGATCTTCTATCCGAATCACGACCTTCAACACGAATTGTCTTCGCCGCCCGAGAATCCTGACCTATTTCATGAGGAACATGGTGGTCCATTGAAACTGGTGAATGCAACTTTGAAAGTACACCTGACTCTTAATGTGGATGCTTTGTAGACGCCTCTTCGAGAAACCTGACACAGTCATAAACCTCAAAATTAAATAATACAACACCCAAAATAATCCGTATTTTTGTTGTCTATGTATTTATTACGGGAATCAATAACTGCAAACAAAAAATCGAGACTATGTAAGATCACAATAGTTTCTCAATGCAAAACAATGATCATATGCACACAAGTCCATTGCATGAGAAACACAGCAAATATAAGCAACAGTACAGAGGTCAACAAAACAACACTTGACAAAGCAACATCCTCAACATAGTCATCATTAAATTAACAACGTATACAAAAGCAAACATCAAACTTCACCACAACTCATTTTTGCTACTTATCATACACTGCACTTAAACTCAGTATAAATACAAATTCCAACACTATAATTAAGTCTAGAATGCTAATTAAACAAAGTAAAAACATCAATAAAAAGAAATTCTATCTACCCAGCAGTGCAGCACTGACACTTTCGACTAAAGGTGTTCTAGTGTCCAACACCAACCCACTTGGGAGTGTTAGAATATTAGAAAATATCTTATAATATCTGTTAAGATATGTATAAGATTTAAATTATACTCTATTGAGAAAATATATCTATGATTAGGTTTGTTGGTTCTTATCCCTATAATCAAGGGATTTAATTGTAGCATTAAATATAATCACTTGGTTATAAATATCAAGTAAATATCAAGATACTATTAAGTCATTATCAATAATATTTAGGGTTATAAACATTGTTGTGAGTACCAATAGTTAGTTGGTCCAGTGATGATTGGCCCGCAACTACGATTGGGAGGGGCTGAAACCACTTGATGTCAGAACTGACCCCAAACCAGATTAGGCGGTCCAGTCGGTCGGATACTGGTGGTGAAAAGAAAAAACTCACAACTTCAACAGTTACATTAAATCACTTTGATTTTCTTAAATTGTTACTAGTGTCTAGGCATCACTATCACTGTTATTGTCTCGTGTCTGTGTATGTGCTTTGTAGCTAGCAACACACAGAGTCATACAATCATTATGTTCAACATCATATAACTCAAATTTGAAAGAAAACCAATTAAACATTTCTCCCAAATGTGAATAAAATCAAACCCAATTTGAAAGATAACACATTAAACAAACAATTGGAGTGCAGAACATAGAAAAACCTTATAAAAACACAATCTCTGCATAACAAAAAAATATATCATAAATTTGGAAACCATACCATCAAACTCAAAGTCTCTGAAATATAAAATATGAACAAAAAATCTATAACAGAACATTAATAATAATTTACAAATAGAGTGAAAGATGCAACAAAATGCGAATGAAAATGCGAATGAAATGCATTGAAAAAGTGTAGTAGTGAAAGAGTAAAAGAAACAGAATCGAATGAAAAAGACCTAGAAATTGAACAAAGTGAAGGAAGAGAAAAACCTTGAATATCGGCTAGGCTTGTTTTCTCTTTAGCGTTTTTTGTGCGTTTGTGTTTGTTGTGTCACACATTTATATGGATATATTGCCTCCTATGATTTGCTTGCATATCAAAAATTTAATATTTCTTGGATTATGAGTGGCTTTGTACATAATTTTTTTTTCTGGGATTATTATGGGTGTTTTTTTTATAACGTTCAATCGAAACTAAAACCACATTTATACTACTCAAATCTCTCACGACAAGATCACACATGGTGGTTTTATTATGGGTACTTTTGTTTAAGCGTTAAAAAATAAAAATAAAAAAATATGTTCAAGATTTTATTTATCAAGTGGTGGAATTTTAGATTATTGGAACTCTATTTTTAGAATCATAGGGATTACGCAAAAAAAAATTGTTTTGAAAAATTTGGAGATTTTTTTAAAAAATCTAAAACTATTTTCATATTTTTACTATCATACAAATCATTTTTTTTATAATTCACACAAATTATCACTTATATTATAAGTTTGTTGCATTTTGCTCCGGAGGTCTATCATCTTTTGTTTGCAGATGATTGTTTTTTATTTTGTAGGGCTAATGTGGCTGAGGTGAATGAAATCATGCGGATTTTACATGTTTATGAACAAGCTTCAGGTTAGGAAATTAACTTAGTTAAATAAGAAGTTTTTATTAGTCGGAATATGTCTCACGCAGCTAAAGAAGATCTCTCTCGCATCCTTGGTGTCAAGCTTGTATTGGGTACTGGTATATATCTTGGATTACCGTCCTTGGTTGGAAGAAGTAAAAAAGCAATATTTTCCTACATTAAGAATCGTATTTGGAAGAGAATTAATTCATGGAGAGGGTGTGCGCTGTCAAAGGCAGGTAAGGAAATAATGATAAAGTCGGTACTACAGGCAATAGCATCCTATGTAATGAGTATGTTTATTCTTCCTACTTCACTTATTGATGATATTGAAAAAATGATAAATGTTTTTTGGTGGAGGGGCGGTAATAATAACAATAATAATAAAGGTATTCATTGGTTAGCATGGGAGAGACTTGTTTGCCCGAAGGCTCATGGGGGTTTAGGCTTTCGTAATTTTGAAACTTTTAATAAGGCTATGGTTGCAAAAACAAGTTTGGCATATCGTCCAGAATCCGAGCTCATTGGTAGCAAAGTTAATTAAAGCCAGATATTTTCCACATTCCTCTTTATTTGAGGCTCCATTGGGATACAACTCTAGCTTTGCATGGCGTAGTATGTGGCATGCTAGAAAAATTCTTTCTCTTGGATGTAGGTGGCGGATTGGGAGTGGGGATAATATTCGTGTTATGCATGACCCTTGGTTGCGTTGGAGTGCTATTAGATGGGTGCACTCGCCTCAACCAGCAGGTGTATATCAGTTATCTATCAGAGATTTGTTACACGAAAATTATAGAGCGTGGAATGTAGCTAAGGTTCGAAACTTGTTTTCAGAGGATGTAGCGGAGAGGATTCTGGAAACACCACTTGTTAGCTCGGTCCGTGAGGATAAAGGGGTTTGGGAGGAGGAAAGAAATGAGTGTTATTCAGTGAAATCCGGTTATAAGTTAGCTATGCGTTACATAATAGGTAGCGACAAATATCATGTAGCGGGTAATTGGATTGGTATTTGGAAAGCTCAAGCTCCGCACAAGGCACGTCATTTACTTTGGCGCTTGTGTAGAGGATGTCTCCCGACTCGTTCTCGATTGTTGGAAAGGCGAGTGGAGTGTACTCTCAATTGTCTTGTGTGTGATGATAAGATTGAGGATGAGCTTCACATATTCTTTAGGTGTGCAGTAGCCCGGGATAGTTGGTGTGCAGTCGGTCTGTCGTCGGTCTTACATAATGCTGCATACCAACAAACTAATGCTATGGATCGTATTTTCGCTTTGTGCAGCAATGAAAGTAGTGATACAATTGGTAGAGTGGCTATGTTACTCTGGTGCATTTGGCACAATCGTAATGATAAGCTTTGGAATGATAATTTCCAGTTGCCACGCCAAATTGGAAGATATGCTTTTGATGCTTGGAATAATTGGTACTCAGTTCATAAGTTACAGAGTAATAGTGTGAGCGGAACTACAGAAGCAAATCAAGTAAGGTGGGAAAAACCAGCTCTAGGCTGGGTAAATTGCAACGTCGATGTTGCCTTTGTGTCTGGCTCTGGAAGGACCTCGGTGGGATTGTGTTTTCTCGATAATAGTGGTCAATTCATGGCTGGTATGACACAATGGCAGCAAACTGTGATTTCATCTGTAGAAGGAGAAACATGGACTTTCCTTTTAGCAATGGAAGAAGCTAGAAATGTTAACCCAAAACCTTTTTTTTTTCCTCTCTTTTTCATGTGGTCTATTATATTAAAAAAAAATACAAATTTGTCTAGCATGAGAATCGAACACGTATTAACCGCTAATGCACCTTTCTTTTATCAAATCTCAGGGACATGGTCTAATCATGACCACATCCCTTTAATTTTTTCTTTTGCGATGACTATATTAATAAGAGTCAGGGACAATCTCTTAAGCATGTTGGGATATATCTTTTGTCGATAGTGTTTTTACATGGTCAGTTGTATGTTGCAACTTCAAAAGTTATTTAAAGAGAATGATTAAAAAATATTGATTATTGACGAAGACGGTGAAAATACAAATAAAACTTCCAATGTAGACAATAAAGAAATATTTCGTAATATACCATAATTTCCGTTGTATGAACATTATCCAATTTTATTGTTGAACAAATATTTAATGGCACTAGATTTTTTTATATACGTTTTAGTGTTAAAAAATTTATATCTTATTTTTAAAATGTGAATCTTCTATATTAGGGTTCGTTTGACCTAGCTATTTTAGCTCTTAAAAGCTATATGAAATCTAGAAGTTAAAATAAGAACTTTCAAAAAAAAGAGCAAAAGTTGTTTGGTAAAATATATATTTTTTTTTAAATTGGTACCAGAAAAAAAAATAACAACTAATAATATTTAAATGAAAACACACTTTAAAATGAAAAAAATACGTAATAAAAAGAGCCTACAACAGAAATCGAATCGTGATCATTTGAAAAAAACTCCGAATTTTTTTCAAAAGTAGGTTTCAACCTATTTTCCTAGAAGCTCGTTTAATCCAATTTTGCACATTGAAAAAATCTACTTTTTACGGTTGAGAGTTTTACTAAAAATGTGTTTGGCCCAACATTTGATTAAAAAGAGAATAAAAAGATAAAAAAAAAGTCGGGTCAAACAGTACCTTAGAGTCCTTAATTTTTTTAAAAAAATGGATTACAGAAAAGCTATCATGATTAGCTTTTCATTTTGGGGTTAAAAGTAATTTTAAAAAAAAATCTATATTAAACACTATTAAAATGATAAAATGGATTTTTTTAAAAATAAAATTTTTCTTAAAAAAATATAAAACAAAGAGACCCTACAAGAAAGTCTAAGCTCAAAGATCAATGTGAAGTATTTTTAAAAGCAATGATGTGCCCTTGGTGACAACAATAATAGCAAACAATAATTGGATGATGTTTTCTATTTCGAAAATTACCTCTTTTGCAATGTCTTTTTTCACAATTTTCATTTTTATATATCACAAGTTTTCTTTGAAGAAACATTTACAAATTTAGGACCAATTGCAAAATGAGTTTTCGCAACCAGTGTTTTAAAAATCGGACCGGACATCAAACCGGCGAGAGTATTGGATCACTGGTTTATTGGTCGAACTGCATGAGTAAACCGGATCAAACCGGATAAACCAGTGGAATGAACCGGTCTTTATAATAAAACCATATAAGTATTAAACCAGTCGAACTGGATGACTCGGTCTCTAAAAAATCATGACACCTGCAAAATTTGAAATTTTGAAAATGTCATAAACCCATAATATCACAAGTTCTTAAATTCAAATCATAAATATTTTCAAAACACACAATAAAATAGTACAAATACAAATCTAAATAAAACCATTAAATTCAAATTTTGTTTATTTGTTATGATTTAAAAGACACCTGATTTTGTACCTCAAAAAATTAACGGCAACTAGCATTTTTATAGTTATATTATTATATAAACCACTAAACAAAATATGGGCTATGAACTATGAAGTCATGCATTAAAAAAAGCCCAAACCATATTATACAAAGATACAAACCCTAAATTGTAGATACAACATTTTATACATGTTTTGCAGCCGCCACTTCACTTTTTCTTTACTATGTGTACTGCACTTTTGTTCTTCTTCTTTTTCTGTGCAACACTGCAAGTGAATATTTAGTTCTTATTTTTTTATTTTACATATTTTTTCTTAAATGTGGATCCACCAATGTTTACTACCACAACCTTGATTCTCATCTCCTTCGCTATTTTCTCATCCTCGACCTCTCTGAATCTGATCCACTGGTTCTTTATCTCTGAATCTGAGTCTGTTTCTCATTTCTATTTCTATCTTCATTCTGCTATTTTTAATTTTAATTAAAAAAATGAAACAATGTCGTTTTGCTGCTGATGAAAGGGAAAAAAGCAGTCAACCCGCTGGTTTTTAAAACCGCCGGTTCTCCGGTTTTTACCGGTTTTGTCCGGTTCTGGCCGGTTCAACTGCTTATCCGGTCCAACAGTCAAACCAGGCCGCTCTACCCTCCGGTTCCCGGTCAGACCGGTCCGGTTTTTAAAAAACACTGTTCGCAACACAAGCCTTGTCCAATTAGAGTGAAAGTGTCAAACAGAAAAAATATAAAAAGTCTTTTTTTTCTAATACAAAGTCTCAAATATTATTTTGTTATTAATTAATAGGATACAAAGTTTCACATTATTTATACCGTGGAAGACACTATTTCTTTCATTTTCGGAGTTCGTTGTTTTTAGGCTTAATTACACTTTTTGTTCCTTATCTTTATTTTATGTTTCAAGTTGGTACCTTATCTTTTTAAAGTTTCAAGTTGGTAAATTATCTTTTCTACAGGTTTCAAGTTGGTACCTTCCGTCAATTTTTTAACTATTACCGTTAAATTTGGACACGTGGCAATTTTTTTGAACTTATAAGTCAATGACACGTAAGAGCTGCATAAGCGGTAGGAAGGAACGACGCACTATGAGATGACCAGATGGACAAACTGAATAAAATGATCAGCTCGGTTTTGAGGATCCACCGATGCTAAGTTAATATTTCACGCCCTAACCGACGACCAAAGAGAGCCAAATGTGCTGCAAGAAATAAATAAGTGTCGAGTTATCTCCATGTCTCCGCATCTAGCTACACAACACTAGGCCTCTGGATTGATGATATCACGAATAGCCAAATTTGTTTTTGTTGGCAACCTGTCTCTCAACAATCTCCAAGCAAAAATAGACACCTTCAAGGGAACATGTTTATGCCAAATAAGATATGCTACGACGTCCAAAGGATCAAACTGATGAGAAGTCAAAGGATGATAAGCTCCCTGGACTGAATAACCTCTGATAGGGTCAAGCCGCCACTGCCAAAAGTCTTGGGGCTGAACTTGCAATAAGACATCATGAGGTAAAGCCTAACACTCCCCCAACATCTCCTCCTCCCAAGCCCACAACTGTCTCCGCCACATCCACGCCTCCCCCTCCAATACCCCACCTTAGAGAAAACAATTCGGCCACCGTACTTGATTAGTTCATCGCCATATCAAATAAGCGCCGAAATCTCACACATAAGGGGTCTCATCTACCCAAGTATCAGTCCAGAAAAGGTCTCTTACCCATCCCCCACCTTATTCAAAACACTCTCCTCAAACCACCCGCCTCCTAGGTCATCTACTACATCTCGAATTCTCACAATCTCCCTCCACCAAGAAGAACCATTCCTCACCCCCGCTCTCAAACACCCTCTATATTCCCCATACCGAGCTGCCAACACCCTGACCACAATCCCCCTCTATCCACCAACATCCTCCAACACCATTTCCCTAGAAATGCAATATTAAACTCCTTCAACCGCCTAACCCCCAACCCTCCATACTTCTTACTCAAGCATACAATATTCCAACTAATCCAAGAGGTTTTCCTAGCATTCTCACTCCTACCACAATTTTTTTTTCAAAAGAGAATCAATAGAAGAGATAGTACTTGAGGTAGCTTTGAAGAAGGAAAGAGCATAGACAGACAATAAGGTCAAAATAGACTTTAGAGAACTAGACGACCACCGAAAGAAAGGAAGTGACTCTTCCACCCAGACAAACGATTCCGAATACGAGTCAACACCGGTTTCCAAAAAACCAGACAACGCAGATCACCACCAATAGGAAGACTCGGATAAAGGAAAGGTACCTTTCCCACTTTACACTACAGAGCGGTCGCCGCCGTACGCAACAAATAATCAGCGATATTAACTCCTACCAACATACTTTTATTAAAGTCCACCTTCAAACCTGGCATAGTCTCAAACAACACAAGAGCAACCCGCAAAAGAAATGGTTCTCAACCACGGCTTTCATCAAAACATTCAAACTTTCAGCGTCTAACAAAAATAGAAAGGGAGACAGCGGATCCAATTGTCTTAAACCTCTCTCCAAAGGGAATTCTTTAGTTTGGCTGCCATTGACTAAGACTGAAGCTGATGTCGTACAAACACACTCTTTTATACGCTTTCGCCACAAAAATTGGAAATGACATTTTCCCCATAACTACATCTAAATAACCCCAATCTACCGAGTCGTAGACTTTTTCAAAATCAACCTTAAATAACAGCAACTCTTTCTTA
Source organism: Trifolium subterraneum (assembly GCA_951799995.1). Classification (NCBI taxonomy): domain Eukaryota; kingdom Viridiplantae; phylum Streptophyta; class Magnoliopsida; order Fabales; family Fabaceae; genus Trifolium; species Trifolium subterraneum. The sequence goes on from OX637465.1 coordinate 6,393,752, forward strand.
GTCTTACAGGCTTCGTCCACCACCTCATTCTCGATGCAAATCCCATCAAGAATCGGCATATCTTTCACGAACACCGTCTGAGACTCAGTAAACACACTACCCATCACCCCCTGCAATCTGTTAGCTAAAACCTTCGCCAGAATTTGATACAGACTTCCCACCGGAGAGATGAGTCGAAAAGTATTCAAATGTTGTGGCCTATCGACCTTAGGGATAAAAGTAATGAACGTTGAATTTAAACCTTTCAACAATTTCCCATTACGATGAAATTTAGCAATGAAATGCATGATGTCGGCCTGCATCTCCGGCCATAAGTCCTTAATAAAACCCAAGTTAATCCCACCAGGTCCCGGGCTTTTGTAACTGTCACAATCCCATATCGTTGTCTTAACCTCCTCTAAAGAAAAAAGTTTAGTCAAACTACCACCTTCCATAGAAGGTTATCCACCCGAGGTTTATCCATCGTACCTGCCTTAAAGTTAGAAGTAAAGTCTGCATACAGAGCTTGTCGGATAGGTTGCACTCCTTTCGTAGGTACATCATCCACCTGGATTGAAGAAATGACATTTCCCTTCTTATGGCTCGCATCACCCTCCTTAAGCCAAAGGGAACAAGATTGCTGCCAACATATACTAGCATTCCTACGAGCCAAGGAGTCGATGTCAGACATTATCTCATGCAGTTCTTCTAGCTCGACTTTTGACAAATCCTTTTCCTCCCCCTTACCATACAAAGCTGAGAGGCGGACTTTTAAAGAGTCAATTATGCTGGACAGATTTTGAGAATGAGCCTCATGCCACTCTTTTAGAGTCAATTTGCATCAACCTAAATTTCTCCTTCAAGACAAATCCTCCTCGGCCGTCAATCTTGTTCCACTTTTCTCGCACGAGTTGATTATATCCAGGAATATCTTTCCAACATTTCAGCATCTGAGACAATAGAGGCCCCCAATTTTCCTCATTAGCCTCCAACATCAGCGGACAATCATCAGATAAACCCCTCAACTGGGCCACCTGAATGCAATTGGGCCAAGTCAAACACCACTCTTCAGAGAGCAGGAATCTATCCAGCCGACTCATCGACATACCATCACCCTTATACTAAGTAAACTTGCGCCCGCTCAGAGGAAGATCAATCAGGACAGAGTCATTTATAAAGTGGTTAAAAGGAATATGACCCGAAGGGCGAGGTCCTTCCCTGGATGAACGCCTTTCCTCAATGCTACTAACTGCATTAAAATCCCAGTGCACACACACCCTCTCTCTGTTTAGCGACTGAATCCTCCCCAACAAAGAGTCCCACAAAGTTTGTTTTGCCTCCATATTACAAGGCGTGTAAACATTTGCTAAGTGGAACTCCTCACCGAATTTTAAAAAACGGCAGTGACACCACAGGACGTGCTCACGACTTATCTACGACCATACCTCTACCTCCGGAGTATCCCATATAGTTAGCAGACCTCACAACGCCCATATGGACAGACGAAAGGAAAAGGTATAAGGTGAATTGTAACAGCCTGTACCCCATCTTAGGCTATCACGGTACTGTCACCTCACGATCTTCTCCACTCCCCTCTCTAGTGGAGTTTTTGCCATCCGTGGGAATCGAACTGTTGTGGCATGTGTGAGTGTTAAGTCCTACATTGCTTAGAAAAGTGGAGGCTGAACACACTTTATAAGTGAGAGGACCCATAAACCTAACATCTTAAGGTTTTGTGTTAAAGTGTAGTGTCCAACTCACTTGTAGAGTTGTTCTTGAACCCAATGTGGATGATCCCTCTGGCTGCCCCTCGTGATGATCTAACACGAACCACGTACCCTAGATTCAAGTACATGTTCAATTCATTCCCACTACCAATTGTAATAAGATAAAGGACCTTTAATATAGTTTTAGAGTTGAGATACTCTCAATTTCTCATTATTTCCATTTCCTCCATTAGTGTATAGTTTTAGAAATATAAATATAAAAGTGTGATATTAAGTGAGTCCAAATGTCTTTTATACACCCTAAAATATTTAAAAACTTTGGTAATGGAAGAAATGAAAAGAAGTGACAATAGAGAGGATCATAACTCAACTTTTTATGTCTTCTCATGATGTACTAAAAAAAACTATTTTTATTTTTAGATGAACAACAAAAATAACGTCAACCCCTATAGCATTGCATCTAAAGTTTTATCATTTGAAATAATGTAAAATATTTTATGTTAATGCCTTAATGGCGCAATATAAAAAATATTCTCTTTGTGAAATTTGACTTAGTTAAGTTACTACCAAAACATGAAATTGACCGCTGAAAGAAAGATGCGAAAACAACAAATAAAAGCTTGTTGTGTATATATAATAAACCATATAATCTTACAAGTACTCCGTATTATCATAAGCCATTTATTTTTGTTAAAAAGTACTCTAGTAGCTAGAGAGAAAAATTACATTAAGGTATAATATGAAAATAAAATTCCTTAATTTTATTTGTACTTTTGCGTGTGTTTTTAAGGAAAGGGAAATAACAAACGAAACAAGTAAAAGTTGGCTTAGCCCTTAAGGTTAACAAAATGTACATGTTCACATAAAATTATACTTCGTTGATAACCATATAAAATAGTCGATATTGTTATTATTAACTAGACACTGACTGTGCTATCGCACGGGTTTTTGTAGATTTTCATATATTATATAAAAAGAATTATAATAAATTTTTTAAAATAAATGCTACAATCAAGTCTGTCTTTTAAAATCAGTCTAAACTGACTCATCCCCCAGTGTATAATAAAATCACCCAAGCACCATATTGAATATTATAAAAATCTTGCAATGCAGACCATCCATGTTTAAAATATAGTAAATATAAAACGCGGCGAGAATGAATAGTTAGAGTATATATAAAATAAAATTTAAAAAACCTCTTAAACAACGTAGCGCAAGTTGAAATTCAATATTTTGATCAGCTATAGTAGTAATTAAAATTCAATATTTTGATCAGTCATAATAGCAGTAGCAATATATATATATATATATATATAGGAAAAACAAAGCATATATGACTAATATTCATAACACATCTTTATAAAATAAAAATTGATTTCTATTTAAACAAATTAAATATTTTCATAGCAGCGAAAAATATTAAATTATATATTGTTGTGACACGTCATGGATTCGATTTCTACCGAGGTAGGTGTATAAAAAAATTAGAGACTTAGAAAAAAAAATTGAACATTTATTACAGAAAAAATTGATTGGATTGCATATTCAATACATGTTGGTTACAAAAATATTTAAAATTAATTGATATGTCATAGTGGCTAATATATGAAGTCTTTACAAAAAGGTTATAAGTTCAACTCATGCCGCTAAATAGTACCTCTGGTGGATTTGTTAAGTATGCAAAAAATGGAAATAAAAGGTAAAAGTAATATTTATAAAGTAATTTTTTATACTTTTGAGGTGTTGACTACACAAGTTACGAGGCAATTTTTTTTTGGTCTTAGAAGAAGTGGTAATCCACTGAAATTAAAACTCACAAATAATTGTGAGATCCCGGGTTCGAACTCGGGTCACGACGTCCAGCCTAACAATTTTGGCATTTTTGCCAGTTTAGCTACTTTATTAATAAGTTTAACTAACCAGTGTCCTGTTTAGTATTTTCCTTATATTTATTATTTTTGAAAAAATGAGTAAATTAAATTAAGCAAGGAATGATATTTGGGAGTAATAAATATGTGAATATATTTGTAGGGTAAGTAATTCACAATATAATCCAAAGTTGGAAGTAGAAGACAACTTAAGTAGATCCAAAAGAGTAAGTGAATTGCACCATATTGTTGTCGGAGGTTGTGGAAAATATGGTGTTCCTGCGGTTGGTGCATTGCATAAGAAAAAAAGAAGAAGAAAGAGTATGAGAAATATGAAATTAGGGGATTGATCGTTTTCTATATGATATATTAACTTTTAAGAAATTAAGATAATTTTTCACATACCTTTATATTTTTTTTAAAGCCAAAAGGTGGAATCTATGAGCATTCCACCATAACAGCCGCTCCCCTCAATTTTGATAGCAGTGGCTCCCCTCTCCTAAACGTTAATTTATTCTTTTTGTGCATCCACCAAGGATAAATGGTTTTAGGGTCAATTTTTGATCTAAAATCACCTCTCAAAATTGTTTTTCATTTTCTTTTCAATTAAATAAGTGATTATCCACATAGATTTGCTTCTTCGTTTTTTTTTTATTTTTTAAGTTTGTCGTCGTCTTTTGCGGCGTTGTGTTCGTAGTCGTCTTGTGCGACATTGTGTTTGTGGTCGTCTTGTGCGGCATTTGTTGGTTTTTCATTGCGGTGTTTCGTTGATTCAAATTGGCATATTTACATCAACTCATTACAGATCTGAAGACTTTAAAGACTTGGACGTCAACGTTGCAAATCCGGGAGTATGAATGTTCTGGTGACTTTTATTTTGTCATATTTGTAGGCACTTTCATGATGCCGTTGTATGCTATTAACCTAGGTGCTACAAGTTTGTTTGTAGATTCACCTTTTTCAGTTTTTAGCAATCTTGAATTTGTAATGATCTATGTATTTTCAATTTGAATGAATGAATCCTTATTTTTAGTAAAAAAAAAAAAAAAATTCACATTTATTTCTCCTAATTGAAATATAATATCTCAACAAAAAAAAATTCAGAAACTAAGTACATTTTTTATATTTAAAAAAAGTGTAAGCGGCTCAAAATTTAAGTACTTGGGTAAACTTTTTTCCCCAAATGTCATATTTTGATAATAAAAGATGTTTAAGTGTTTTATTATAAGCAAATGATATTATATAAGGGAGTATAAGGTGTGCTCAATCCCTTACATCAAGGCAATTTAGACAATACTATTGAAGCAAGTCAAATGATCAAAACACCAATGAGAAAAGAAATACAAGACTTATTACCCTTCCGGCCACTAACTCATATCCGAGATATAGCTTTGATGTCATTCACAAGGGAAGAAGCACTTATAACCACTCCATTAAAAATTACATTATTTCTAAGTTTCCATAAGCTCCAAATTGTTGCCAACCATATCAAATGTTTAACCCGATCGAACTTGTTTAAGTGTATGTTTGGTACTCAGGTCCGACCCTGAGCATAGGCAAATGGGTGCGATGACCGGAGGCCCATTATTTTAAGTGGTCCAATTTTATTTTTATATCTACCTATTATTATAAAAAAAAAAAGCAATTATATTTAAAGAAAGAATCTTAGTCAAAAGAAAAAAATTTAAAGAAAGAATCAATTATATTTAAAGAAAGTATGATTAGGCTAAAAAATAGGTGTTATTCCAAAATGTAATTGAGGTTCAATTATATATATATATATATATATATATATATATATATATACTACTGAGTAAAATGTGATTAGGCAAGGCCTATAAGATTACTAAAATATATACCCATAACAACAAAACGACGGTACAATTGCCTTTACTACTCTGTTGAATGTGTTCTGTTGTTTTCTAATTCTTGCATTTCTCTAAGGTACGTATGGATCTTATAGTTTTTTTTGTATGTTTATGTTATAGCCTTTTTTTAGGTTTTTATGTTGTATGGATTATTCTTGAAGAAGTTTTTCAAAATTGAAGTTGATTAAAACTTACTTGAGATCATCAACGTCACAAGAGAGATTGAACGGTTTGGCAACTTTGAAAATTGAGAAGGATATGTTGGCGGACATTGATGTTGATGCACTTATCAATGATTTTGCATCTCAAAATGCTCGAAGAAATCATTTCTTATGAATTTCCATGTAATTTTTTCTTTTGATATTTTGTAAGACTATTATTATGTATTAATGCTATTATATTAAATGAAAGAAGATTTTTTTTCTTAAATTTGGCCTAGGCTCCATAAAATGTCAGGAACGGGGCTGTTGGTACTATCAAAGTGGATATGTAATAATCACGGTAACTCATTGTGATATTCTAAAAGTTACACTTTGTAGCTTGTACAAAATTATGATGAGTCGCCGTGATTCTAACATACTGTAATACAAAATACACACCAAGTGTCCACCGTCTAAGAGAGATGTGTATGAAGAAAGATGTGTATGAAGAGAAACCTAAATCTACCACCAAGAAATGATTTTCACTTCTCTACCAATGCTATAACAGATGATGGTTTATGAGCAAACAAATAACATGTTATTTTTCTTTCTTCCGAAAGAGACCAATAATCAGCTAATCATAACACTTGAAACCCAATCCGTGTTTCTTTACCAACAAGATAAATATTGCAAAATTCTGATACATAATCAGCCACAACATTTGATAAAGGACCAAATATACATAACCATTTTTAAATTTTAATACAAAGAGACGAAGACATATCACAACCAACTACCAAGTGATCAATAACAGAACAAGATGCCACATCCAAATAACATCCTTGTGTGATGCCATCATGATTGGGACTAAATGCGTTAACAAATGATAAGCACTTATGACTGAGAACCCACTAGAAGGATCAGGATGCCACATCCATTTATCCAAAAATCAACCTGCAAAAACACATTTTCCAAAAGAACACAACACAACACTCCAAAACAAAATCCTCCTCCCACGCAAATATATGTCTACGCCATCTTTACCCATTACGCCCAACATCCCAACCTCTCATATACATATAAGCCACCGTAATATTTTTATCAGTAGCCAACTCAAAAAATCTATTAAAACGAATAGACAGAGCGTCTCCCTCCAACCACATATCTTTCTAAAACAGTGTCCCTTCACCATTACCCACCTTTCTACTAATGTTATTCTAAAACCATCTCCCAATACTTAACTCAACCCATCTCTAACATCACACAAGTCCTTCCACCACAAGGAAGTCTGTCTCCCCCCTCCCGTAATTCTGCCATCTGCCATCCCCTATTTAGTCACCAACATATTAAACCACAACCTCTTTTTATCCACCAACATCTAACACCATTTTCCTAAAAGGGATAAATTAAATTCTCTAATGCTATGCACTCCTAAATCGCCCCCATCTCTGTCAAGACAAACCTTATCTCATTTTACCCAATTTCTTTTTCTAATGTCCTCACTCCCACCCACCCCATAAAAAAGATTTAAAAAGGGACTCAATAGAACGAATAATACCTGCAGGAGCCTTGAAGAAGGAAAAAAATAAACCCGCAATATGACAAGACAGATTTGAGCAAGACTAGGTGACCATCGATAAGAAGCAATTTTTCCACCTAGACAATCTCTTCCTAATTTTCTCAAGCAACGGTATCCACAACGAATGACAACGAGGATTACCTCCAATAGGGAGACCTAGATAGATAAAAGGAATCGAACGATTTTACAATTCACCACCAATGATACATTGAACAACCAATTATCATCCACGTTAACACCCACTAGCATACTCTTATGGAAATTAACTTTTAGCCCCGACACCAACTCAAACAAAATCAGAAGGGCTTTACTTGCCCTAATGTTAGCCCAACTCTTGTCACCCACAATCAATGTATCATCAACAAATTGCAAATGAGAAATGCAAACTTGAGAATCTGGATCATCATCAATCATATAACCTTTAAATAAATTTTCGTCTACTGAAGTCTTCAACATGACATTCAAACATTGCATTATTATATATACAGAGGCAAGAGTTCAAACTTTGAATATCCTACTCATTCACCTTATAGGTGGAATTTCTAACTAGTAGACTACTTAACAAAAAAAATTGAATAAATATAAAAAAAATTGAATTTAAACATCGTGAGTTATATTTTGGAAATTAAAACTCTAATATTCTATTACCTCAACCTACATAATGTTTTTGTTGAGCTCAACTTGAAAATGGATTTACTGCGATAACTTCGTGGTGCAGTTATTATTGCATGTGAGCCATCTGATCCGAATCAACAGATAAAATCATTTAACTGCATATTTAATCTAGACCATCTAATCTAAATTTAATAGTTGAAATTGATAAATATGAAAAACTATTACATCAATAAATTCCACTCAACTTTTTCTTGTTGACAAAGTCCACTCAATCTCCACCTACCTTATTGGAACAATTCTTTTATTATATTTATCAAATTTACACGTCTTGAATATTCTCTCTTTTCTCACCTTATCATATCTATCTCTATATATATGTTATACACCAAAAGATAAAGAGAGACACAAATAATTGAACAAAATTGAAAGCAAATAATTAACAACAATGGCGTTGAAGTTGAAGGATACATTTTACATATCACATGGATCACCAACGTTGTCAATAGATGAATCAATTGAAGCAAGAAAGTTTCTACAATCATGGAAGAAAGATGTGTATGAAGAGAAACCAAAATCTATTTTGGTTATTTCTGGTCATTGGGACACCACCGTACCAACCGTTAACGTTATTCAAACAACCAATGATACAATCTATGACTTCTATGGTTTTCCCAAACCCATGTACCAGGTTTCTTTCTTTTCTCTTCTTTTTTTTCAGCATACTTCATCCAACTATAATTATATTTTAAATATATTAAATAATTGATGTATTTAACAGATATTCATATTATTATAATCAAGTTATTCAATATTTCTTACCAAAAAAAAGTTATTCAATATTTGAATTTTGTTTATAATTTATAATTGTGGTAATAATAATAATAACATGTGTCTTTATTTAGTACTAAAAGTAGTAATGAATTAATGTTAATAAACAAACAAAAAATAAGTAAATGTATCTGGACACCATTTGGACCAACTACATATATAGAATTTTTTGTCATCATTCTTATATTTTTGCTTTTCTTACATGTTTGTAGACGTGGAACAAAAATAGTCAATATAGTGTTTTTATGTGTGAGATGAATAACTGTGATTTCTTAGGAAGGATATTTAGTTTGGTAAAGGAATAGTTAGGTATATTTGTTAGTTGGTGAGTCATGGTCAACTAATTTGACTAGTCACCACACGAAAATATAAAACACTAATTTGACTAGTATTATAGTTTGGTAATTCTTAAATTCAAATATTTTTTCATGCACTTTGTCCCTTTTTTTCATTTTTTAAAGTGGCTAGCTAGAAATTCCACTTTTTAAGGTGGATGAGTAGGATGATCGAAATTCGAACTCCGACACTCTGCTTATGTAATATAATATTCTACCAATTGAATTAAACTCGCGGAACACTTTGTCCCTTTTTTAACGAAAAGTTTTTTCCCTTGAATTATTTAGTTATGCACAAATTATTACTCTCATCATTCCAAAATATAAGTATTTTTAGATAAATTACAAGCAACCATTTTTAGATTATTATGTCCTAAAAGTTCAACATAATGCCAATATTCCAAAAGATTGCTATGTTTTCACTTTAACATAAAAGTATTAGAGGCTTTTCTGAGGTCTATCATGGTGCACCGGTGGCGAATAATTCTAACGAATACGAATTTTACAAAATCTATCGTTGGATTGAAAGTTTATATCATATAGATCATCCATATAAATTTTTTAAAAAATTGAAAATCATTTGATGTGTTATTGAGACTCACCAAGATTAACGGTATTCAATAAAAATTCATAAACCGTTAATCTTGGTGGGTTTCAATAACACATCATATGATTTTCAATTTTTTTAAAAATTTGTATGGATGATCTATATGATATAAACTTTCAAACCAACGGTGGATTTTGTAAAATTCGTATTCGCTATACAGTTATCGACAAGTGGTGCACCATACACCACTTGACTAACTATTTCATGTTAGACTTCACCCGTATTAGATTATCCATGTTTAATTTTCTTAGGCAGGCACCTATCAAAACTATGAAATTCTAAATAAAAGCTAGCTACAAAATAAGACATAAATTTCTAAATTTCACTTCCCTTTCTCTCTTACATTACATAACCTTCTCTCTTTTACTAGCTCAAATATCCAGCACCTGGAGCTCCACATTTAGCCAAAAGGGTAAAGGAACTACTGAACAAATCCGGTTTCAACCGCGTCAACGAAGACAAAAAGAGAGGACTTGATCATGGTGCTTGGGTTCCACTCATGTTAATGTATCCAGATGCTGATATACCAGTTTGTCAGCTTTCTGTTCAATCTAACTTAGATGGAACTTATCATTATAACATTGGAAAAGCATTGGCTCCTCTTAAAGATGAAGGTGTGTTGATAATTGGTTCTGGAAGTGCTGTTCATAATTTGAGAGCACTTGACTTCAGTGCAGGTGGAGATGTTACTCCTTGGGCCTTAGAATTTGATAATTGGTTGAAAGATGCTCTTCTTGATGGAAGGTATGTACTCTTTTATTTTTCATGTCCAAATTTGTATACATAGTTGATTTTATTGATAATGTTGACGAGTTTTGAAAACCGGTTCGCAAATGCAACATCACATCTTATGGTGTCTCCACATCCAAGGTTTTTAAAAAAACTATCTACAACCGCAATTGTGACTGCATCACAGCTTTTTTTTGTGCTTTGAAGGTTTTGGTAGATTCTCCGCATTCACGCAGTTAGACCATCGGCGGTCGTTGATCAAAATCGGATATTCAAATTCAATATTTTAAATTATAACATAAAATTTCAAATCTACATTTTTTGGAATTGTTCGATCTTCATCGAACGGTTACTAATGTTCTGAATGCGTGGATGCGAGATCCCCTGACTATAGTGAATCCGATTATTTGGCTTTCAAATCTGCATTTACATCGGCTATATTTGATTGCAATTTTTCGCAATATAAAAAATCGCAAATAGTATTATTTGGCTTTTCATGGATTGGTTGTGAATGTTTAATTTGAATTGCTTTTGTAGATATGAAGATGTAAATCATTATGAACAAAAGGCACCACATGCTAAAAAGGCTCATCCACATCCAGATCACTTTTTTCCGTTGCATGTTGCTATTGGTGCTGCTGGTGAAAATTCAAAGGCAAAACTTATCCATAGTAGTATTGAAGTGGGCACTCTATCTTATGCCTCTTACCAATTTACATCAGATTCAAGCTAAACTTGTACTTTAATACATGCTGTTTCAGTTGCATATACTCTCTATGCACTGTTATTCAATATGTATCAATGAAGATTTGTTGCTTCGAAGTTAAGTTACTTGTGTTTGTATGTTATGTTTTGAACTTTTGAAGCTTTAATGTAAAAACTGAATTCATTGTTCTGAATAAAAGAAATGTTAAGTACTTTTCATCTTGTTGAGATTAAATATGGTCTGGTAACTAATCTAAGTAAGTAATGTGACAACTCTGAGATACAACATTGAACGACAACTGTTAGAAGATGAGTGCTATCAATACTCATTTTTATACTAATTTTTCAATACTCTCTTATTGAGTGAAATACAAGCAGGTCCTACTATTTTGAGAATAGTTTTAACATAAAATAGTTGGATCTGATTAAATTTTATACAATTAAAATAACAAGTGTTGAAAAATGGATGTTAAAATGAGTATTACCAACACTTTTTTTATGTTACAAATATGTTGACACAAATAAGCGTTCATTTTCACAAGCTATTTCTCTAGCTATCTCATTATAGAGGACGAGAGAGTCACTCGATAAAAAAAAAAAACGGAGAGAACTTAAATTGCAATGCATGATTCTTATCAAAGAACATAACCATCTTTGGAAATTACAAACAAAATTGTGGCAACTAAGGTATTCAAGAATTCATCAATGTTCCTTGTAGACAAATATGACTCTTTGAAAGTTGAGACAGTGTCTTACCCAATGCAGAACTACTAATATGCAAAAAGATCAAAGAAATGTCAAAAGGTTGAGAGAAACATAACTCTTTACAATAGCTCACTGACAACATTATACAAATGCACAAGATTTTACTTCTACCGAACATATAGAACCTAGACAAAATTCCAGAAAAGAAAGTGGCGCAAAGATGAATCACAAGCCATCCTTTGAGTGGCGCGGTCTTACTTCAGGATTGCAAGTATATTGAGGGTATCATCAATGCAGTTAAACAGAGGATGCTTTAGTGTTTTGAATGTTTAACCTAAAATTCTGTGTCAAAGCATGAAACCATGATCTTTGAAACCATGGACCTTGCAAAAGGTATGTAGCTCAAGCTATACCTGTCAATCAAAATATCAGAATTATTGAGGGAGTGTTAAAATAAAATAAAACATTGTACACATGAGAGGAAGGAAGCATAGCGTCACATTTGAATAATCATATTGCATGCTCAAAGAAATATATCACATTGTATGTTGGACTGAGATAAATGATAATATTTTTTTAGATGAACGAAGAGTGTAGTAAACATCAATAGGAAACTTAGACGTGCCAACTAGATTGACACCTCCAAGAAACGTCTATCCTATGCCACAAACTCGTAAATATATATTAACAAAAATGAAAAAAAATGTACGAGAGGGTGCCAAACCTAACCCTCAAGAAAGACAAGAAAACAAAGCAAAAGGATAACTCTAATGTGCTATGCCATGCATTCCAGATTTAATTTGGTTGACATCCTCTGCTATTGTTATTATACATAATAAATAATACTACAATAAGAAAACTATTATAAGTTAGTATTCTTATTCTTTTATAAGGCTATACAAGTTTCTGATTAATAAATGAAATTTGTATAGTTCGAAGTATGGACATAATTTTGTTTCATTATCAATGTAAAGCTATTTTGCACTATCCTCCAATCACATGGGTAGCCAAACACTTCTGATGATGTAGCAATGAATACATCATGAGACACTGGACCAAAATTGAAGTATCAGTTTATCCTAAACGTTTAAGTGTATAATACAAAACATATTGATGCAGTGGTAGGTGCTCATGCCTTGACTTTGAGAACTAATTAAACTGAAACAGAAAAAAACAGTATAATTAAGTGTTTGCTACTGCCATACTGTGGCCGGCTATGTAGCATTTATTTAGGGCATGTGTGCTTAGTTCATTTTACATTAGGATCCTCTGTACAGTTAGAACACGATCCTCATTAGATTCATAAGAGTTTAATGTGTGCAATTGCATTTAGAAATATCATGACATACCAAACTAGTGCCCCAAACTCCAAGATAATTGCAAGAAGTGTTAGCAACTTGTTATGAACCTGCTCAATGCAAAACAATGAAATAAGGAGCTATTCATAAAAGCTCTTTTCTGTCAGAAGTATAATGAATCTATTGCAGATGCACTTAGACTTACATAAAGTGCACAGAACAAGGCAATTATCATACTTGCAATGTATATGGCGGTTGCATAAATTCGGACAGGATCAAGCATCATCGATACTTGCCTTTTAGGACCTATGAGGAATGCTGTGCTGCCATAAAAAAGACTTCCACTTAGTATTTGAAGAAAACCAAACAGCTATTAGACCAAAGGTTAAATAATCCACAGGTTAAGATTTGAACTTTTCGATCAATTTTAATTTAAAATGTCATGTCTAGGATGAAATGATAAGTTGTAACTAGCAAACAGTTCATTCAGCAAAACACAGACAATGGGACATATATGGTCTTGTTTGCACAAACAACTTATTCCCAGCTTATACCAAAAATGCTTATCACATGACAAGCGCTTATGTATAAGACATTTCTAGGACAAAAGATAAAATAAAGTTAAAATGACTCCGTACAAATTATAAGCTATCTTGGAGAACTTACTGAAAATAGCTTATGAACAATGTCATAAGCTGTTTTCATAAGTTATCCCAAACAGTCTCACAAAATTTATGCCAGTAGATAAACTCAAGCAAGTCAGTCCAAACAGGCCCGCCTTTTTTCGGAGGGACAAAAAATTTGTTCTTAAGCATAGAACCAAAGGGAAAACTATCATTTCAGTACCAGCAGTCTCACCACTGATCAACCCATCTATTACACACTGGCCACTAATCCAGAAAACCTGAAATGGAATGAAGTTTACAGGTGCGGATACAGGCATCCAGGGAGGACAAGATTGAAAAAATTCGAAGGAATCCAGGGAGGATAACATCATACAAAGGTGTTTCATGGGAAAGTTCAAAAACATGACTTGAAGGGAGAGAAGATACTAAGAAAATTAGAAATCCATCACTAACTCTCCTTTGAAAATGTTATTATGATAAATTCATTCAGAATCTTGTGTGGAGCCCATATGTCCATATACAGACCCTGTTTGATTTAACTTAATTGATACAGAACTGTAATTTGTAACCGTCTAAAAGCTCCGTAACTAACTATGACAGAACTCTAAGCTGAAAGCTTAACAGAAACAATTATTATTGTCTACCCCTTAACTAACTAACTGGTAGGTGCATTTAATTATCTTTATTATGTTTAAAAGATAATACATTTACTAGTCTACCCCTTATGTCATCTACTCAGAACATTAAGAAATTAATGTAAGGACATTTTTGAAATAGTAACATTAAATGTGCATAGAATAACTAATTTTTGTTTGTATTAAGTCCAACAAGTTCAGACACTCTGCTTATAATTGAGTCCAAACTCCAAAGTATTAGTAAGCAATTGTCTATAAGAAGTAACGTAACATAATTGCTCCTGCAACCCCTCCCAAAAACCCCATTTTCCTTTACTGACCATAGCAATATAACAACATTCTCTAAGTATATGACACTTATGAATGGAAATTGATAATCAACTGAACTAGAGACATCGCTAGACATCATCAAAGTATAATTTAGTCAACAAAAAAAAAAATATCTAAGTATAATTATAAAGTTTTGAAACAGTACATACCTTCCAAGTGAAAGCAAATTACCAAGAGTGAATGTTATCCCAAACTTGATTGGTTTGAGGAAAACAAGCATAGACTGTAAGATGGGGGAAATGCCATTAATTAGTGATTATTCATCGCTGCCAATATAATTTTGAGTTAAGAAACACATAAAGACCAACACTGATTAAGTTTTCGGAGGTAGTGAAATAAATCATATTCCCATCACATTTACATTGCAATGGTGAGAAATCAATATGAGATTCGTTCATTATCCTCATAGTAGATATGTAATTTCCATTTGATCCATTATATTCTAACTGTAAATTTGAGTAAAAAACTCTGAAAGTAAAGGAGTTTGTTATACAAGCTCTACACTAGAAATATAAACAGAATTTTGTGTCACTACCGCGTAGTTGCTAGTATCAATAACTTTTTGAATAAATTTAGAATAAATCACAATGTACAATCTAGTGGACAATGGCATCAAAGGTAACATAATTAGAAGTAACATTTAAACCTCCTTATTATAATTATGCTATCCAATATCAATATGGAAAAAATATATTTATTGGACTAAGAGTTGGCAAAAGTGGAAGGCGAGGCTTGACAAAATGGTAAAGGTTGCTGCCTTCTGTAAAGATATTGGTGGTTCCATGTTATAGCTGAAACGGGCAATGTAAGAGCTTTGGCAACCATTTAGTATTGGTTAGAAACCGGGTATAAATTTTGGATGGTAAACTAAATAGTTAAATGACACTTATTAATTAGATGATATTTAATATTTTCGATCCAACTACTGCAAAATTACAAGCTTTGCAAGTTGAGTTTGTACTTTGTGACAATAATGTTAACATGAAATGAAAACTAACACAGGACCTATCTTAATTGCAAGATCATGGACAAATAAAGAACACAGTATATAAGTTGTTTCTTCTAAAAATAAGAGACTTTGTCTTTCTTTACATGATGCTGACTATGTTATATGAAGCACACAAGAAACTTGGATAAAAAATTACAAACAAATTAAGTTGTCAAAATCTTGCAGGTACTCAATTACTCATGTGAGGCCATTGTTCCGAAAGGCTCAAGATTAATATGAACTTTTCACATTGACCTGGAGAAGCAGTATATAATCTTTATTTACCTAAATTCTGAACTACAAAGGAAAAAAATGCTGTCAAACTTACCAACAGTGTGCAGGTTACTCCAGCAGCAAAGCATATGGCAAAACCATATAGTCTCTGGTCAAAATAGAGAGTCTATCAATTAACTTGTGCAAGATAATATATGTATAGAAGAAACTTATTGAATGAATCAATTATCAAACAAATATTTCAAGATGACAGAAGTTTGAGTACGGAATAAAACTTGAGGAGGTTAATGCATAATTTAGTTTAAAAAGGCTAAATATTGGAACACGTATCAACAATAGAAGTCTAAAAGCAGCCTAATGCCCTAATTAAAGAGTTAATCAACTACTTTAGCAGGTCTCATTTGAAAACATTCAATAAAGTTGATACTTCATGTATTGTATATATTACTTCGTAACAATTGTAAGGACCTTCAGTCACAAGAAAATTATGCATCTTAAATTATTACATTTCATTTGTTTCATTATGTAATTCATAAAACAGTCCAATTTAACACCATGATGTTTTGTTGAGAATTATAAGGGTGGCTTGGTGGCTAGGGTGAGAGAGTTAAGGAGTAGAGTGATAAGAGTGGTCTCAGGTTTGATTCCCACCTTCAACAAAAAACTAACAAACACCAATTAACATACTAACATTGACCGTTAAAAAAAACCACGTCTTATGATTGAAATTTGTCTGCGTGTCTGACACATGTCAATATCTCACACGACACTAAGGCTTTGTTTGACAAAAAATAGAGGATAGCTAATAAGTGATAAGCTAGCTGATTGAATTCGTACTGATTGGTAAAATTAGCGGTTCAACTTATAAATATTAAATGACATAATAAAGATATGTTTAGTTGATATTTACTTTTTTCCAATTAAGATGACAAGGTTAAGATTGGAAGAAAAAATGATAAGCTATAAGCTAACTGAATTAGGTTAATAAAATTAGCTATAAGCACGTGAGAAAAAATGTTACTAAACATGTCTTTTCTTTTCAATATGAACTTATAAGCCTTAATGTTAGAAATAATATAAAACCATTGATGTAGCCTTTCCTAACAGCTTAAGCTTTTGGGATAATCGGTTATTTGACATGGTATCAGAGCCTCTATGACTAAGTGGTCTAGAGTTCGATCCCCGCTCCCCTCACTTTCTAATTAAAAAGTGAAATTTAAGCATATGGTAGGTGGACCTATGCATTATCCACGCTTCCAGCCCAAGTGGGCTCTTGCGTGAGGGGGCGTGTTAGAAATAATATAAAACTATTGATGTAGCCTTTCCTAACAGCTTAAGCTTTTGGGATAATCGGTTATTTGACACTTAACCTATAAGCTCAAAATTTGGCATTCCAAACAGAGCCTAACACAACACAGACACTTATAACTACATACAAACACTTACATTTCCTAAATTATTATTAGGCTCCGTTTGGCCCGGCTTATTTTCCACTTTTCTACTTCTTTTTAAAAAAATTAAGGAAGTAAAAAATTGTTTTTGACCCTATTTCTACGTAAAATAAATAGAGAAATAAAGTAAAGAAGTCAAAAGCAATGAGAAATAAGGTCAAACATAATTTTTTATTGATCTACTTCATTTAAAGTGAAATAGAAAAGTAGAAAATAAGCTGGGCCAAACGGAGCCTTATTATCGGCGTTTACATGCATGGCGTCAGCGGTGTGTCAAGTGTTTGTGTTTGTGCCGGTGCTTCATAGAACAAGTAAATCAAATCAAACTAGGAAAACATCTTGAACTTCAAAAATGACAAAAATAACGAATCAAATGCCACGAGATTACAATATCAAATATCAATGCTCAAATCAAAACCTAAATATCAATTTCCCTATTGAATCTACCAATTTCAATTCATTTCTAAACTCATCCTATGGTTTTTCACTTTCGGAAGCAAAGCAATTAACTAATATGGAATCTGAAGAGAAAATACCTGTTTGGTAGTTAAGGTACAGTTACGATTGAAATCGTCCATGAAAGCAAACGAGTTTTCGTTATCCAATGCTGCAGCTTGTTGCTCTTCGTCTTCTACTTCCATTCCTACCATCATTTTCACTTTCTCGAAGGCTTTGTTCATTTTTTCCATTGTTTTCCCACACTTTCTCGGGAAAATGGGAAAACGAAAAAGAATAAACAGTGGATCTGTGTTTTATGGAAAGTAAGAAAGAGTAATGAAAATGAAGTTGCTTAGATTTTAAGGAAAAAATTGTGATTGGAAATTGAATTGATTGAGATGTAACAACGACTCAACTTCACTGAAACCAAGCTCATATAGTCATCGACGGGGATCAAGAAATCTCTCTCCAATTTTACTTTATTGTGATTAAGGGGATTTGGACTGGGCTTATAAAAGTTCTTTTTGCACCCCCGAACTTCTCAAGCGCCCTCCATGTTTCCAATTTTATCCCCCATTGATTAAGAAGCGACCGTGTAAAATTGCAAATATTAAGAAAAAAATTGTTCGCTACCTACACTTAATTATAAGAGTTTAATTGTTGTGCACCGTCAGTGTAAAAGTTTTTTACACATGCATCCAATAATATGTTGTCACTGTTTACCCTGATTTTTGGTAAACAACCGCTAGTCTGGATTAATTACTTGAGAGATCGACTAGTGAATCTCGGAGCATGTTTGTGCATTATTTTCTAGAAAAAGCATGAATGTTCATCGTTCTTACTTGAACATTTATTGTCTGATTTGCATTAAATGCAATAAAAAGATACTACTTCGACGAAGTCGAAGGATCAAATTAAAATACAAAAAGGATTAAAGTAAATTTTCAGAAACTTGTTAAATAATTTGCAAATAAAAGTTAAAGAACCTGAATATAAATTGCAATGGAAGGATAAAATGCATAAACTTTAAAGGCAAAATAAGTAATGAACTTGAAAGATTAAATGACATTTGAATGTAAATGGTGGATGGAATCCTTCTATGTCCGTCTTTGCACCCATTTGCTCACGCGGCGTTGGTGTTACAAGACTTTCATAAAATAGGATCCAACCCCTTGTTCTTATTACAAATAGATATATATAGACCTTGCAGGAAAAACTACCACTAGATCCTACGGTCTAACTCAAACCAAGAAATAACTTCCTGTGCCAAAACCATACACTTGGCAGAATACTATGATATGAAAATAAGTCCAATTGCATGCTTGCTCCAATCCTGCCACGTCCAATTTTCTTTGTGGTTTTTTCACTTTGATCTTGCATATGTCCTAATGATAACATGTATATGCTGCCATGTACATAATAGCCTAGCTTCTTCGACCAAATATGTATACAAGTAGTATTAACAATGTGTCTAGGTAAAACGTAATCTATCATTTCGACCTCTTTCTTGTATAAGATATGTGTACTTGGATTAATACTTGATAGCATGTATTAATTAACATTGGCTAATTGGAACCTCCAACCAACAATTCGACAAGTACACATGCTAACTAAATTAATCTTAGTCGAAATATTCACATGGCTAATCGAAATGAGTTTTTTCCTTCTTTTCAAATTCTAACACCAAGACTTTTCAATACAATTGATTTTATAATTTTGGTGTCAACAGTCACATCATTTGTTTTTAAACACAATACATAATGTGTTGGTATATTATTTGATCTATGTGTAAAAAAGTATTACACCGACAGTGCATAACAATTAAATTCTAATTATAAATAAAAAATTATTTTTTAAATTCATTAAATAAATAAGTAATATATCAAATATATAGAGTGTGTTTGATAAGTCTAATAAGTTAGTTTATAGTTTATTGGACCAACTTACAAGCTTGTCTTGATAAAAATTGACGTGTTCGGCAACAAACTTATTTAATTAGTCTATAACGTTTTTTGAGATGTTATTTCAAATATCGTATGAGTTTATAACTTATAACTTTTACATTTTATTTCATTTTTATCCTTATTATTTTCATTTATTATTTCTTCTCTTTTTTATAAAAAAAATAATAACTACCCACTAATATTTCATTATTTTTTTTAAATATAATAAAATGTAAAAAACTATATGCTATAAGCTAATACGCTACTTGAAATAGTATATAAAAAACGCTATAAACTAATTATAAATGCTTGTTACCAAACACGTCTATTTTTTTCAAACAAGCTTATAAACTAGTTCAATAAGCTATAAGCTAGCTTATTGAACTTACCAAACATTGTCATAGCTTATTTTTACCAAACAAAGTCATAATATAAACCGAATAATTATTCTAATTGGTTTCTCTATTTAGGCTCTGTTTAGGAAGGCCATAAAGCTAAGCTTATACCTTATAAGCTAAAAACTCTGTTTGGTAACCATTTTAAAAAAATAGCTTATAGCTTATTTTTCAAACGTTATTTCAAGTAGCTTATGAGCTAATAGCTTATCATCTTCCTTGAAACACTACAAATATTAATGAAACATATTTTTTTATGTCATTTCACACTTATAAACTAGTTCAACCGTTAATTTTACCAAACACTACAAATTCAATCAGCTAACTTATTCGCATAAACTCATCCCTTGTAAGTTAGTTTATAAGCTATCCACTATTTTTTACCAAAGAGAGCTTTAGGCTCTGTTTGGGAAGACAAATAAGCTAACTTATAACTTATAAGCTAAAAACACTATTTGGTAACAATTTTTAAAAAGGGATAAATATCTTTCTGGTCCCTATAAATATTCCAAATTTTGTTATTAGTCCCTCTAAAATATTTCTTCAACTTTTAGTCCCTCAAAATTTTTCAATTAACACTTTTAGTCCCTACTTCTAAATCAACTCATTATAAACTTCATATTTTTGATTGAATTTTTTTATGAATCTTTAAAATATTATAAGAATCTTTCCAAAAAAATTTTTGAATTTTTTAACAAAGCATATATTAAATATAAATTTTTATATGTTTGGTGCTTAAAAGTTCATGTTTTGTTAAAAAAATCTAATTTTTTTTTGTGAGTCATTGTTAAACTATTCTACACTTTTCTTGAAAATTTCATTAAAAAATATGAAGTCTACACATGAGTTGATTTGAAAGTAGGGACTAAAAGTGTTAATTGAAAATTTTTTAGGAACTAAAAGTTGAAGAAAAATTTTAGAGGGACTAAAAACAAAACTCGGAAAATTTTAGAGGGACCAGAAACATATTTATCCCTTTTAAAAAAAGAGCTTATAACTTATTTTTGAGTGGCTTTATCGTTACCTCTATGTACCAAAAACAAAATTAAGCATGAAATACTTGTGCAGAAACAAAGCGTGTTTTCCTTTCCAATAGCATAGCATTACTCGACCAAAATGACTACAACTAATTACAAACACGTGTGAGTACTGAGTAGAGTAGTAACTTGACAAAAACATTAGCCAGAACAGAAAAGATGATGAACAGCATAACTGCTTTATCTTTGAAACCTTTTCTTCCTCGAAACAAACTGCTTTATCCCAAAACCACCTTCTTCACAAAATCCACAACAATAGTAGTTCGTGCAAATCTTCAGCCACCCAATTCCACCAACACAACACAGCAACAACAACAGCTCAACCTCTCTGTTCTTCGCTTCACATTAGGTCTCTCTCTCTCTAATGTGTGCACTTTTGAATTTATTTTTTTAATAAACCATAAGGTTAGTCTCTAAACTAAACTATCATTTTCTCTTTAACAACTGATTGATTGATGTCTGTTTTTGCTTGATTTTAGGGATACCTGGTTTTGATGAATCCTATTTGCCTAGATGGATTGGTTATGCTTTTGGTTCTCTTATCCTATTAAATCATTTCCTTGGTTCTGATTCTGCCACTATTACACCACCCCAGCTTGTAAGATTTTCATTTTTATATATAGATAATCTTTTTCATTTTCTTTAATGGTTTAAATGTACTTTGGTTATGCAAATATAACATTCTTTTTTTGTATTTAAATTTTATTTATCTTCAGTTAAATGCATAATTAATCTTTCTTTGGGGTTAAATACAAGGCAATGTTGAATGTTGTCAAATAGCGGTGCTATAGCATAGGATAGCATAATTTGAATAAATCAATATTGTTCTGCAATGCCCTATTTAGTATAAAATGTTGTCTAAAAGTGAGACTAATAGTGACTATAGCGGCACTATATTGTTGTGGCACGCAGATTAAACAAATAGCTATTTTCAGCGATTGACCATACTAATACAAGGTCTTAAATTGAAATCATACCTTGATACCGATGAGATTTGCGGTTAAATGTGGCTTATGTGACCTCAATTGAGGTCGCATTGCCTTTGTGGAGACATAAAATAAAAACCTTGGTGTTGAGTTTCTTAAGGACTAAATTGATATTTTCATTTCTTAGTAGGTCTCAGTATTTTTTGTTGGGACTAATTTGAGTAATTACTCTAAAATTTAATTTGAGATCAAATAAAAACCATATTTAACGTTTAACCTGTCCCCGTGAGCTTAACTCAGTTAGTAGGGACATAGCATTTTATATGTAGGAGTTGGGGTTCGAACCTCTGCACTCCACTTATTCACCTTAAAAAGGTGGAATTGAGGAATTCTAGCCACCAGACTACCTGACAAAAAAAAAGTTATTTAACCTTTATTTTTTTTATGGGGTGATATTCAATTGCTGTGTTTTTTCTGTTATATGTAGAGAACAGAAGTTTTGGGTCTTTCTTTGGCTTCCATCTCTATTGTGCTGCCTTACCTTGGTAAATTTCTCAAGGTAACTTTATCCATGTATATTATACATTAATTTCAGCTTGAATAATTTGAATAAATTCATACTTTATCGATTTTGTGGAGCTTCCATAACTTCAATAGCATTTCTAGTTTCAACACGACTTTCTCATAATCGAATGCATTTGGAAAACAGCTTAAATAAGTGCTTCTTGAATAAGCACTTATATATAAGTTATTATTTTATAATTAAAGAGAAAATGTGATTAAATTGTTTCCATATAAGTTGTGAGCTATTTTGATAAACTATCTTCCAGAGCTCATTGAAATAAGCAGAAAACAGCTTATGAACATTTCATTAAATATTTCTATAACTTGTTTCAAACGCTAACGCAAGTGTTTACGAAGCTAAACATAACCTGATTTCTTGCTTTTAGTATACGAAGCTCAAATATGAAGTTTTTCACATATGATATTATTAATCCTTTGCCATGTTTCGAAATTTGTTAGGGTGCTCAACCAGTGGATCAAGCAACTCTACCAGATGGAACACAACAAATATTTGTCATGTCAACCGATATAGCAGACGGTCTGAAAGAGGACTTGGCTTGGACATCATATATTTTGCTACGTAATACAAATGCCATAGCTGCGGTCAGTCGCATAGATTATCATTATTAGTTTATAACGGATTGGACATCGTGTATTTTGCTCCTAAAACAAGAAAAGAAGGAAACATTATATGGACAGTTATTATAAAGTAGTATTTGCTGTATTGACACGAAGTATATACGTTTAGGATAAAAATTTGAAATTAGTGTCGTTATCAACATGTCAGTTTTATGTCCAATCTCTGTGTTTGTGTTAGTGCTTCATAGGTTAATAGTTAGCAATATAGTTAGATGGTTACTTACATTAAGGTTAGAGGTTATCGTGTTAATATATACATCAAACTGTGTTCATTCCTCAGTGCTATTTGGTATTACCATTTATTCTCTGAATCTTGCAATCTACTTTTCTTCTCTTAAGCTTATATTCATTTACCTTACTATCGAACAATTCCAATGTTTTCAGCTCATTTTTATTCAAGGAGAAATATGTGCAAGGGGCTACTGGAACGTAACCGATGATTCATCAAAAGAAGTTCTTCTTGGACAGTTTAGGAATAAAATTGAAAATGCTGGCCTCAATGATTTGAAGGACACCCTATATTTTCCACAAGATGCAGGTAATGATGATAGTCATAATAATAGTACTAATACATGGAAATTGCATATGATTTTTTACAGTGTTGTCGAATAGCGGTGCTATAGTATAGCAGATTTTGAACAAATCGCTATTATTATGCGATACATTTAGTAAAGAGTGTTGTGAAATACCAGTTATAGCATTGTAGCGTATCCGAATTTGAACAAACTGGTATTCTTCGTGATATGCAGTTGACAACACTTGCTTTGTATCATGTATGCATATGGAAGTTGGATTACCAAAATCGCTTCTTCTCCCGGCTAATTTTGCTAGAAGCTAAAAAATATATGCATATTTTATTTGGTTTTTTTAATATTCTAAAATATATGTCCCACCAACGTTTCAAACTAAAGTATGAGTTTGAAAAAAGCATTCTTTCACTCACCACTATGGTTGGTTAAGGAACCAGCAGTTTTTTGTACGAAGTTTTGTTTCTTTTCCCTCGAAAGGTATTTGACAAGTTCTTGATAGTTATGTACTTATGTTGCATAATGTATTTTATTACTGTATTAAATGAATTCACTCCTTATTAGCATGACTTGCGCTTCGATTTGAACATTATCTTGTACCTTTGTTCAAATAATCTAGAATTTTGATGAATGTTTCAGATTCTGAATTTGAGGATCTGGTACCTAAAGGGACTCGCTCACTTCTGGTGCAACCAATATTACAAGTTTCTATTGAGACTGCTACTGATTCACAAAAACCGGTTGGATTTATTCTGCTAGTCTCGACCGTGAGGTATGCATTTAGCATTAAAGACAGAGCTTGGATTGCAGCTGTTGCCAACAAGCTTAGAGGTAATAGCATTATCGTGTCTATAAATTTGTAGATGAATTAACGCAATGGTTTTACTACTTCCCTTCCTTTTTAGTTGTCGTTTTATGATTATTTACACGTAAAGATAATTGATTAGTTTTGTTACTTTTGATGAGATTATCTTTCTTTTTCCTTCACTACCCTTAACTATTTATTATCCCACTAAACCTATTTCCCTCTGTGATAAATGGTTAAGGGTATTATTGACAAAACGCTAGTTAAGATTGCGTTAAAAGTAGAAAATATGAACAAATGTTTTCTACAAAAGCGACATTTAAAAAGGAACTGCCGGAGTATTTAGTCAAGCAAGTCTGAATTCCATTTGAGGCCTATATTATTATTAAATGAATGGTTTTTCATTTTAATGTTTCTATTGAGATATTTGAAATTTTGCTATGATATTCAATGAATATTTTGTTGTAAATAGGATAGATTCAAATAATTGTATCCCTATCGTCATGGGATTTAGTTGTACACTATATACTGATTAGCATGGGACAAATCGTTCCGTAGAATCCGATTTCGGGGCCTCCTTCCCCCGGGAACCAGAGGGTTAATACCAAAAAAAATGTTGATTAGCATAAATAAACACATTGAGGGATTAATGTCTCTAATCTCAAGCATTTAGAATCGTGTTCAATTTCATATTTAACTGTTTCAAATCAACGGATGCATTTCAAATTTTAAATTTGTCATTTATCGTTTAAAACAAATCTAGAATCTTTTACATGAATTTTTGGGATATATTTAGAGGTATTTTTAATACATTGGTGCATACTTATATTTTTAATGATTTTAGAGCTTATGTTTAGCTGTGTGCTCCTAGTCCATGATGTTAAGCACTCTTCATCTCTTTCTGTCATTTCGTGTTTACCTTTCAAATCTCTGTGATGTTTGTTTACAGGCTGATTTAGATTTCCCTCAAGTTCAAGCCAAACTTCAATTCAATTTTATACCAGTAGATTGAAGAGATAAGATAGGGTATCTTCTGCAAGGATGATAAAGTGGTAACAAAAGGAATGTAGTAGTAATAGAAGCAGAATGATATCAAGATTACTAAAAAACTCAAAATCAAAATTCATATATCATGCTCGAAAGTGTAATTATGCAGCCAGTTTACCTGATGAGTGATCACCAGAAGATACACTTGAAAATAAAGGTAGAATCAGAATTCTACCTTTAGTGTCTGCATTTAGTGTCTGACCATGACTCAAATAAAATTACCTCCTGTGAAGTGACCTATCGGAAATAAAAACAAAAAACAATTGGACATCAGAATTCTACCAGATGAAAGCCATGAAAGGACTGTGCATACATATTCCATTATCTTTATAGGTATTAAGACTAAACATGTTTGTACTTGCTTGTTTTTGCATATTGTTTCACATTTAAGCATTTGTATCTTTCTCTTTTGACAATATGATGTTTGCACATGAGGTGCCACGAAACTTCTACAATGTACATGCTAGAATTATTGAACTTCTGCTTGCAAAGATTCATTTATGCTTAAAATGTGTATGTATTAAAATATGTTATTTTATGTACTTTTTAAGTGGTACTATTTTGATTGGAGTGAAGATAGCAATGAAGGATTATAGTGAAGTGAGGGACATTCAGTAAAATTTAGCATTTTAAATCAAGTCTTTATTATTATAAACTTTTATAACTAAAAATCCCTAAATACTAACATCATTGAAGTTCTAAAATTAGTTTTAAATTTACAAGGTATTGAAAATATAATCTTCTTAAATTTTTTTAAATATTCAGCAGAGGACTGAACTAGCAAATTATTTGTCTCTCAATAAATGAGAGCTACTTTTATCCCTCCCTTAGTTTCTTAGAAACTGCACCCATAAGAAAAAAAACACATTTCTGTCTAGATTTACCAATCTAGAGGAAAATAACTATTTTTATGCGTCTGAAAATGTACTTCGGGTCGAGTGTGCTTTCTAGAAAACCACCAGAAATAAAAGCAGCTCCCTTAAATGAATTGTCTAATCTCAGCCCTGATAAAGATATGGTGCCCACACATTGCCTGAAATGGTAGTCCGAATTAACGGGAGTGACTTTTATCGCCCACCATAATTCTGAAAAAAAAAATACACATTACATATAATCGGACTTCCAGACGATATATTTCACCTAAAAGTGTGATCATGGAGCATGTGAAAAGTTCTCACATTAATAAACACTTTCTCTAAAGTCAATTGAATATGTACATGATAAACAAATGTAAACCCTGAAATGTGAACATGGCATGCCCTACACCTAATGGCACCTATTAGGCCTTTTCTGTTATATACAAACTTCATTAGGCCGAAACAAAGAGCAAATAATATATTTTATATACAGATATAATCTTCGCTTAGTGAACATCAGAAGGCACTGGTAACCCCTTTTTAAAGCAACTGCTACTACCACTAATGTTGGTCAGAGTTTCTTTGCAATTCCCAACTGATTTAAGTTTCAAGTCAGTGTTTTGGCATTTTAGACAAACAAAATGAGTGGGAACAGGTTGTGTATCATGAATGTCGGAACATATAGTATGCCGCCACACTCCACATTTATCACAAGCCAACATTCTCTCCCCATCATCATCCTTAGCCCCACAGCTGCAATCCACAGTCCACCTCTCAATTCCCCGTTCCATTCTAAACATGCTCAATCCGTTCTTCCCGGTGCATTCTCCTCGGACACAAACTGCTTCTGCTGATCCTAACAAGAGCTTGACCTGAGTGGAATCATCTATACTGCTATAGCCAACTAGCTCATCAACTACAAATCTTCTGAACATTAGATATACATCTTGAAAAGCATTTGCTGCTTCGGTTTTAAGGTCAGATACTGTTGCATTTATTGGTAAGACAACCAATTCTGTTGGGATTGTGGGATTTTCAGATTCGTCTGTAAGTTCCACTTGACATGAGAGGCGTATTTTATACAAATCTGTAATTGGCAACATCTCCGGACTATAATCTTTAACTAACTGCTTACAGTTGAGAAGCTTCTGAGCTGAGTTCATTACAGGAGTCCTTTTTCCCTCGGGGACATAGTTCTGCATCATCTGAGAGTTAAGCAAATACCCATATAAATATTTCAAGTCATATAGGAGGTTCTCTTTAGATAGACACTTTGAGCCTGAAGAATAATTATTTGATGTTTTTCCGTCACAAGAACTGTTTGCACCCTCAAGTCTGCAGCAAATAGAAGCACGATGATCCGTTCAAAAAAAAGAAGCACGATGATACATTACAGAAGAACCAATTCAAAATAGAAAACTATATCTGGAAGAATAAAAATCAACATACAATAATCTTCCAAAGTTCCAAGTAGTACTACTCAGTTGTATACAACAATCTTCCAAATAGTACTACTCAATTGCATAAAATGCTTTTGAGAAAAACATCAATATTTCAAGACCCGCACTCAATATAAAGAAAACGTTATTACTTATTAGGCTCCTCCTAAGCTTTTAGTGTTTTATAATAATCTAGAATAAGGGTACAACCATTTAACTCGCTACACACACAACTTATATAAGAACACAATAGATCAAATGTATTTAAAATTGTTAAATGGTCAATCTATGCATGGAAAACCAAATAAAAAGCATTGGATTAACTTACGCCCGACTCCATTAAAGTGAAATAGAAAGCACTGTAATGGTTGTTTCATAAAACTGATGCATCATATACTTGATTAATGAATTTTTGACATCTTGTGGTACCAGAGTGTATGATATAGTTTTAAGTTACAGAAACGGAAAAGATGCAGAAGGATAAAAAAAATCGAAAAGAAGAAAATAAAGTCTAACCTGAACTCAAATGTTCCGGTCCCAGGATTGGATCGGGTATTAACAATCATTGAACCCAATACCACTTTTCCTCCCAGTTCTCCAAGGCAGTAATCAAGCAGCTCTGCAGAGGCCACCTTATAGACAGAACCCCTAAGAGCACGCCAGCTCACCCAATTGGACGGGGACACAGCACGCAGCACTTTGACAATGGCTTCCTCAACACGTACCACATCACTCTCCTCCCAAGAACATGACACTCCTATGGCATCAAAGCTGCGCTTCTTGCCGGTGATGTCACCAACCTTTGATGAAGTCTTGGCAACATCATGAATCAAACTCATCAGAAGACTGAACAGGTCTCTTATATTTACAAGCTGATGTTCCGACAAAGACTGGTAATGTGAAATGATGCCCTGCACACAAGAGTAGGGCTTCTGGTCGTGGGAGAGGAAGATGGATAAGGGTAAGTTGGACAGGCTTTCAACAGCAATCTTATAAGCTTCCTCTGTGAGACCATAGCTACCAGAGCCAAATCGATAACCCCATTCACCATACCAAGAATGACCCCTAGTGATGGCATGGATCAGCCGGTACTCCAGTCCATATTTCTTTGAAACATCCATCACACTAACTTTTCTGCCCAGAAAGAACAGTAAACGCACATCAGAGTTTAACTCATAGCTACATCATATGAAAAAAGTACATTTACAAATATACCGACCCAAAACCAACAACTTAATCATAAACAATCTGAAAGCAGTAATTAGAATCAAAAGAATCCTAACCTGACTCCAAGTGTCTTGCAGAGCCGATCCCAGAAGTCCATGATGTGGCAGCCAGAGAGAAATCTTGAGCCTCCTTCTCTGCCATTAACACGAAGAAGGTGCCCATAACCATTGGTATGAACCACACCATGTAAAAGATGAGTAGTGCTCTCCAATTGCTGGTACACCCAATCTTCAACAACATCTGTACTTGTCACATGGTTGCAAGACTTGCACCTGAAGATTGGAGCATTATGCAAACCATAAGAATGCTATACTTTCAAAGTATAACTGCAAAATTATAATTTCTTAAAATAAATCATCTTTATTCCATTCATGTCAGTCATGACCACTGTTATCCATCTCTACCAAACATCCACAATACCAAATTCACGGTCATCATAGAGTAGTCATTAGCACCTTTCCAACAAGGTTAAAATCAACCAACCTCTATCCCACTATATAGAGGGGGGCAAATAGGATGAACAAAATGCCTCCAATTACATGATCACGTTATAAAACTATATTTTCCAACTATTCTAATACTGATTGCTCACGTAATGAGTTAAATTTTCTAACGATCACTAATAATTTCCATACTACTACCGTTCACATCATAAACTGATAGAGCTAGAGTTTCATTTAGGGTCCTAACATAAATAATATTAGGGTTAACTTAAAAAATAAATAATATTTCTACCGATAATCAAAGACTCAACTACAAAAGGCAATAGGCCTTTACCTTGATCATTAACCCTAGTTTCATGCTAACAGAGCTAATCATATGCAGTCAACCGAAACTGAAACAAGAAAAAGCAAAGTGCTATAAACCTCTCACAACTTTGGTACATATAATAAACCTTAAATTTCAACAATTAACGTCATTTCAAAATTTTGTTAAAATATCTCAGGGATCCAAAATCCCTGCATTTTATGAATTCACTCATTTACACAGGTTAATTGATCTCAAGACATTGATTTGAGATCTATCAGCTTGCAATACATCTTCACCAAATCATCTTTAAATAATCTACACATTTGATTTGAGATCGAACGAACCGTCAAGATTAATTATATGTCACACATTTAATGCCTGGAACCCAAATCCCATTAGAAGATAGAAGTACAACATAGCAGTCATTAAAAGTTCCAAGAAGTTATTAAAAGAAACAAACCAAAAAAGGGGGTTTCCGTGAAACAAAGAATAAGCTTATTGGTGGGTGCGTGGGATATAGTACTAACTTGGACTCTGACAAATGCAAGATATCTCCACAGCACATGCATGGCTTGTGATACCCACCAATAGAGCTCCCATCAGCCTTTATGATAAAATGGTAACGTTTCCCGCAGACCGGGTGCCCACTCCAACCTAATCCATCACCATATATTTCAAATTTTCACTTCACTAAAGAACATAATTGAAAATAAAAAACTAATCAATAATCAAAGTAAAAATCAATCATTTTCTTGACTATAACTAAGATATACGCCTTATGCAAGGTTGGACCACAAATAATAGATGTCACATTACAGCCCCTTAACGCGGGGCTCATTTAACTTATAGCTTACTTCAAATAAATGGGTCCCGGGACCCTATTTTATCAACTAGCTATTGTATTGCATATTTGCATAGAATCACATTAACAATCACATGTGCACCTTAAGCAAAAAATAGGTCACATTCATTATCTCTTATCAAAATTAAACTCTTGAATATAATCATAATAAAGTCTAAACTGTACATTTAATGATTTAAAATAGATAAAATCTTAATATATCCATGAGCATAGTTAGGAAGGGACATTGTAATATACAGAGGTCGGAGTTTAATCCTGAGATTCTCTACTTATTCATCATGACTTCATAAGGTGAAATTCTAGTGATCAAGCTACTTGACAAAAAAAAAAATCTTGAGAATACTAGGGAATAAAAAAAATTATACTAGTAATTTAGTCAAAAAAAAATAAAACAGTAATTTTTTAGAAATCATTAATATGCTGTTGTAACAAAAAAAAAAATAGTATAAGTTGTAATTAATTATTAATAATTTTGATTAATTTATTTGAGTCTTAGATATAACTTAGAGTTTAATTGTTGTGCAATGTGGTATAAAGTTTTTTTTGCACATACATCCAATAATGTGTTGCCACATCATTTAATGAATGTGACACATCAGGTATTTTTAATTATCATACAATGATGTGCCAATATATTATTGGACGCATGTGTAAAATAACTTTACACTGACGGTGCATATAAATTAAATTCATAACTTAATTTGTTACTATTAATTAATAGTATAAAGTATGCATTAATCATTGTTTGACAAAATTAATTATTTTATAAGAGATACTTTCCTTGTTTTTTTTTTAGCAAGAGATACTTAAGACATTTTTTTTTATCAATTCAAGATACTTAGGACATGATCCTTCTATAAAAATATTAAAACATGATCCTTCTATTAAAACTTAATACATGAATTTCCAAAATAAAAAATAAATAAATTACGACATGATTCTAAGCTCGTTTAATTTTGAGAACTCGATTTTCATTTAATTTATTTTCCTCTGACGCTATCGAACCAGAAAAAATGTGATCGGAAGAAACCGATCAAAAAACCAATGCATAACCGGAAACAGAATCAGAATTAGCAAACAACAAACGAGTCAACTCACCAACAACTCGGCACTGATCGCAGTACACAGATCTAGATCTAGCCACATCTTCTTCAACAATATCGAGATAAACCACCGGTTCTGATCCATCCTCCGTCTCATTCAAACCACCGCCGATTCGGAACATGATCTGCCACGTCATCAAGTGAGGAAAAAGTGCCGATGGCGGAGGAAGTAGCGCGTGTTTCGTCAAAAACGAACGTACATTTGTTCGGAATGGTTCGCCGGAGAAGTTATCTTCTGACGGTGGAAAGTTGTGGAAATCGGCGGTTACTTTTCCCTTCAACCGTTTTAGTGGCTTCTCTCCGGTTACGATCATGATGGGAGGAGAAAATGAGCGCGTGGTGAAGTTAGAATTGTGCGTGAAGTGAAATAGAGTGGGGAATTAATGGAAGTTTCTAGAATCAGTGTTGGAGGTTGCGATCGAAGGGTTGAGAATTGAGGAGCGATGACAACTTGCTTTGTTTTGTGTTTGGATTTGGATAGTGTGATTTGATAAGCAATAAAAAATTAGGATTAAATAAGTAAATTTTCCACGTAGTTTTTATGAATTTCTTTTTTAGAACTGCACTAACTAACGGTATAAAATAATTTTAATATTGACAAAATGATAGTTGTTTATTGGATTATCGTGTAATTTTACACCGTCGATTCATCTTCATTAAACTATTTTTGGTTTTTGAAAAATTTTCTATCACAATTTTTAGTACCTACTTTTAATCAAACTGTTGTATATTTTCACATTTTTAAATAGTTTTTTGTATTCATGTTTATAATATTATAAAAACATCTCCGATAAAAAAATTAGAATTTTTTAACGTACCATGAATTATTTATAAATGTTTATGTGTAAAAAACTAAAAATTCATATTGAATTCATCTCTTGTTAAAAAAATTTAAACTTTTGCAAGAGAGATTCATATAATGTACTAAACATGGCCGCGGGAAAAAAATTTAAAATTTCGAATGATATGCACAAGTTAAATGAAAAGTAGGGACACAAAATTATGATAGAAAATACTTCAAGGACCAAAAAGTGTGAAAAAATCTTTAGCACTAAAAATAAAATTCTGGAAAACTAGTAAGCCAATTTAGATGGATTATTTTAAGTTTATGTGGTAAAGGAGTTTGCCAGTATGTTAGGAGTTTTGAGTTCCATCCTAAGATCCTTTACAATAAGTATGGCTGGAAGAAGGATCTTCAGGATGTTATTAGTTCCTAACCTTGTTGGAACAAAATTGATTTGTTAAATCTCTCTAATAGTTTTTATAATAACAAAGTAAATAAACCAGTGACTGTGAGGTTTCCGTTCAAGTATATATATAAGACCAATAACAAGTCGTTGAAGTCACAGCCTCAATTTTCTTCTCTTCTTCAATCAAAAACTACACTTTCCATTTGTAGCAGCACCGCTCTGATGAATACCGAACCACAAATCTCACGGCGTAGCCGCCGTCTATCTGAATCAACTCCTACAATATTCTTGTCTGAGGACCTTATCGTCGAGATCATATTCTGGCTTACGGTAAAACTGTTGGAACATAGAACACATTTATGTGTGAATTGAAAATAAAATATTGAGTCCCACTTTGGGTAGTAGAACATATTAGTATGTATTATACTAGTGTGTATTTTGAGAATACAAATAATAAAAAGTAGACTCTACATATTATTATTAGTACATTCTCTATGTTGTGTGAACTCACTTGGGTTACTATATAATAGGAAGAGTAGTAGAAAAAGTCATAACATGTGTTCCTAAATATTCGGCCACATCACCTTCTACTAAGTCATGAGTATGATGTTAATTTGATAGGAATTAAGTGAGTGACATCTTTACTTCCTATAATTAAGGACATGTTATTTTCCTTATGATTTTTGAGAAAAACCTAAAATAAAAAAAACAACACGATCAGAATGAAAAAGAGGCTTGGTTTCAAGCTTCATTGCTTCGTTCCAAGCTCCATTGCTGTTAGGATACAAATAGCAAATACTTAGTTTTTCTTTCGAATATTCTTGTCATGCCTCATCTAGCTTGATTAATTAAGCTGATGATATTAAATTGAGCTTCCATATTTTGCAACGGAGATTATAAGCCCATCAAAGCCCTATGCACTATCTCTGCTAAGGTATGTTACATTTATTTTATTTGAAACAAATGGGCAAGTAATTAGTGAGTGGATGGAGGCTAACATCATGACACTAATTCTATTTGGTACATGGTGTAATTTGTTAGTATTAAGAATACTTCGGTTTTGAATAAAGCAACTCAGATATGATCACTATTAGGGACCAAATTCTAGTACCATTGTTGATTTTAATTTTTTGGAAGATTGAAACTAGAATGAATTGGTTACATTAATTGGTTTCGTTAATTTGTTATGTAAATTAGAATAGGATTGTATCAGTTTTTGTTGCTATAATTGTTTAAAGAATACTGAAAATTATTCAGTGTTGAGTAATACTAGTGTTAGTATTATTATTATTATTATTATTATTATTATTATTATTATTATTATTATGTTCTAATAAGAGTGATCATAGTATTACAGATTCACAGTTCCTTCAATTTTAAGAATGGTTACAATACCATATTCCCTTTTGTTTTAAGAGTGGTCTTAGTACCATATTTGAATGGTCGTAGTTACCATATTAGAGTGGTCATATCACCATATTAGAATGGACTTAAACCATAGCGCACTGGCTTAAGTACCATATTTGAGGGTGTAATTCTTGCCCGATATCTACAGTGCAGTATTTATCGGTATCAGTTGAACTGGGCTGTTTTATTCTGGGGACTTCGTGGTTGATCGTCTGCCTTGCACAATTTTGGGCAGTGCCGCGAAACGTCTTAAAGAAAGCGACCTAGTACGCGACTCAATCCAGTAATATCTTCGGTAGCTGAAAATTATTTTAGACATTTTTGACCTCGGAAACAACAGAAACCTTTGATGAAGATGAAGTGCGCGAGTAAGTCGATTAACACGCGTATCTCTGATCCTAAATTCGTCAAAATGCATCTTAATCGATCTTCACAAAACAGACTTGCTTGTGTAGTTGCATAGGAAGATGATAACAATCAAGATGATGATTACAGTTTTGTAGGCTTCTCTGTTGCTGATTTATGCGACAAACTCTGGTCCGCCATACGCGATAAACCTTTCTATCATTTCATCGAGGACTGTCATAAAGTTGTTGGTTCTTGCAATGGACTGGTCTGCTTGCTCGGTTCATCTGAGCACCAAACATGGTTCCGTTTCTGGAAGCCCGCCACGAAGACAATATCTGATAAATTAGAGTTTGTTCATAATGACATGAATAAATTGATGGAATATTGGATGTTTACGTTTGGTTGTGACTACTCAACCGACACTTACAAGGTTGTGGCAATATTTACAGGGAATGAGTCGTTCGAAACAGAAGTGCGGGTTCTTAGATTTGGACATAATATTTGGAGAAAGATTCAAAGTTTTCCTGCTTGGCCACTTCAGTTATTAAAATTGCCAAATACTGAATTTAGTAGCGAGTTGTATGGTGGTGTGCATGTGAATTCCACTGTTAACTGGTTTGCCAAAAACATCGATGGATTCGTGATTATTTCGCTCGATCTATGTACAGAGACATACAAAATATTGCAAATCCCTCCAATTCCAATTTCTTGGAAGGTGTGTGTATTCCCACGTGTTTGTGTGTTGTTGAATTACCTTTGTTTTTACCACGATGTCAAGAAAACCGATATTATTGTATGGAGGATGACAAAATTTGGAGATGAAAAGTCTTGGACTATATTTATTCGAATTAGGCATATTGATCATGGGATGATCTATCATGAATTTGATTATTGTTTGTGGCTCAATCTTTATCTGAATGGTGATATATTGGTTCTCTTACATTACGGCGGAGCAATTGTCTATAATTTGAGAAATAAAACAGTATGTCAATCATATTATTGCGACGGAATATGCTGGTTTTCTATAAACAATTATGTCGAAAGTTTGGTTTCAACTCGTTAAAAGTAAGTACTTCTCTAATAATATACTTGTTTGAATTTATGTTAATTTATGTACTTGGCTTCGATTGTGTGATTGTTTCCTTTACTTCAAAACTTTGTTACAGATATGCTCGTCTGACCAGAATTTCACTCATTTATGCAAATACGTACACACATGATCGATGATTTAGGAAGTGAGGGTTATTTTATTTGTATACCCGATAAAGAACCATAATATTGTATTATAGCAGAAACTAATTTCTTTATTTTTATTTTCACAAAGGGACATATGCACTTTTTTATTATTGTTCATCTTGTATTGAAATTATTATTATTATTGTTACTTGGTTAAAGTTTCATCATGTGTTAATATACATATACATGGTTTAATTTACAGACAGGGTGTTTGTATATAACTATCTTTATATATAGCTTGAATTGAAAAGTTTAGCAGTACTTGTAGACATAGTTAGAGAGTTTAACATTAGTGATAATTTAAAGTGTGTTTGGATGAAATAATTTAAAATCTTAGAGAATTAGCATTACTTGGAGACATACTTAAGAGAGTTTAGACAAACTTTGTTTTTGGTAGTGTTGATATCTGCCTTCACCAGTAAATCATAATTAATGAGAAAGCTGTGGTTATCTAGGTGATGAGAAGATTGGAGTTAATCCACATATACTAAAACAATATTTTCTCAAGTAATAAATCCTAAGTCGTTTTGAGAAGAAAAAAAAATTGTATTAAATTATAAGTCGTTTTATATTATTAATGAAATATTTAATGTTATTTTTTCTATTATACTTTTAATTAGTTACTACTCTTTCCATATCATTAATTAACCGTAAACATGGTTTTTAAATGTCAAAAAAAAAAATATAATATATATATATATATATATTAATATAACAACGAGAAAAATACAAAAGAAAGTTCATGGAAATACCAGAAGTTATATTCCACAATAACCGAATAATCTCAAAGGTAATACATGAAGAAGAAAAAACTATAATGAGACCCACCACCAACAAAGTAGAATCCCTAAAAGACACCACTGCACGAAGAAAACTCCTCAAAAAGAGTGAGTCAAAAAAACTTAATCACAAAGAGAGAGGGAAGGAACAACCATAGATAGAGCAACAAAAGGACTTACCTCAGCAATTATGTAAACATGTAACTCTACATAATATAAAATATTATATTTTTAAAGTTTAAAGTTTAATACAAATATTAATTAATATTACTCCATCTTTAAACATAAGATTCATTTGAGTTTTCTAGTTTTCCATTTTTTATAAATTTCTTTCAAACTTTTCAACTAGATTAATTATTTTTCATCATACTCCTAATCATGTTTTTTTTTTTTGTAATATGTAATAAATACTCTAAAAATTATATTTAGTTCATAACTTCATATATATACCAGCAATGTAAAAATATTTTACACTATTAATCAATTATAAATATTAAATCATTAAAAAAAATCACCTTTTCATAAATTCTTTTAAGCTCATTTATTTGATTGTTTCACACTAATAATATACATATATATTAATGTCATACTATTGTTGTATTAAAGTTAAATGATTTGCACCTCCGGTCCACGGTCGTGGCTCTGCCAGCCACGGATTTTATGGTTATGTTTATTTTTTTCTTTTAGCAAATAACAACACCCAAGAGAAGCTTAATCTTAGTTGATAATTTTATTCCTGCATAGTCATAAATATATCTTGCTCGAACCACTATCTCAACCCTCTCCCATTGTCTCGGCACCATTAACATTGGCACATGTTAACTTTTTCCTTTGAAATATTCAATACTCAAGACTCGTGCGATAAAACGGATCAAGGCTTGGTTGTTTAAAACTTTGATGATTATTGACAACTAGCATAGCCACTATTACTTATAGGTTTAGGATTCACCATCTTGCGGATGAAATAATGACGACACTCCATCGATGTTGATTAAAAAAAACAAGATAAAATAAATATATGTTAAATTTTTAGGCACAAATACTTATTTTACTTGTTCTTTAATTTGTTGAACAAACATCAATTGGATCATTATTTAGTGTCGGTTTAGCGTCCACATCGTGACAGACGGCTTAAATTCCCGAAGCTAGACAGTTGCGTCCAACAGACGCTATGTAGCTAGCGCTATTAGCTTCAGTTTTTTGGTAACGCTATAAGTGTAGTTTTGGTTTCTTCAATGCAGCTTGTAGAGTCCGCCTAGCGGACGCTAGTTCTAGAACCTTCACCTTATCATGTCTACCTTCACCTTGTTCTGTCTAGAGTCCGCATGGCTTCTGTTGACTCTGCTTGGTGGGTGATTTGATCCTTTTTCTTCTTCTTTTGTCTTTTTCTTTTCTTTTATTGTTCTGTCTTTGTTGTTAGTTTTGGGCGTGTTGGTGACACCTGTTTGTTTTCTAGGATTTTTGTGTTTGTCTCATTTTTTATTTTTCTTCTTTTGTGAGTACTTTCGGTACTTCCTTTTATTTGTGATCCCCCTATATATATATTGGTGACTTCTTTTTTCTTTATATATATATATATATATATTGCCATTTGTTGAGTTTTTGAAGTTGGCTACAATTTTGCAAAAACTAACTATTAGCCAACATGCTGGACGAGATGCTTTAGAGCATGTTGTGCAGCATCGCTACGTCAGGACTGAAGCACGCGCGCGCCCAGAATTTTTATGCAATATCTTTTGGGAAGATTTGATTCAGAAAAATTACAACACATGTGCTAAACATGCTTGCGCGCCTTGTTCTTTAAGCAAAGAAAGATTGCTTCAAATATTTATCACAAAAATATATTTATATATTTTTGTTTTGAACTAAATCTTTTTTTGGAAGAATTATTTTTTTCAAATCTTCAAGTTTTATTTTTTAAAATAATCTAGGGTTGGCCGAGATTATTGCAGCTGTGTTTACTTGAAGACCTAGCTTAGACATCAAGACAATTCAAGGCTATAAATACATGAAGACCCAAGCTTATTGAAGTGTGTATTTTCTAAACCGTGTGTTCACTAAAGCGTGAGTTTTAGGGTTTAGGTGTTTTGTTTCTTGTGATTT
The DNA here is from genome assembly GCA_951799995.1 of Trifolium subterraneum. Taxonomy (NCBI): domain Eukaryota; kingdom Viridiplantae; phylum Streptophyta; class Magnoliopsida; order Fabales; family Fabaceae; genus Trifolium; species Trifolium subterraneum. The sequence continues at coordinate 6,432,621 of OX637465.1, forward strand.
GTGAGCCTTCCTTGTGTCATCTTGATGCAAGTTTAGGACTGGGTTTATTGAGTTGTATTGTTTAATTCTCTTAAGCTTTTAAGCACGGAGAATAGGTTGTGTGAACTTGCTCCAAAGCTTTTAAGCACGGAGGTAGGTTTGTTTAAGTGATTCAAAGTTTCTGTTACAGTGAGTAACATATTGGTTATTGTAAACGTAAGGAGTGAGACGGTGCGTCTCATATCTAGGAGTTCCTAGGTAGAGTATAGCACGGGTAGTGGCTAGGCGAGAAGTTGTAAACGGGGCGTTTGCTGAGAAACTTTAAACTAGCATTACTATAGTGGATTCCTCCTGGATTGGTATCCCCCAGAGTAGGAGAGTTGCTCCGAACTGGGTTAACAAACCTTTGTGTTATTTATTTATTTGCACTTTATTGTTTCAGCCTGATATATTGCTTCACAGATTGCTGTAGCGTCTTACGCAGCATCTTTCTACTGCGTGCCACATTCAAAAAAAAAAACTACAAATGTGGACATTAACAAAAATAATAACTTAATAACATCTATCAATTTTAAAGCAACCTCATTGATTTGTCTTTAATTAGTACAATGTTCAACACAAATAAAAATGAAAAAAGCTCAAAACAAATTGTCGCGGAAACTTAACCAAAATGATTATATATTATGAATACAAACCATCAATTTTTTTTTAATGGTAAATATAATTATATATACAAGAATGCTATATGGCACGAGAGGGCAAGTCGTCCGAAATGCAGCACTATGCTTTTGTATACTTATCATAAAATTATGCGAAATGCTTAAGTGCACGACGCCTATTGTCGTGCAACTTGCACAATATGGGTTTCCAGATTTTATTTTTGTTTCACATGAGTACACTATTATTAGTATATAATAAAACCATGAAATTATATCACTCATTGGCAGCATCACTTTTAACATCTTATAGTACTATTATCAAACAAAAAAAAAATCTTATAGTACCCAACAAAAAGTTATAGTACTCAAATTTTTTCTTTTAACTTCTTACCTTTAACTTTGTAATTCGTAATATTTAGGTCCTATTTTTAACACCTATATGTTATAAACCTAAAGCTTATAGGAATAACCATCATAAAACTTAAAAAGGACATTTTTTTATAGTTAAAATGCATCTATATGTCTTTTAAGTTTTACACTTATAATAGATAGGTCCTTTAAAAATTTTAAGTTATAAATAAGTCCTTTAAATTTTTTAAGTTACAAATAGGTCATTTAAGTTTTGCTTCAAAAAAAGTATTAATTTTGTAACAGATATATCCTTTAAGTTTTTATTTTTGTAACAAATAGATTCTTTAATTTTTTTAAATAACAAATAAGTATTTTAAGTTTGTAATTTGTAACAACTAAATCTAAATTTATAATTTGTAACATCTAAATCCTACCTCTTAAGACCTATATGATATAAACCTAAAATTTAAACAACTTCTTTGTAACAAAGGTAAAATTTAAAGGCATATTAGACTCTAAAAAAATACAAAATTAAGATGCACTTGTACCCTTCCTTATATTTTTTTTAGACTGTTAGTAATATTAATAATTTAATATAAATGTGCTTATCTATTAGAGATATACAAGCATCCATTCTAAAGAAGGAAAAATAAGCCTAGTATACCAAGTCGTGCAATTTCGACGATCAGGGCCATCGTGTCATATAGCACGGCTCTAAAATTATGAGTTTGATTCACTTCATTTACTATTATTCCTTCATCTATTCTCCATTTGGGAGAGAGATAGACACAATAGAAGATTTGTGGGACCCACTCATTAGTGTGACCTACTTTTTATGGGTTCCACAAATCTTCTATTGTGTCTATCTCTCTTCTAAATGGAGAATAAATGGAGGAGAGTAAATGACTCTAAAATTATATATATTTTATACTATTTCACATATTTTTGTTTGAGAGTAGTGCTCAGTAAATTATAATGGTTTGTTTTCACTAAGATATTTCAAAAGTTAAAATAATAAAAATAATAGTATTTTATATGTGTTTAGTTCAGTTGATAGGGACATTATATTATAAGATTATACAACTTTGAACTCCGTACACTCCCACTTATTTATTTTAAGGGTGAAATTTCTAGTCACTAAGACTTTGTTTGGGAAGGCAAAAAAACTAGCTTATAAGCTAAAAGCTCTGTTTGGTTACGGTCATTTTACTATGAGCTTATAGTTTATTTTACTAGCTTATAGCTTATTTCCAAATGCTATTTCAAGTAGCTTATAGCTTTTAGATTATAAGCTATAAGCTATAAGCTAGCTTATCAACTAACTGCTATTTTTACCAAACAGAGCCTAAAAGAAATTATTATAATATGTTAAATATGAATATAAAACTCAATAAAAAAATGTGAGTAGTAAACATATAATTTCTTGTCACAACCAATTGTTAGTTAGTTCAGTTATGATTGGCGCTGAACTTGGTATATGACCAAGATTCGATTCCCAGCAACTGCAATTGGGAGGGGATTGAAACAACTTGATGTCAGAACTGACCTCTAAATTAGATTAGGTGATCTAATAGACCGAATTGTTGTGTAAAAAAAAAAGATAAAGTTTCACATACAAAATTGGTCTTTTTGAATTAAATTAAATTCAAGAATAAAAAAATAAATAAATTCAAGAGATGAATGTATACCCCCAAAAAGATAAAATAAAATACAAGGAGTAATTATATGGTCAGCACATAATTTTCAAGCGGTCGTGTGTTTTTTTATGACAACTATGCCCCGTGGTATTAAGTATTTTCCTTATATATATAAATAAAAAAGAAGAGAACAAAAGGGAGTACAGGAAGTATTAATCTCCCGTAAAAAAAAAAATACAATGAAAAAAAGATAGATTAATACTCATAAGACACCCTCATAATAAACTGAGAGCAACCAACTTCAAAATACCTAACCGGCAAAAAGGTAAAAAAAGAGCAGAAATCGTGAAAGCAAGATAAAAGGCAAGCTCATATCCGCTCAATGCCACCAGTTCCCATAAAGACCACCATACAATAGGTTGCACCTTACACTAATAAGCCACCGGTGACATTATCACTTTATTGGATACAATACAAACCTAGATGCATCAATCAAGAGTAAATTCATAAACAAAAACAAAGAAGTTTTTCTACCTTTTTGGAACCCCCTAATTGATCACTAAATTTTGAATTTCTTATACCTTAAAAAATCGTTAAAAAAATTAGAATACAATTACAACAATTGCAAAATCCCTTTATATTGCTTTGAAATTTCAATCAATGTGACTTGTGTTGATGTATCCTTCATATTCTGCTTGGTATTAGTACATCCAATTTTTACTTCCTTCACTTGCACCTCTGAACAACACAATAATTAGTAATCCTATTTTCTCCATAATTTTCCAATTTTTGCGTATAGCAACAAATAATTAAGGGTTATGATTGGTAACATATGTAACAACAGAAAAAGTAATGGAACACTTTGGAGCAATTTGCTGAGATGTAATTTTTAACAATCCGAAAAGTGGCTGCTATTAATCTATTAATTACTTTATAATTACTTTTTTTGAGACGAAATGACAAAACCATTGAAAACTCACACACGCAAAGTGGAGTGATCGGGGTTCAAACCCCGGTCATGACATCCGACACTAGCAATTTCTACATTTCTGCCAGTTGAACTAGAATTTGTGGACTACTTTATAATTACTTTATTATCTATTAATCTAACTAATTTTGATTTATTTAAATAATTTTAAACTAACATAATAATTTAGAAAACCTTAGGGAATAAAATTTAAAAAAATTTGGCCGTAAGAAAAAAAAATTAATAAAAAAAATCAATTTGGATTTATGAACCGGTTTTAAATTGGTTATAAACTGAACTGATTTAGAAAAATTAACCAGTTTTTGTAAAATGGGTTTTATGAACTGCACTGAACAATTAATATGGTTAGTTCAATGCTGTTTATTAACCATGAACTCAGTAATCTCTCTCCTCACAAAAACAATACAACAGTACTGAAAATTAAAATGAACTCTCACAAAATACTCTAAATGAGGAGGAAGTCTTACATGAGCACAAACCCAATAAAAAATATTTAGGCACTCACATCAATTGAAAAAATTAATTAAAAATTAATTTAGTCACATCTCCTGTTATCTCTTTTTTATTTTATTTATATATCATAGTGAGTGTGGCTAAATGCTATTAATTTGGAATTGTGCCTATTTAGGTATTTTACACTAGGACTTCGACCCGTGCGGTCAAAGGGTCTATTAATTATATGTAGTACTCCCTCCGTCCCATATTATAAGGGAAAAATGACCCCTTTTTTTGTCTCAAATTATAAGGGAAAAAACAACTTTCAAGAATGTTTTTTACTTATTCTTATAAAATTAAATGCAAATTGCATTTAATTTTTTCTCTCTCTCATTTTCTCAATAAACAACAACCAATCAAATTTGTTTTTACATCTTCCCATGCAACTTATTTCAAGAAAAACCCACAAAACCATATTTCAAATTCTCAAGTTTTGGTTTTCTTAATAAGTGTGTTTTTTTTTCCTTATAATATGGGACGGAGGGAGTATGTAACAAAAAAATAAGATAAAAAAAATTTAATATTAAAATGTATATGAAAAAAGTCGGGTAACATTAAAAACTTATTTATTTATATAAACTGCATAAACTTAAAAATAAGTCAATCTAAACGGGCCCAAAGTATACTACTCCCTCCGGTCCTATATATAAGAAACAATTGACTTTTTAGATTCATTGTAAAATTGATGTATCTAGACAATAATATTGTCTAAATACATCAATTCTACAATTAATCTAAAAAATGAAATGTTTCTTATATATAGGACCGGATGGAGTACAACTTAAAAATAAGGCAATCTTGATCTGCACAAAAAATAAAAATCAGATCGTGTAATAAAAAAATAAAAATCAAATTCTGTAATAATAAAACGAAAAATCAGATCCGTGCTAATGCAAGGTTTTTTGATAAGAATGCTGATGCAAAGTTTCAACTTTATATGTATTTTTTTTATTTTTATAGTATCTAAAAGATTCTAAGCAAATAAAGCAGTGAGGGTTCCGTTTAACTATATATATATATATATATATATATATATATATATATATATATAAGACCTACAACAAGTCTTTCAAGTCACAGCCTCAATTTTCTTCTCTTCTTCAATCAAAAACTGCACCACGTTAAGGTTCCATTCGTAGCAGCACTGCTCTGATGAATACCAAACCACATATCTCAAAGCGTCTTCGTTGTCTATCCGAACCAACGGCTATTGCAGCATTCTTGCCAGAGGACCTTATTGTCGAGATCATATCCTGGCTTAGAGTGAAGCCTTTGATGAAGATGAAGTGCCTGAGTAAGTCGATTAACACTCGTATCTCTGATCCTAAATTCATCAAAAAGCATCTTAATCGATCTTCACGAAACAAACTTTCCTATCTAGTTTCTTACAAAGATGATTCGAAGATGGATGATCACAGATTCGTACCCTTCTCCATTGCTTATTTACTCGACAACCCCTCGAAACTCACTAGCGTAGCTAATCCTTTCTATTGTTGTTTGATTGACAAGGAATGTCGTATAGTTGTTGGGTTCTTGCAATGGATTGGTCTGCTTGCTCGGTTCATCTTAACACCATACATGGTTCCGTCTTTGGAACCCAACCACCAGGACAATATCCGATAAATTAGGTGTTCTTCCTAATCACAGGTATCGGTATCGATTGAGAGATTGGAGGTTTACTTTTGGTTATGATAGTTCAACTGACACTTATAAGGTTGTGGCATTACTTCCCGAGAATGGCTCGATGACAACGGCAGTGCGAGTTCTTAACTTTGGGGATAATATTTGGAGAAATAGTCCAAGTTTTCCTGTTATATCTTTTCAGGTACTATTTAGTTCAAAAAACATTAGGGAGTTTAGTGGTGTGCATTTGAATGGCACTATTAATTGGATGGCCTATGAGATCGGTCGTCGATGTGTGATTATTTCGTTTGATCTAGGCAAAGAGACATACAAAATATTTTGTACCCCTCACATTCCTCCGAAGGTGTTACATGTATTTCCACACGTTTGTGTCATGATGGATAGCCTGTATTTATATTATAAGGTCAAGGAAACTGGTTTTATTTTATGGAAGATGACAAAATGATAAGTCTTGGACAAGACACATTCTACTTAGCAGCGATGAGATTCTTCAAATGAACATTAAATCTAATCCCTTCTCGTGTTTCAATCTTTATCTGAATGGTAATATTCTGGTATTCTTATATGACGGCGGAGCTATGCTCTATGATCGGAGAAATGGAACACCATTGAAACATATGGTTAACAAAAAAATATGTTGGTTCTCTATGAATAATTATGTCGAAAGTTTGGTTTCAACTTGTTAAAAGTAAGTTCTTCTCTAGTAATATACTTGTTTGAATTTATGTTGATTCAAGTACTTATCTTTGATAGTGTGATTAGTTCCTTAATTAACTTGAAAACTTTGTTACAGATATATATGCTGAATCAACCATCTAACCAGAATTCCATGTTTAGTGCTCATTTATGCTGAATCTCTATGTTTAGTCTGATTAAACCAATTCAAGATGATTATGGAAGTGAGAGTTATTTTATTTTTATACCTGATACAAAGTTGTAATATTGCATTATGGTAGAAACTAATTTCTTTATTTTTATTTTCACAAAGGGATATATATAACTGCACTTTTTTATTATTGTCTTTGTATTGAAATTATTATTATGGAATGAAATGGATCAAGTTTATTTGTGTCAAAAAATAAAAGTATTTTATAGTAAATTAAAAACATATAACCATAATTGATTTGCACAACATGGTATAATGTATTATCATTCAATCTTGGTGATGAAGGGTGAAACTGTTCAAACCTTAGATTTATGCTGAAGTGAATGTAAAATAATAATGTTACTTTGTTAAAGTTTCATCATGTGTGTATATGGTTTACAAAAAGGGTGCTGTATACTTATGGTTAAAGTTTCATCAAATATTGTATTAATAAGGAGTACAAGGAGTACTTCAAATTCTTACAGTACAACACAATCCCTTAAATACTAGAGAAACATATTAAGCGATTGATACACTAATCAGACTACGATAAATTACAAAATCTACCCAAACGCCCAATAAACCATAACCAAGATATAAATTTGATTTGATCAATCAATTGAACATTATTAGCAATAGCACCCTGAAAGACAATGTTTTTACCTGACGTCGTGACCGCCAAATGCACCAAGTTGTAGCAAGTCATATCAAGTGTCTAAATTTTACTCCCTTTTTGTCTCTCATAATGTCTCCAAAGTGATTAAAATGCTTCCACCCTTCGTCAATAAGGTCTGGAACATTGTTAAATTGAGCTAGGACTTAGTTATGTTCTTTTCTTTAGCAGATAACAACATTCAAGAGGAGCTTAATCTTGTTTGATAATTTTGTTCCTGCACTATGTCTTGCTCGGCCTACTATCGTGGCCCTCTCTCCCCGCTCTAATTATCTCGGCACTATGATTTGAGGATAACTCACTGCAATAACGTCCCCTTCAATCTCTATAAATAAGGAGTTTAAAGACCATTTGAGATACAAACATTTTTTTAAGAAAAATCACCATCATTATACTACTAACAATAAGCATGTGCAGTTATTGTAGCCTTATTATTTTTCATGTCATGTTAAATTTTATGATAGTTACAACCTATAATTTCAAATTAGCTATTGTATTACCTTACTAGGCTTAATCGACAAATTTCATTTAATTAACTTACTAACTTTAATTGAAAGACTTTATTTAAACTACCCGATACTACAAGATTCGTGCGATAGTCCAGATCAAACGTCTAGTTGTCTAAAACTTTGATGCCAAATTTTTTTGAAACAGACTTGATGACAATTTACAACTAATTTCGCCACTACTACCTATAAGTTTAGAATTCTCCATGTTCTTGCAGATGAAATAATAACTTCATCAATGTTCATTCAACAAAAACAAAGATAAAATAAATATATGTTAAATTTTTAAACACAAACACTTATTTCACTTGTTCTTTTGCAGAACAAACATCAATTGGATCATTGTCTCAATTTCAAATATCTGAATCCATTAATTTTGTTTCTTAGATTGTATGAAAGAACATCCATTGAAAGAAGCCAAACCACTAAATAAAAAATTTAAGACTGCAAGTATGAAATCTTGTCATGTCTAGTCTACCTACAAGAAGCAACTACAAATTAATTAAATTAAATATGGTACATAAACAAAAATAATAACTTAATAACATTGATCAATTTCAAAGCAGCCTCATTGATTTGTCTTTAGTACAATGTTCTTCCAGAAACTTAACCAAAATGACTATTATGAATACAACAGTATAAGCCACCAGTGACATTCTCACTTAATTGGATACAAACCTACAAGTTTGTCAACCTCTTAGGAACCCCTGATCACTAAATTTTGAATTTCTTATACTAAAAAATCGTTAAAGAGAAATAGAATACAATTACAACAATTGCAATTTGCTGAGATGTAATTTTTAACAAGGGTCCTATCCGAAAAGTGGCTGTTCGCCGCTGTGAGTCGTGGGAGCGCCGTCGGAGCACCATACTCTAACTGCTAGTTTCCTCTTTGCCGCCACTCTCTCTTCCTCCAACCCTAATTTTCTTGAATTTTTTCTTGTTCATCCATTAGCGAGGGGTGACTTAGGGTCAATTTTGATCCGAAATCACCCCCCTTGATCGTTTTTTTTATTCTAATAAGTGATTTTCACATCTTCTTACATTTTGTTTGGATTTTTTCCGGTGTTTGTTTTGATTTCCCGTCTTGTTACGGTGTTTGTTTTGCTGTCCGTCTTTGTACGGTGTTTGTTTTGCTGTCCGTCTTTTCGATTGATGTACTTTACAAATTTGAATGAATGAATATCGTTATGTTTTAGTCAAAAAAAAAATCTAACTACCTTATCAAAAAAAAAATCTAACTAATTTTGATTTATTTAAAGGACAAAACTTACATGCATTTCTTACTCTTTCTCTCACAAAGAGGTAGTTTTGGAATGAACCAGTATAAAAATCTTTTGTGTGTTTCTTTTCTCTTCTCTCTATCTCATGTTTATATTTCTCCGCCACATACTCTCTTGTTATTAAAATATATTAATTTACAATTAATAATACTTTATCCTAATTGAATTAATTAATTAAGAAATATTAAAATTAATTGTGGTCGGAGCTCCGCGCAAGGACCACCGCCGCCGCCGGTCACCACATTCAAATTGATTTTAAACTGAGTTTTTGTGATATCTATATGACATTTTCCGTCTGTTCAGTACTAGTCAAAAAATATGTTTGTGGCATCTATGTGACTAAAAATATTACAAGTTTTTTTATATTTTTTTTTCTAAATTGAAATAGCAATTGTAACACCCCATGTAAATTGTCTAGAATTGTTGACAGAGATATAAATAATTGAATCCGAATACATTAAAATTTACAGAGTAAATTGTTTGAAAATTCACAAGTACTTAAATTCATCGCTAGATACAGAGAAATGAATTTCCATTACACAGCAGAAATAATGCAATGAGATACACATAACAGATTAATCTAACAAAACAAGGAAGAAACTAAGGATTGAAGATGAATAATTTCGAAATCATATAATATTAAAAAAAAAATTATGTTATATGATTTCAAAATTAATGTTTCAATTTAGAAACAAATATAAAAAAAAACTTGTAATATTTTGAAAAACGATTTATAAAATATATTTTCAAAAACAAAAAAAAAAAGTCTATTTTTTTAAAACTAAAAGCATACCCATAATTCTAACATGCATACATGGGCTAATATGATAGGCATGTAGTATGATATATGGAAAAAAAAAAAATTCTACCCCAACAAACCTCTTTATACCCCTACAATTTTTTAAATATTCCAGTTATACCCTTATGTTATTTTTGTATATTTTATGTTTTTTACTTTGTCTTTTTATCACTTTGCCGGTAAAATCCGTACACCCTTTGAAAAGTGCACCGATCAGACCAGATTACTTTACCGGTACGTTAAATTTACCGGTACACTTTTTCTAAGTGTACCGGAATGCTTTTTTTTTTCAAAGTATATTGCGGTACACTTGTATAAGTGTACCGATTCTGGAATTTTTTTTTAACACAGCGGTATACTTTTTTTCAAGTATACCGGTTATAAACATGAAAAATGGGAACCAGTACACTTTTATAAAGTGTACCGGAATGTTAACGTGAAAATTAAAAATTTTGCTTTTTTTATTTTATTTTTCAACAGATATGGCGCAATCCGGCGACACAGGTCAAAACTCGGTTGATACTACGGATGTATTTACTACGAATGATAAATCTGATACACGAGAAGATGTTCTTAAATGGGCGGAAGATGTTGGAATTGCCAACAAAGTCAGTATTATTATTACAAGGTTAGATAAAAAGAACGGCGTAAGAGGAAGGAATGACAAGTTGATTTTGAGCTGCGACAGAGGTGGAAAATATGACACTTCACAAAGTTCGACGTCAACTGCATCAAAAAAGTGTAACTGTCCATTCAAACTTAGAGTCACACCTTCGATAGATGGTTCAGGATGGAAAGTTCAAGTTCAATGTGGAGTTCACAACCACGGACTACCTGACCAATATGCAGGTCATCCTCGTAAGGCACGTTTAACTGCAGAAGAAAACAAACATGTTGAAGAACTGACAAAGTGTCGTGTAGCACCAAGGAACATCGTTATTTCTTTGAAAGAAAAAAATCCAGAGTCTGTTGTTGATGCCAACCAAATATGTAGGAAGAGAAACAAACTACAAAAAGAGGTTCACCATACCTGCCATGGGTTACTTGGTAGCAAATAGGTATAATGTCATTTTGGTGACATTGGGTAAACCTAGCACGACTTTCTTTCCTATGATGACTTCATATTCATCGTCAGCAAAATTTCATTGCATCGGTTTTGTGGGTGGAAATCATTGGATTCCGGTAAATATTAACTTAAACTTTAACCTATTTTATTTTAAAAATATTTATATAAGTATATTAACCTATTAGTTTGTTCTTGCAGGTTAACATGAGACCAGGGTATCCGTTGCCCGATGTGACACTCGATTGGAAGAAATATCGTTCACCTGAAGAAACATCTTAGATGTCAAATTTAACCAACCGCTTACAATATTGGCGAATTCTAGATCATTCAGTTAAACCTTCATTTGGTGTTGTTGTTGTTGATTAATTTTTACGTCAAAACATTTTATTGTCAAAGATTTTATGTGAAACATTTTATGTGTTGTTGCACTAATAAAACTTCTATATTATTCCAAATGCAATAATAAAAGTACATAATCAAACTTAAAGTACATAAACAATAATAAAAGTACATAATGAAACTCAAAGTACATAAGCAAACTAGTCTATATCTCTATCACCACGGGCCACATCCAATGCATAAAAAATATCGTCAAACACGTCATCGTCTCTACCAGCATCCACCTGTGCGATAAATCTCTCCAGCGCAGAAACAATCGCATCCATCCGTCTCTGTTCACCAGATGGTGGTGCATGTGCTGGTGGTGCATCTTGTGCTGGTGCATCTTGTGGTACTAGATCTGCTTCTGGTGGTGCATATGCAGGCACAAACTGTGGAACAGGTGGTGCTCCATGTGGACCATCATGCGGACGACACAGTATAGGATGTGATACAGTATAGTACCACGACAGGTAATCAGCTGTAGTCTCAGCATCAAATCTCACTAGACGTGTGAACTGAAGTATCTGATCAACAGAAGTGTGATAACCAGACCACAGACTATCGATATCCGTATATGATGGAGCTGGGTGTGGTGGTGGTGGTGGTATGTACTGCACGAATCCAAACTGTCTAAGACACCTCTCAGGCAAGTAAGGAACTACGGTGCACCCACGCAAGTAACCACTGAAACAGGTAATCAGATCAGAAGGAATGCTACCTCTATGACCTTCAAACGGACGCCAAATCACATCAGACGGAGTCAGTGCATCCATGATAGGTCGATAAGCAGGAAGCTTCGTCTTCCCCTGCTTATATACCCACCGCATAGCTCGAGGGTAACCCATGTCATCACAACGGTGTACAGACTCTCCACGTCTACCAAGGGTAGGGAAATACTCGTGAATCCAACACTATTACAAAACAACAAAAACAAAAACAATATATTAGAATCATGATTTCACTAAAACAGAACATATTCATAATCTAAAAAAAAAATCAAATTATAATCCAAATAAAAACTACTTAATACGATTGTTACCTGTAGAAGTGTCGGATACCCTACAAGAGCATGTGTGGTAAACATGGATGCATCATTCAGATTATCATATAAACAAACCAACGCAGCACTAGCCCATGAAAATTTATTCAATGTGGACAAATATCTAAACATGGGTAACCATTTTGCGTTGACTCGTGTGTAACTCTTATCAGTTAGAATGGTACATCCAACCAACAACAACAAATACGCCCTGGCAGCACAATCATATCTGTGGTACATATGTAGATTCCTCTGCCAGCAATCATATACCCACTGTTGTGTAAAAGTTCCTCCCCTATGTCGTGATGTCTCCAAATATGTCACCTCATACGGGACTCCCAACAACTCAGTTGCAAGTGCAGCACCTTCTTCCATGGAAACCGGTACAGGCGTGTAAAATATACCTCTAACAGGTATATGTAACAGACACGCCACATCATCAAGTGTAATCGTCATTTCACCAAACAGCATGTGAAATGACGATGTCTCTGGATGCCACCTCTCAGTAAAGGCTGATAAAATTTGCGGATCCACCTTACTTAAACTAGTCCGCTCAAGCCATTTCAACCCGGATTCATCCAACCAACCTTGAATATTTGGGTGATGTTCACCAGGACTAGGAACCCAACCAGTAAGCTTGGTACCAAGAGATGCTATACGTAACTCAGGTTTCGCTCCTTCAATACGTTCCTACATATATTTAAACGAAATCAGTATCACAACTAGAATGACATTTAAACAAAAACATTATCAGAGTGATGTTGATAACTTCATCAATATAATTAACAAATAATAACAACGCAAAATAATTTATACCGTGCCAAACCATATATAACAAGCAACATGGTCTGAGTAGCGCGTCAGAAGACTCGTATCAAGCGGTCCTCCAGGCCAGCCATGCTGCGCAACATCTTCATCCTCCTGCATCATAGGCTGCTCGACAAACACATGCTGCTCAATTTCCTGTTCCTGCTCAACAGGAATAGAAACTCCTCGTCCTACGCCAGCATGTCTAATTCTACCGTCTCTCCCTCTTGTACGCACCACTGAAATGGGAAAAAAAAATTTAAAAAAAAAAACGAAATGCACTGCGGTACACTTCAAAAAAAGTGTACCGACAGTTATAAAATTTAAAACACTCGGTACACTTGATAAAAAGTGTACCGCAGTGCATTTGCGATCGGTACACTTGATAAAAAAGTGTACCGCAATGCAAAACGAGCGGTATACTTTTTACCAAGTGTACCGCAATGTAAACAGGCCACAAATTTGAATTGTGGTACACTTCAAGTGTACCGCAAGCAATGTATATTGCGGTACACTTGAAAAAGTGTACCGGAATGAAAAAAATACTTACTCTCTGCTTTTCGAAAATTTTCTGCTCGGTACACTTTTTCAAAGAATGATGAAAATGAATTTTTTTTTTACAGTTTTACCTTTTATATGAGGGCATCTTTGTCTTTTCAACATTAAGTGTAGAGGTATAGAGAGGTTTGTTGGGGTAGAAAAAAAAAATTCCGGTGATTTTGAATTTTGGATAGAGAAAAAAAAAAAAAAAACACGGTCATACTTAACTTAGGCCTTATAATATTCAAACAAACTTTTTTTTTTTTTGAATCAAACAAACTTACTGCATTTCATTAAAAACTAAACGTTCAATACAAAAGGGAATATTCTCAAACCTATGGAAGCTAGCCCAAGAATTGGCCGCCCTAGCAAGAGTATGAGCAACCAAATTCGCTTGCCTCCTAACAAACTTAACCTCAAAGTTTATAAAAGATGACATAAGACTAAGGATATCATGAACAATTGACAAAAACTCAGAGTTGCCTCTATGCTTCATATGAATGGCCTATCAAAACTTTCGAATCTTTCGAATCACTTTCAAATTGAACTTGATTCAGTCCTCTATGTCTTGCTTCTTCCATTGCTAAAAGTAAAGTCCATGTTTCTCCTTCTACAGATGAAATCACAGTTTACTGCCATTGTGTCATACCAGCCATGAAGTGACCACTATTATCGCGAAAACACAATCCCATCGAGGTCCTTCCAGATCCAGACACAAAGGCAACATCAACGTTACATTTTACCCAGTCTAGAGCTGGTTTCTCCCACCTAACTAAATCCGCTTCTGTAGTCCCGCTCACATTATTACTCTGTAACTTATGTACTGAGTACCAATCATTCCAAGTATCAAAAACATGTCTTCCAATTTGACGTGGCATCTGTACATTATCATTCCAATGCTTATCATTACGATTTTGCCAAATGCACCAGAGTAACATAGACACTCTACCAACGGTATCACTACTTTCATTGCTGCAAATAGCGAAAATATGATCCATAGCATTAGTTTGTTGGTACTAGCATTATGTAAGACAGACGACAGACCAGCTGCACTTCAAACAAACTTAATTACCCTTCATAATAAAGTTCAGTATTGTAATAAAAAAAAATCAAATCTGCACAAAAAAAAAAATAGATCTTGTAATATAAAAAAAAAAAGGAAAATGATATTTAGTAAGAATTTTTTTATGCAAGAAAGAGAAGAATTTTATGTGGCAACTTTTGATTGGTCAAATTATAATCATTCACTCTTCCATGTATGGTTAGCCAATTTTTGATTGGTCAAATTTCCTAATTTTGTGAATTCTTCTCTTTCCTGTGTAAATATTTCTTATTAAATAGCAATATTCTAAAAAAAATCAGATCCTGTAATAAAAAAATCAGATACGGTAATGATAAAGAAAAATCAGATCCATGCTGTGCAAGGTTTTTTTCGATAAGAATGTTGATTTAAGGTTTTTTTTTATAAGAATGCTGATGCAAGGTTTCAACACTATATAGTTTTTTTTTTTAATAGTATCTAAAAGATTCTAAGCAAATAAACCAGTAGGGTTCCGATCAAGTATATATATATATAAGACCAACTACAAGTCTTTCAAATCACAGCCTCAATTTTCTTCTCTTCTCCAATCAAAAAATGCACCACATTAAGGTTTCATTCGTAAGAGCGGTGCTCTGATGAATACCGAACCACAAATCTCAAAGCGTCTCCGCTGTCTATCCGAACCAACTCCTACTGCAGCATTCTTGCCAGAGGACCTTATCGTCGAGATCATATCCTGGCTTAGAGTGAAGCCTTTGATGAAGATGAAGTGCGTGAGTAAGTCTATTAACACTCGTATCTCTGATGCTAAGTTGTCAAGAAGCATCTTAATCGATCTTCACGAAACAGACTCTCCTATCTAGTTTCTTACAAAGATGATTCGAAGATGGATGGTCACAGTTTCATACCCTTCTCCATTGCTGATTTACACGACAACCCCTCAGAACTCATTACTGTTAATCCTTACTATTGTAGTTTGATTGACAAGGACTGTCGTATTGTTGTTGGTTCTTGCAATGGATTGGTATGCTTGCTCGGTTCATCTGAACACCAAACATGGTTCCTGTTAGAATTAAGTTAATCTTTAGATATTCCTAGAACTGTACAAGTTCCTAGACTGATTGTTAATATTCTTAGAGTTTACTAGTTCCTAGGTTAGTGCTTACTCATTATACATTCAATGTATTTATTGTAAGACTAATATAAATACAAGGTGTGTGATCTGAACAAAGACACACAGAATTCACATATTTTTTATATGGTATCAGTAGTGGTTCATCCTAGGGCTGCTCTGCACTTTTCTTGAGTGTGTTACAATTGTTTTGTGGGTGTTTTAAACACTTTCCAGCTGTGCCATAACCAGCTGCTGCTTATCCGGTGCGACCCATCACCTTGCTCCGCCACCAACCGCCTCGTAATTCATCAACGAGCACGACGATCTTTATCCCGCCGCCCCTTTTCTGCGCGTGAGATCTATTTGTCGCCGCCAGATCTGCACGTGAGCGCGTGACAACATCTCCGGCATCCAACTTCCACCGCCAGCTATCGCAGAACCTCCTCTGTCACATTCCGAGGTGCATTTTATCATTTTTGGTGATTTTCAGCAACTTCCCTCTTTTACTTCGCATAAATCATGATGTCTGGGACCAGAACTGCTGCTATCTCTTCTTCCATTTTCAGTATCACTAAACCAGTCGCCTCTGTTGTTCATACCGGTAATTCTATTGCCTTGGCTTCACAATCCTCTTCACTTGAAACTTGGATCCTTGACTCCGGCGCCTCTGATCATATGTCCGGTAACAAATTACTTTTCTCTCGTCTCACTTATATGGACACACTCCCAAGTGTTACTTTGGCAAATGGATCACAAACTAAATGTGAAGGCATTGGCAAAACTAGTCCCTTACCCACACTTACTTTAGACTTGGTGCTTTACGTTCCCAGTTGTCCATTTAATTTAATATCCATAAGTAAACTCACTCGTACCCTACCTTACTCAGTTACCTTTGCTAAAAACTCTGTTTTGGTGCAGGATCGGAATACTGGGAAGACAATTGGAGCAGGGCATGAGTCCCACGGGTTGTATTACCTTTCAGCATCTACACAGCCTATTGCCTGTTCAGCCATTGAGTCTCCACTTATCGTTCATCAACGTTTGGGGCATCCTAGCCTTCAAAAGTTGCATCTTATGGTTCCAAGTCTCTCAAAAGTGTCTACCTTAGAGTGTGAGTCGTGTCAATTCGGAAAACATACTAGGAGTTCCTTTCCCGATAGAGTCAACAAACGAGCTGTATCTCCATTTGCCTTAGTTCATTCCGATATTTGGGGTCCTAGTCGTGTTGTTTCATGTTTAGGTTATCAATATTTTGTTACTTTTATTGACGATTTTTCTCGAAGCACTTGGATATTTTTGATGAAAAATCGTTCAGATGTTTTCTCAATCTTTCAAACCTTTTGTTCAGAAGTCAAAACACAATTTGGTAGCCAAATTAAAATATTGCAAAGTGATAACGCTCGTGAGTATTTGTCTACATCCTTTCAATCATTTTTGACCTCACAGGGTATTCTCCATCAGACATCTTGTGCTCATACTCCTCAACAAAACGGTGTCGCTGAAAGAAAGAACCGACACTTAGTTGAAACAGCCCGTACTATACTCCTTCACAATAATGTACCTCCTCGATTTTGGGGAGATGCGATCCTCACAGCTTGCTACTTAATTAATCGCATGCCTTCCTCTGTACTCGAAAACCAGGTACCACATTCCATTTTGTTCCCCCAGCAACATCTTTATTCTCTACCACTCCGCGTCTTCGGGTGCACATGTTTTGTTCATGATCTTACTCCAGGTAAAGATAAACTTGCTGCAAAATCCCTCAAGTGTCTTTTCCTCGGCTACTCTCGTCTGCAAAAAGGTTATCGATGGTATTCCCCGGATCTTCGGCGGTACATTGTCTCTGCCGATGTCAGCTTCTTTGAGACTCGTCCCTTCTTCCCTTCTACTCCTAAAGAGCCCAATGATTCTGGTCCGTCACAATTCTCTCCAGATGTCCTTACTATTCCCATTGCACCCACCCCTGTCTCTATCCCCACACCTGACTCTATCCCTCCACCTGCCCTTCGCACATATCAACGAAGGTCCCGCCCACCACATACTCAAGACTCATCTCTTGCTCCGTCTGACTCTCATACTCCGCATCCTACATCAGAACTGCCCATTGCCCTACGGAAAGGTAACAGGTCATCTCGGAATCCTAATCCTATTTATGCTTGTCACTTGGATTATAATCGATTATCTGCATCATATTCTGCTTTTGTGGTATCCTTGGATTCTGTGTCTATTCCTAAGACTACAGGTGAAGCTATGTCTGACCCTGGATGGCGACAAGCTATGGTAGATGAGATGGCTGCTTTGCATTCCAATGGTACTTGGAATTTGGTTCCTTTACCCGATGGAAAAACCACAGTGGGATGTCGATGGGTATATACAGTTAAAGTTGGGCCTGATGGCAAGATTGACCGTTTAAAAGCTCGTCTCGTGGCCAACGGGTACACACAAATCTTCGGCCTTGATTATGGAGATACCTTCTCTCCAGTTGCCAAGATTGCATCTGTCCGCCTTTTTCTTGCCATAGCTGCTATTCATCATTGGCCGCTCCATCAATTGGACATTAAAAATGCTTTCCTACATGGTGAGTTACAGGAGGAGGTGTACATGGCACAACCACCAGGATTCACTATTAGTGGTGCTTCTAACCTTGTTTGTCGGCTTCGTCGATCACTTTATGGCTTGAAAAATCTCCCTGTGCTTGGTTTGGAAGGTTTAGCAATATGCTTCAAGAGTATGGCATGACAAGATGTGAAGCTGATTACTCCGTCTTCTTCTTGCATTCTTCACCAACCACTTGCATCTATCTACTTGTATATGTTGATGACATCATCATTACTGGTAATGATACGGTTGGAATCCAACGGTTGAAGCAACATTTGTCTCTACAATTCCAAACCAAAGATTTAGGGCCCCTGAAATATTTTTTGGGGATTGAAGTTGCTCAGTCCAAGACTGGTGTGGCAATTAATCAACGAAAATATGCTCTTGATATACTTGAGGAAACTGGTTTGCTTGATTGCCGACCCTGTGACACTCTTATGGATCCCAACGTCAAGCTACTACCAGGTCAGGGGGAGCCATTGAAAGACCCTGGTAGATATCGACGTCTGGTTGGCAAACTTAATTATCTCACAGTGACTAAACCAGACATTACTTTTGCTGTCAGTGTAGTTAGCCAATTTCTAAATGCTCCATGTGATGACCATTGGAACGCCGTGATTTGCATTCTTAAGTATATAAAGAGTGCGCCGGGTAAAGGATTACTTTATGAAAACAAGGGTAACACCCGAGTTGTGGGCTACTTTGACGCTGATTGGGCAGGTTCACCAGTAGATAGAAGGTCCACTTCAGGGTATTGTGTCTTCATTGGAGGAAATTTGATCTCATGGCGGAGCAAGAAACAAAACATAGTTGCAAGGTCTAGTGCAAAAGCAGAATATCGTGCTATGGCAGCTACAACTTGTGAGCTCACATGGCTAAAACAATTACTCCAACAGCTAAAATTAGGAGATGTCAAGGCAATGAAACTGATCTGTGACAACCAAGCTGCACTACATATCGCCTCTAACCCGGTCTTTCATGAAAGAACTAAGCACATAGAGATTGACTGTCACTTTGTAAGATATAAAGTTCTTTCAGGAGAAATCATAACTGATTTTGTTGGTTCAAATGATCAATTGGCTGACATATTTACCAAGTCCCTTAGAGGACCTCGAGTTGAATACATTTGTAACAAGCTTGGTGCATATGACATGTATGCTCCAGCTTGAGGAGGAGTGTTAGAATTAAGTTAATCTTTAGATATTCCTAGAACTGTACAAGTTCCTAGACTGATTGTTAATATTCCTAGAGTTTACTAGTTCCTAGGTTAGTGCTTACTCATTATACATTCAATGTATTTATTGTAAGACTAATATAAATACAAGGTGTGTGATCTGAACAAAGACACACAGAATTCACATATTTTTTATAGTTCCGTTTTTGGAACCCCGCCACCAGGACAATATCTAATAAATTAGGGTTTCTTTGTCATAAAAAGTATCAATTGAAACAGTGGAGGTTTACGTTTGGGTATGACAATTCAACCGACACTTATAAGGTTGTGGCATTACTTCCCAGGGTTAACAAGTCGTGGACAACAGATGCACGAATTCTTAGTTTTGGCAATAATATTTGGGGAAATATTCAAAGTTTTTATGCTAAGCCTTTTCAGTTACTGAGCAGAAGGGAGTTTAGTGGTGTGCATTTGAATCGCACTGTTAATTGGTTGGCCATTGCCACTGGTGCATGGGTGATTATTTCGCTTGATCTAAGTACAGAGAGACACAGAAAAATGCAGGGCCCTCCAATTCGTTTGGTTGTGTCAGATGTACCGGCGTGTGTTTGTGTGTTGAAGAATAACCTTTGTTTTCTTCACCATGTCAAGGGATCCGGCAGTATGATATGGAGGATGACAAAATTTGGAGATAAGAAGTCTTGGACTAAAGTCTATGAATTTAGCCATAACGTTCTTCAGCATATCTTTAAACATGATTATTTGTATTTCAATATGTATGAGCATGGTGATATAATGGCAGAAACTAAATTCAAACAGAGTTGTAATATTGCATTATGGTAGAAACTAATTTCATTATTTTTATTTTTACAAAGGGATATATATAACTGCACTTTTTTTATTATTGTCCTTGTATTCAAATTATTACTATGGAATGAAATGCACTAAGTTTGTTTTATAGTAAATTAAAAATATGTAATCATGATTGATTTGGACAACATGGTGTATTATCATTCAATCTTGGTGATGAAGGTTGGATTTATGTTGAAGTGAAATTAAAATAATAATGTTACTTGGTTAAAGTTTCATCATGTGTGTATATGGTTTACAGAAAGGGACTTACAATAATCAACAAGAATTTGTCCTTAGTTTATATTACATTATAAGATGCATGAAATTATATAGACTTTCCTTTATAAATTGTGCACTTCCACTTCTACTAACTATCACAAACTCAAGTTTTAACACCATTTGTCTTATGTAATCATTCACTTTTGAGATAGTTAGTATTGTTCAAAACTTAAGTTATAAAACCACATAAGTAAATTCCATTACTAAGAAACAAGATTGTATCAAGAGACATATACACCAATCGAAGATTACATATTTGTACATGTAGAGACTCGTTTGTCGAATACTACTAACAATAAGCAATGTGTAGTTATCGTAGCCTTATTATTTATCATGTCATGTTAAATTTTACAATAGTTATAACCTATACCTTCAAATTAGCTATTGTATTAACTTACTAGCCATAATCGACAAATTTCATTTAATTAACTTACTAACTTTAATTGACAGACTTTATTTAAACTACCCGATACTACAAGATTCGTGCGATAGTCCAGGTCAAATGTCTAATTGTTTAAAACTTTGTTGCCAATTTTTTTTTTTTTGAAATAGACTTGATGACAATTGACAACTAACTTCACTATTACCTATAAGTTTAGGATTCTCCATGTTATTGCAGATGAAATAATGACTTCATCAATGTTGATTCAACAAAAACAAAGATAAAATAAATATATGTTAAATTTTTAAACAAAAATATTTACAGTATTTTGTACTTGTTCTTTTGCTGAACAAACATCAATTGGATCAAATATCTGAATCCATTACTTCCATTACTAAATGTCATCAAAATTTTGATCTTAGATTGTATGAAAGAGAGCATCCATTGAAAGAAGGCAATATAAAAAAATTAAGACTGCAGGTATGAATTCCTGTCATGTCTACCTTCACCTTGTACAAGAACCAACTACAAATCTGGTACATCAACAAAAATAATAACTTAATAACATCAATCAATTTCAAAGCAGCCTCATCGATTTGTCTTTAGTACAATGTTCAACATAAATAAATACAAATGAAACAAGGTCAAAAATGTTCTCCCAGAAACTTAACCAAACTAACTATTATGAATACAACAGTATAAGCCACCAGTGACATTCTCACTTTATTGGATACAATACAAACCTAAATGCATTAATCAAGAGTAAATGCATAAACAAAAACAAAGTTTTTCTACCTCTTAGGAACCCCCTAGTCGATCACTAAATTTTGAATTTCTTATACTAAAAAATTGTTAAAAAAAATAAAATAGAATACAATTAGAAAATCCCTTTAAACAACACATCGTGAGTCCTCTCATTTTACAGTACAATCAGGATTTACGTAAAATACAAGGATTACTACTTCCAGCACTTTGAACTCAGAAGAAGAAAAAAAGAAAACAACTTATTATTGCTTTGAAATTTCAATCAATGTGACTTGTGTTGATGTATCCTTCATATTCTGTTTGATATTAGTACAAGAATTATGCACATGCAATGAAAGAATAGTGTCTCCAATTTTTATTTCCTTCACCTGCACCTCTGAACAACACAATAATTAGCAATCCTATTTTATCCACAATTTTCCAAATTTTGCTTATAGCAACAAATAATTAAGGGTTATGATTGGTAATAATGGAACACTTTGGAGCAATTTGTTGAGATGTAATTTTAACAAGGGCCCTGTTTGGATAAATAATTTAAGTCAAACTGTTTTCATATAACACTATAAGTTGTTTTCATATAAGCTATCCTGGAGATCTTATGGAAATAAGATGAAAACAACTTATGGACATGTCATTAGCTATTTCCATAAGTTCTCCTAACCAGCAGTTTCACAGGTACTTACTCAAATAAGTTAATTCAAACATACCCAAGGTCATATAAATAGATGCAAAAGAAATACTCACATGGAAGTGATTCCTGCCTAATAGTCGCATCACAATCTCACTAGTTCCCAATCTTCTTTTGACATGTCACAAATTTCAACACAACCATCCTCAAACAAGATCTGAAAATGTAAATGCATATTCTCATATTCATATTTAGTCACGATTTTCATCTAAATTGTCAAAACACAACCAAAAAATTTCTTACCTTGTGTTTTCGGGAAAATTCGTCAAACCATTTAATAATCCCAAATCTGTAGCATTATAAAATAATAAAACTTAAATAAAAAGATTAAATTCAATTTCAGCTATAACAAAATCAAGGATAGTATCACAAACTTCGCAAGTATCAGAATCCAAAAAGACTATTTCGATATACCTCACATTTCCAAGTTGTTTTATCATAATTACTTCATCAATGCAATTGTGTAAGCATTTTGATTGATCAAAAATCCGAGAACTTCCTGTAAAACCAACAGAAAAATGAAAATTTCATACTGTAGAAGACAAAAAAAAGAAGGAAATGACAGCAGATAAATCAAATAGTTTATATATAGCTAACAAAATAAAGAAACAAGCTCACCAATATGCACACCTTGCATGCCTCCATTCTGACAAACCTCTCCAAACAAACAAAAAAACCCACAATTAGTTGACAAGGCAAATAATTATACATTAAAAATATGCATCCAGTACATAACTAAATTCAACAACAGTGATTGAGCTAATGAGAACAGAGAAAGAGATCTTTCATAGAAGAAAGCTTAGAGAGAATGCTAAGAATGAAAACTGAATTTGATTGAATAACTTTCCATTACAAGATTTGGAGGAAACTATCCTTTATATAGGCTAAGCATTCAGAATGCTGAGCTGTCAAAATTGTGTTCATACAGTTTTGAACTAAATAGTTAGCAAGTAGCAACTAACTCAAAGTTAGTCGAGTCCTATCACAGTTTTGACAGTTACAAAGCATATTGAGTCCTATTCCTTTAATAGGTAGCATCATTAGAAAGAGAAAGTTCATTCAATCAAATAAAGAAATGGTCATTCCATCCAAAAAGGCATACATTAAAGCACCAATTCTATTCTCTAGAGCCTAATTGTTATTTTACATGTTATATATTTTCAAACCAGTAAATTATCCTAATAAATCCCAAATCAACCATGTGAGTGTATCAGAGTTAGCTCAGATGTGAGAGTAACAGAGTTAGCTCAGATCAGCTGTTCTAATAAGCTTGTAAAGTGTGCAACACAGGCACGCAGTTTAGTTGTAGGAAGCTGCCATGTCAATATAAACTGATTGTAACAGCCACTGAGTTAGTAATCAGATGGTGTAGGATAGCACTTCTGTGAGTGTAGGTTAGTAGTACTCATAATTCCTATAAATTAATCTATGAAGATGAAGAATTCATAATTCAGTAATACAGAATTTCTCTCTAATAAGTCATGTTTTTTACATGATGCAGCAACACAACCTAACCATTCACAACCAGAGGAATGTTAATTATCTCAGATGTGTTCCTGAGCTAACTTCAGAACATTTCACTAAGCATCATGGCAACATTTGAGTTATTACGGACAATCTTGTTGATTTTCCCCCATTCTGCCACTTGTCGTTACAACTTTTCTATTCAACCAAGACATAAAATCATTGATGGATCAATTTTTCCCCATTCTTTCACAACCTAATAACTCAGGTTTTTAGGAGTTGGTCTATTTGCACATAGATCAAAGCTAATATGATCAGGTGCTTCATAATCAGTGGCCCCATTCTTTATTAATAGGTCGTCTGAGCAGGGCCAGCCCATGTAAATGTCCAAAGTGCACCAGTATTATCAAATGTCTTTCATGGCAGAGCCATGTTCTGATGGCGTAGCGAATTCCATGCCAGCCGACATTGGCCGCAATGCCTATTAATCTGTACTGTTTCGCCCTAGCCTATAACGCTGCATTTATAGGGTGCGTTTAGGGCAGGCCGCCATAATCCATCGTCTGCCATTGATAACGATGTGTGCACTTTTTGCACCATTAAATAGGGTATCTAAAAAAATAGAATATATGCAAAAATATCTTATAATATTTAGATCGTATCGAGAGTCCCACATCGACTAGAGATATAGTATAAGTAGTGCTTATAAGGGATTGGGCTTTTCTCACTTTACAAGCTGGTTTTGTGGGGTTGAATTAAGCCCAAATTCCAAGATGTAGGTTGTTGTGTCATTTGGGCTCAAATACCAAGCTGCCTTTGAGACTCAAGAAGCCCAACAAACACTATTGTGCTCGTGATTGGGCATCTGAAGAGTGGACTTATGTGGGTGGAATAAAAGCGATCTCGACAGATCGTATCTTGGAGTAATTTAGATTAAATTACATTATCTCTAAGGATTGGTTTCCATATTTTCTTATGTATTATCATTTGTCATTATTAATTTTAATTAAGATTAGTTATCAAGCTTTAGTAGAATAAGTTCTAGTGCCCCCTTTAGCAATAATAATATCCAACAAATCATTGACCCCTCTTATCATTATTTATGTAGATGAATTCTCAAATATCTATTACTCATGTGACTATCAAGTATCTCTATCCTTGACCCTCTTATTATTTTGTAGATGTAGACAAATTCTCAAATATCTAGTACTTGTGTAACAATATCAACATCTCCACGATATTTTTCTTCTCGCTGGTTGAGCATAAATTGAAGCTACCCTCTCCTCTCAAGTTATCTCTATCTTTGGAGTTTCAGCCTCTTGCTTCCACAACTTGTCTCAAATCCTTAATATCAGCTCAATGTATACTCGGATATTGAGGCACCATATGGCAGCCAGTATGTCGAATTTTTGGCTCTCCACGCTCCACTGATAACATTGGATCAGTTTGTCCTACTGCCATGTCGACCTTCCGGCATCCTCGTAAGTCAACCTTTATGGCCCTACCAATATTTGCCCGAGTAGTTTGCTCCCAATTTCCGCAAATGCAGTCAGGCATCAACAATCTCACAAAATCAATTTGACAATTGACAATTGACAATTGACACCAGCTATCTCCTATCTTAGAGAAATAATCTTGCTTTAGCTATCAAAAAGCACTCAGATCCAGCTATTCCACTGCAATTTGAACCCAATCGCGTCAAAGGCAACAAACGCAAACTCTGGCGCCATCATTTTTTCCCAAATGTGATATGGACTCACCGTGCAATTTGACCCCAATTGTGTCATAGCTCCAATGAACGAAACCCCTACCCCCATAATGTTCCCAAATGTGTTATGTACTCACTGGCATCCAATCTCAATTTTTTTACCTTATTTTAGAAGTTACATTTATATAGCTCGAAGCTTAGCAAGCTTTAGCTTTAGCTTGAGGGAGACTATTAGTGTATATGAAAATATGGTATAATATTCAGAATATCTTAAATTATCTTTTCGGATTAGTTTTATGCTACCACATATATTAAATGGTTTGTTTCCTTATTTAATTAAAGATTAAAGATACAGAGTCTAGTTTTAGTATAAATATAAAATTAATGTTTTCCTTTTCCTCCAACTATACCTAAAGGACTAGACCCTACAACTTCATCTTGTCTTTATCAAAACTTATATGTTCTATGGTGTACTTTCATCATCTAAGAATTTGTTTTTATGTTATCTTATATGTTATGATTTGTATCCTTATTTAAGATCGAGGATCTAATTTTAGTATATAAATAAAACGATTAATTATAGTATTCCTTTTCTTCCAACTATACCTAAAGGACTAAACCCTCTATAACTTCAGCATACTTTTTTCAAAACTTCAATACTCTATGGTGCCTTTTCATTATCTAAGAAAGTAAAAAAGGATGGCTTAGTACATTAGGCTCCCACGAACTCATGACCACATGGAAGAGGTGGTCATGACACGAACTCATGACCACGTGGTCACAAGGCAGAAAGAAACCTGCATATTTTCATGAATAGAACTTGTGACCACTTTTCAAAGTCACAACAACCTTACCATCATGACAAGGTTCAGCCTCCGAACCGTCAGGCTAACAGATCATTACTATATTATAGTTTTCAAGCTTTTTTAGTCTACTTAATCTACTTAAGTAATATAGCCCCAATTAGCAAAATTTTACAAATCTTACGCATGTTTCAAACATATTATATGGTTCACCCGTTGATACGTTCAATTTAAAGTAGGGGAGAAAAGAGGAAAAAACACCAAATCATACATTGACACCTGTTGACACCTAATTGTAAACACCATTGTTTCCAATTTATCCTCGCAATTAACACTCACCCTAAAAAGTATTGTTACTTTATTGTAAAGATTGGCAAATTTTGGCTTACGAGCTATTATTTATAGTTGTTATCTGGTGAAAACAATGATTGATACGCATTTAAAAGACAAACACATACCCAAAATATACATATGGTGGAAAACAATGATTAACTCACTTCTCGAGTTGAATGATTTTGAAATAAGTGGCAAGACATAACCAAATAAGGATTTCACAAATCAAAGCAAAATATAAGGAAAATATATGTATCTCTGTTATAATTAACAAATCACTACAGTAATCTAATTAAACAGATATATAGAAGTCTGGTTTTCAAAAGTACAAAAATCATAGCTACCGAAAATGGAAACATATTTTAGAGTATATGGCTTTATTTTTCAACAGTCTTCAATAACTTAAGTAACGTCACTTTATGATGATATAGTATAACATAAAATCTTAAATATACTTCCAACCGTCATAACTATATGGAACAAATCATTCAGCACATATGGGAGGGCATATTTGCTAACCCCAAGTCTAATGAAAGTTTGACAATGTATACTTATTCAACCAATGCAAAAGCATAACAATGTATACTTATTCAACCAATGCAAAAAGCATAAGCTCACAACAAAGCTTTGAAATAATAGAAAGATGCTGAAATTCAGTATATGGTTAAGTACTTTGATATTATTGAAAAGTCATGGATATTTAGAGACATATCTACTCTATTTTAGAGAAGATGAATCCACCTGATATGCAACAAATTTTAATGCAGCATCTGAAGACACTTTAGGCTTGGTAGGGCGCGCACCCAGTTTACGCCTACACTGAACAGCGCCACAGTGGCAATCTTGATCTGCACCAAATTGAACAAACCTGCTATGCAGTTAGAAACTTAGAATTCACCATCAATACAACAGTCATACATATATCATATTATTCCAGACACCAAAAGTTTTCAGTAGAAAAGAGTTTGCCTGTTTTTTATCTCCTGACATAAGGCACTTATGAAATTGTTTGGGAGAACTTATGAAAATAGCTTATGACATGTTATTTTAAAATAATTTGACTTTATTTTCTTTTGTTATAAAAATAACTTATACATAACATGTTATAAGCAAGCCACTAGGTTTGATCTAGTGGTGAGGGGTTTGGATAGTATGCTAGAGGTTTTGGGTTCAATCCTCAGCACCGTTGTAAACCAAAAAAAAGACATGTTATAAGCACTTAATTAATCTTTTTATCCAAACAAGGCCTTAAAGAATGTCATCAAAGAAAGTGCCCATACTGGTAGTCATAAGTCAGATGCTCGCCCTTCTGTATGTCACGAGTTGCAAATATGCCAATTCTGGTTTCACCATCTATTATCCTTAAGATATGGAAAACAAAAGTGAAATTTTTTTAGAGAATGTACCAAACTATTCTATCATGGAATGTTGGATAAAATCCAAAACAATCCTAAAAGACCATGTGTGTGAAAAAAACAATTAGAAAGTAAACCATTTCTGCATCTCAGTATTCGGGGAGCAGCTATGATTGATATATCTCGATTTGTTTCCCTTATATGTTGCATCTATCACCATATCTCGAGTGATTTCACATAAGTAAAAGTTTGTTTCCCCACGATCTTTCATATTCCAAAGCCTCTGTTCACATGTTTTGTCATCGATGACTGTAGAAAGTGAATAACATCCATAAGTAGGTTTTAAAAATTACCATTCTATTAAAGTTTATCATAAAAACAAATTAATCATCACCTTCTCCAACATATTCAATGACAAACTCCCCAAGGTTGATATCTTCATCCGCCACAATTCCAGAACCACATTTTTCAGTCTACAAGCAATATTACAACTCAATGTCAAATGTGGATATTACGAACAAGCAGATACAAGCAAAGATTACCTAAATAAATTTCAAATGCCTCTAAAGTTCAAATTTGCAATGAACTAAATACAGGAAAAATTTGCATTAAAAAGTCATATATTTTATATTTTCATGGTGTAAAGCATGAATAGTTACAAACAATATTAAAGAATATTGAAAGAAAATGATAGTACACCAAAACCCCCAAAACAAAACCTGATCCAGAAATTTATACCTTAACCAACTTCATCTTTTTCACAGGACGATTCTGAAAAGCTTTGTTGAGACACGAGGTCCCACATTTGCAGGCTGAAGAACAGCTAGACAGAAGCATCCTATAGCGAGACAGTGAACATAACGAATGAATAATTATGATTGCAGATATATGTTTATGTTCATATATACTTGCTAGTTGCTACAATGGTAACATAAAAAAAATAAAAGCGGAGACTATGAGCAAATAAAACAAAAGCTACTTTTTCACTTTCAACATGACACCACTAACCACCACCCACCACAGTATGATATGCCAAGGTGACTATATATATTGGTGAGTTCAGATGGTTATCTGATAATGACAAAATTCATAAATGAAGGACATGAGGTAGAATCGAAAACATTACTTTTCAATGGAGTAGGGATGTACTAGAAATGCTTGCCAACACATCAAAAAAATCATGATGTATATACACACAGAATACTTGGTTACTTACCCACAGTGGCAATCTCTGCCACATACACCAGTAGATTCAGAAGATGGTTCGCAGGAACAGAATATGCCATCATCGAACTTTCTCTTGTTCTTCTTGGTGAGATATATATCTTAAATTTAAATAGGAATCAACCAAAAAATTATCGGAAATATAAGCAAACAGACAAACTGTACAACAGGACTATATATGAAGAAATGAGGAAATTATAAACAACCAAAGAATGCATATCAACTTTATCAAAGTAGACAGAAACCCATAAAGAAAGGATGATACTGTAAAAATCAGATATAAACAGTTATTGTAAACAATCTGACGGTCCAACATTTATAAAGGATACTGCGCTTAATATGGGTGTACTGTGTTGTTCTGATCTTAACCCATTCTGGAAGTTCAAAGTCAACAGGTTCCCCAAGCTGGTTCAAGAGCTTGGTGAATACAGATCCAAAACGATTCTGCTCAGAATTCTGTTAAACATAGAAGCAAAGAAACTCACTTAGCAGCCCAATAGCATTTTCAAAAGATAATTTTTCATTGCACAATAGGAAAAGACTAGCACATCATATTGTCAAAATACATAACTCGGACACATTCTTGTAACGAAGCCCTCAGAACCAAAATACATTATTATTTCATTAGAAAGGCCATCATCTTAAACTTAAAATGACCAACATAACATGATACAACAGAAAGATCAGAGAAAATGAAGTAGGGATAATATACATAAATACGGCAGGTATTATAAAATTCTAGTTGACTAATTAGTTATTACTAAGAACTGTACCAGTGGAATGGTATAAATACAAATCAGTTCTGCCAAAGAAATCCAATATTGCTACATAACTATATTATAACTATAACTATATTATAATTATAATAAAGAATAAAGAACTGAAGAGAAGGACTTATGAAAGAATCAACAAACCTTTTTCATGATGGAATCCGACAAGCATACTCCGCCTATAGCATGAAGAACAATTTGTCAGAATTAAGTAAAGTAATGAAAGGCATAAAATCAAAAGCCATCTCAATCTTGAGGCTTCAAATTCAATAAATCAAAGTCAGCATCTTCATTGAGATATATATATATATATATATATATATATATATATATATATATATATATATATATATATATATATATATATATGCATAAATATATTTTTGTTGTTCAATACTTGTTCCTTTTAGACTGAGAAACAAAGTCAGGGTAATAATAAGGAAATTGAAGGACGGTTAATCTAAAATGGATTACTCAATTTAAAGATGCAGACATATTTTATAAACAAATAACACCAAAGTATCTATAACTACAAACATCTAAGCAAATAGCAAAGTCATAATGCATGTTTTAATTCGACAATTTCATTTTGAAAAATAGCAAGCCCTGATGTATGTTCTAAGCAAATAGCAAAGTCACAAATTCATGTAAAATTTAAAATGAAAATAAAATGCTAAAGTGGTCTCAAGACTAACCCATCTTATCTCACTTTTTCATAACTATTTATAACTTCTGATAACTACTTTTCATAATTACTTATAACTTCCAATAACCACTTTTCATAACTATTTATAACTTCCAATAACCACTTTATATAAGTTAATCAATTTTGAAATTTTGAATGCAGAAACATGTGTCTGCATAGAAGAACAATACAGGTCCTACAGGATTTAGTTTGCATAAGAGAAAGGATCAATTTAGTTTACTGAAATATATCACCCTCTCAATGCTTAAAACAAATTATTCTATGCAAATTGCAATTGAAGTTGCAATAAAAAAATAAATATTAATAACTAAATTCCCATATGCAAGTCTCTGTATACCACCCGATAATTCAACTAAACCATGACCTATATTTAGGAGACTCGCCAATTCACGCTTCTTGACCCCAACTTGTTATAAATGTTGCAAACAAACTCATAAATTATTATTACATTGCACTCAACAGGTGAATATGCATCACTCCCAATTTGCCACAAAAACATAATAAACCAAACAACTATCTGTCACACTTTAAAGTCCAACACTTTCACCGTCCCTATGCATGGAATAAACATTCAGAATTCTGAAAATTTAAATTTTCCCTTTCACCCAAACAAGAGAAAATAAAATCAAATTCAGTATTATAACATACAAATATAATTAACAATACCAAATTCTCAAAATTTAATGACAGAAAATAATGTTAAATCCAATCAATAGACATAAAATTCTACATTTCCCTTCACAAGAGAAAATAAAATAAAATTTAACATTCAAACATACATAAAATTAAATAGGATACAAAACTCTGAAAATTTAATGACAGAAACTAATGTGAAATCCAACATATATACATATATAAAATTCTACATTTCCCCACCCAACCAAACAAGAGAAAATTCCCCAAAGAGAAATTAATTAATTAAAATAGAATAAAATTCAAAATTCAACATTCAAAATGCATAAAATTGGATTCAAAATTCTGAAAACTTAATAAGAAACTAATATGAAATTCAAAATTCAAAATCCAAAATCCAACATACATAAAATTCTACATTTCCCTTCACCCAAACAAGAGAAAATAAACTAAAATAAAATTCAACATTATAACATATATATAAAATAAAATAAATAACAATACCAAATTCTGAAAATTCAAAATCCAAAATCCAACATACATATATATAAAATTCTACATTTCCCTTCACCCAATCAAACAAGATAAAATCCTCCAAAGAGAAAATAAAATAAAATTCAACATTATAACATACATAAAATTAAAATAAGATGCAAAATTCTAAAAAATTAATGAAAAGCTAATAATATGAAATCTAAAATCTAACATACTTATACATAAAATTCTACTGAAACCCCCAAATTAAACAATTGCAAGATTCAAACTTTTAATTTCCCGCTGTTTTCTTCCACTGAACTGAATCATAAGAAAATGTAGAGAAATCAAGTGAAATCACCACAATTATTAATTAATTAATTATTAATATTAATAATATTAAATAATTAATTAATATAAGAAAATTCAATCACAAGATTTTTTCGAAGAAAACCCGAGAGATTGTGGTGAATGGGGGAAAGTACAGTGAAGAATTTGAAAAGGGTTTGTGTGAAATCAGCGAGAATCTAGAAAGGGATTTGATCGCGGAAGCAGAAAAAAGTACAGTGAAGAATCTAAAAGGGTAAAATGGGAATATGAAAAAATTCAGAGAGAGAGAGAACCTGAAAGAAACGGTGTTGAAT
Organism: Trifolium subterraneum; assembly: GCA_951799995.1. Classification (NCBI taxonomy): domain Eukaryota; kingdom Viridiplantae; phylum Streptophyta; class Magnoliopsida; order Fabales; family Fabaceae; genus Trifolium; species Trifolium subterraneum. The sequence goes on from OX637465.1 coordinate 6,465,341, forward strand.
TGAATTGAATTGAAATTGAAATTGAAAAGAAGAGAAATGAAATGGGAAAAGGATGGTTAAGTAGTGAGTGTACGAATGAAACTGCCGTTGTTGGTTTTTAGTTGCTTCTCAAAAGATAAGTACAAACAAAAAACACTGCAAAATAATTATTAATTTTAATTAATTTTAGATTTAAATATAATAATAGTGTTTATGAATTTTAGTCCTTATAATTTTTTTTTGTTTGGATTTAGTCTCTGCAAATTTGTAAACAAAAAAAGTCTCTGCAAATTGAAAAACAATTGTTTTGTTTTTAATTTATGAAGACACATTATTGGACAACGTGGCACCACGTGTCATGATTATATTGGACCACATATGTCATCAAAAACTAAAACCATTAATTTTTAGGTGAGCACTCCGGTACACATCTTATGTGGACGTGTACCGGTACACCGTTAAAGTGTATAATTTTAATTGGTCCACATGTAATAATAATTTAACATGTCATTTCAATACTTCTTTAAATAGAAATTTCCTAAATTACTCTTTTAATTTACAAAAATTTTAAAAAGGAAATTATTATAATTTAGAAAACTTAAAACATGTTATAGTAATTTGAAAAGAAAGTCAAAACTCTCTCCTCCCTCCCTCTCTCCCCCCTCTCCCCTGTGGATTTATTCCATGTCCCTGTTAAATTCAGGACTTTCTGTAACATAAGTGACCACTAGTTCTGTTTCTGCTCTTACCAGCTGTAGCACAATTGAAATGTTACTGTTTCACTTAATGTTTCACGATAGAAGGCTAAGAAAACAAATGTGTTTTTCAACTTGGTTAATGTGATTGGTTAATGCAGATGTAAAAAGTGTTTTTTCTACTAGTGGCTTCTCTTTCTTGTATAAAAAAATTCTTACTAAATAACACTTTCCTTTATTTTTGTTTTTGCTAGTGGCATTAGGGTAAAACACGAAACTGAAGAATTTTGCAACTGAAAATTAGAGAGAATATAAGTGTCATGATAATTTAAAGTGGTGGGAAATTCTATAGTACATATAAAAAATTTCAATGTACCGTGATGATTAAATTATTAGGTAACTGAAATGCTTTTCGAAAGAAATTATTTTTTATCATTTAAAATATTATAATAACTAAATACTATTTATCAAAATTATAAAAAAATAATATTGTTTATTTTTATCACTCATAATAGTCAATATTGATTTATTCTTTTTATGAAAAAATGTAAAAACTTTTGTGTATTGCTTATAAAACATTGAAATTGTTTTTTTATTATGAAATTATTATCTTTGATGAAATACAATAATCGACAAATAAGTTTTTTATATAAATAATTATTAATTTATTAATTACTTGATCTAATGTACCGGTACATTGAATTTTTTCATATGTACCATAGAAGCTCCCTAACAGGTTTGAAGGTTCTTCTTACTTGTCGAGTGCTTTTAGCTCTCAACAAGTTTTATTAGGAAATTGAGGTTTTCATGTAGTGTGTGATTCTTAAAAAAGAAGAAGTAGTTCTACCGACTATGATTGAGGGTACGTTTGATCTGCTAAAATTTAAGGGACTTGACAGGACAACTTCAATTGTACTGTATGTGTTTGATTTTAAATTTTTCTCAAACAATTCAATATCATCTAATTGGAACGACACACATGAGATTCAAATTTTTAGCAATATAACACTTCAATATCAACCAATTGGATTATACATGTGACTCAAAAAACCTAGTTATCAAAAAAGGATTATTAAGTTGCTACTAATTCTACCAATAAGAACTAAGGAAATAAATTGACCAAATTAAAATGTAAAACAGATAAGAATTTAAATGTCGACAATGTAACAGTTCAACATCAACTAGTTAAATTAATTATGACTCAAGAAACGTAATTTATATGAAATGAGTGTTAAGTCTCAACTAATTTTCTCCAATGGTGACATGGGGAATTAGTTCATCTTAGTTAATCTATTCAACTTGACCTAATTGGAATGATAAACACTTAAAAAGTTGACTTTCAACAATCTAGCTAACAGTTCAATCTCAAATTGTTGGACGAATTATTACACCAGAAACCTTGTTATTATGAAAGAATTGTTAAGTCACAATCAACTAGACTGAAAGGGACTAAGAAGATCAAACATTCTCAATCTGACTATTCAACTTGACCAAATGGGAATGAGAAACACTTAAGAATTCAAATTCTAAAATCAAACAATTCAACCTCAACAAGTTAGATTAACTATGGCTTAAAAAACTTAGTTGATATGAAATGACTATTAAGTCTCAACTAATAATGTCAATTGTGTTAAAAAAAATTAAAGTTTCTAGATCAAACCCTTCAACTTCAAACATAGTTTACAAACTTAACGAATTATACTTACTTTCATTAAGGAATTTAATTTTTCTCAATCAAGTCGTTCAATATCACTTAATTGGACTAACAATAACTTATGAATTTAAATTTCGACAATCAAACATGTCTAGAACAATATCAAAAGTTTATTTACAAAACTTTAGTATTTTGTAATATGAGATGAATTAAATATGAATTTTCTAAATCAAAATATAGAGATAAAAGTAACGAATCTTTTGACCTATAAATCAAATTTTGTGCTCCTTACTTTTTGACAAACTTTTTATAATTCGCTACACATATTTGCAAAATCATCAGAAATATACATTGACTTTACAACATGACCAAAATTACATGCATAAACATTTTGTGGGGATCAAAACATGACATTTTTTTATGAAGATGAAAAATTAAATATAGTAATTTTATATCGAGATAAAAACTTATTTAACCCTGTAAAATATAACAAATCATTGAAAATTAACAATATTACACTAAAATATATACACATATTAAAAAATTTAAGTTTTTTTACTAAAAAATAAATGTTTTTTTAATAGTTATATGCATTAATGATTAAGTGGTAAATAAATATTAATCTATATAAACTAATAATATTAAAAAAATTGAAAGGTAATAATATTGAAATATTAAAATCGTAGTTAGATCAATCATATTAATAATTTTAAAAGTTTTGTTTTTGTTAGAATAATTAAAAAAGTTATTAAAATCATACTTTAATTGTTAAGAAAATACAAATTACTAAAATAATATTATTTATAAAATATTAGAATAATATTAAAATATTAAAATTTGTTGAAAAAATGTGAAAATTATATCTAAGTTGAAAGATATGATGCATGATTTGATTTATTGTGGAAGGTTACATTTGCAAATATTAAAAAGTAGTGTTTAATATAAAAAACTAAATAAAGAAACAAAATCTGCATTAATTATTTTTTTTATGACAAATCTACATTAATTACTATATTACTTGTTAACTACATCATATGTGTACCGGTACACATCCACATAATATGTGTACCTAAGAATTCACCTAATTTTTAAATTTACTAGGACTACAATGAGACCACTTGTCATGATTATTTTTTTTTTTATTCAAAAAAAAAATGAGACAAAAACAATTTACATGACTAAAACCAAAAAATACTACTTACATGAAACAGAATTATATTTAAACCTTAATTTTAATAAATAATTTTTCGTGCCAAAAGTCCAGGATAAATAAAATTATTTAAAAAATATATATTGTGAGAATGAATTGAAAACTTAACGTCAATGGTATAACTCTTTGTTTTTTATTATTGAATATATGTATATTTATTATATAGCATAATTTAATAGAAGTATTGTAAATGTAAAATACTTTTATACTAATATTCAATGAAAACTCGTTATATATAAGGAATATAGTCCAATAAAAAAAATAACATAAAAAGTGTATAATAACAAGACCATTTATTGCCAAATAATCTGATCCCACCGGCACGATGGAGGCAACAAAAACATAAAGAAGAAACACATGGGAACCGGGCGAGGAGGGTGAGAACAAAGCAGTTAAGGGAACCAGTGGATTCACGTCTATAGGTAAAGTATAAGGATAAACTCACTGGTACTCATATCGTGAACCATGCATGGAGTAGGTGGATGAGAAACGACCGATAAATATCGTTGTTATGAGATCCATAGGAATCGCAACCCCAGTCGAGGGTTTGTAGGTGATGTGGAGGGTGGTGTTAGGTTAACGACACTTCGTCGCCCCCCCAAAAAAAAATCGGGTACTCTTGATGGAAAAGGGTTTGGATTTGAGAGTTGAGGCGATTCAGTTGTTATTGAATTTTATATAATCATTATTATTGAAAAAAAATATAGTCCCTCATTCAATTGACTTTTGAATCTATCTATATCTAGTCCCTCGTTCACAGATATAATGAGTTCTCATTACATCTGGAATGATATGATGTAAAAATATCTAGTGAAGAATTCACATGTGTGGAGACTGCTGTAGATGACATTATATTTAATTCAAAACACTTTAAGACACTTGTAGGTGAACTTGCAATGTAATTTACAAAAAAGAAAATTAGTTGTAATACATTTTTGGCTTGCTTCAAACAATTTGATGCTTGATCAACACTAGTTGTAAATTGCATATAGAAACAATTGTGGTGTCTGTCCAGAACTATTCACAAAGTATATTCTTCTTGGATAAAATAAGGAAGCATGAGAGAATGTTCATTTAATAATTTTTGAAAGTACATACAACTAAAACTTCAAGGTTTTTTGTTGTATTCTCATTGGACTATGAAATGTCTTAATTTGTTCTTTAGAGAGATCATGACGACTTAGACCATGTACAATGGTTACAAAACTCAACACCCACTTTTTCAACTCTCAATATTCCACATCATTTTATATTTTTTCCACTTAATAATTCAACATTCATTCAACTTTTACTCTCTCCAATAGTTTTTCATTCAACACTCTACCCCACCACTTTTTATTTCATATTCTTATTGAAATTTATATTTTTGTTTTTAGGATTACATAAAATTACAATTATCAATTAAAATGAAATTAAAATAATAAACACTTAACAATTTATTTTTTAGTGATGTAATTAAAATAAAAATAAAATTTATTTAAATAATTTATACGATACAAATCATCTTAACTTAATTTAAAATACAACACATAAGTAACGTAATTAGTACGTTACAAATGATTATTGAGATCCACTTCACTAAAAAAAGACTAAAACTTCAAAATAAACACTAATATAAAGATAATAATAAGTTTAAGATAGTGAAAAACTTGGTTTTTTTTTCTGTGTCCAAATCAAATGAACCAATTCTCTATTTATAGACAAAAAAATCATGAATTTTGGTAAAAAAAAATAAAAAAAGAAATTTGCAATGAAATAATTGAATTCAAATTATTAATGTGATAAAAATCCAACGAACCAATCAGAAGATGCCACTTGTTTAGCAACATTTTCTCTCTCCGCATCTTCCTCCGTTTCACACGCGTTGTCTGCGTGTGTGCTGCACGAGCCTGCAGCAGCAAATCCTGACGCGCCACGTGTCCCCCTCCGGTCAGACTTCAACATGTTGAGTTTGTTCACCTTCTCTCTCTTCCAACTCAACTTTAAACACTCTCCTACAATCATTCAACACCTATTTAATCTCATTCACCCAATTCTCAAACCATTGTATTTGGTCTTATGAATGCATGTATCAAGCACATGCTAATTCCTTAAACATAACCAATGAGGGAAGTTGTTTTGCTACTACACATTCCTTGTCTTAAATGACTTCTATATTGTTGTGATTATGTGAATTAATTCTTTTGATAAAGTGTTTCTTTGTCTTGTAAGAGATGGCTTAAGAAATACTAAGTGTTTTTACTTTGAAGCTCGTTCTTGGAGAGTATGAAGCACAAACTGGAGAATGTTTTTAGAACATTCTAGAAACACTATTCAAAGAATGAGACATTTCATCTTTTGATCCATCAATTTTGAAAACTTGTTTGTTGCAAAACTTCTCACAATTCCTTTTGATGTTAATTGCAGTAGTAAATCTTCAAAGCATGTATCACGAAACTCAATGTGAGTTTTGTCACATAATATCAAACATATTCTCGTGTAGCTTGTGATGCATGGTTTTTCATTATGATTCTTCAACTATGATCCTTATATTCTTCCTTGAACATTCAATGCTCATTGTGAACCTTGATGAGGAAGACTATTAACTATGAAGCTGACTTTCTTGCTTGAACCTTCAATAATCCTCTTATGATTCAAACAACAATCTGTAAAAATCTTCATGAAGCTTGTGAAGTTGTGATACTACTGTTGTAATTATCTAATGTTACTACAATTCTTTCATTGTTTGAGTATATAAAATGCATTTGCTGATGTGAGTGGCCTCTATATTGTCCACTTTTGTCATTCTCAAGTAAAAACACCAGTAGATCACCATTCATAAACTCAAGTGAAAACATCAGTAGATCACCATTCATAAAACTTAACATTTATTCCATAAGGTTTGTTATCATTAAAACATACATCAAAACAATTTTGACCTCAACATAAGCCATGTCGGGTTTTTTTTGTGTGATGTATCAAAATGAAGAACTAAAATGATAAGAATCTAATATTAAAGGGGCAAAATGGCTGAATTTTTTCCAGGCTAAAATCCAATTTCGTCCACATTACAAGGATAAAAAGTATACTTTGTCCGGAAAAATATATATCGAGTCATCATTCGTTGCACACGTAGTAGAGGACACATCTTCAAATGCATGTCATGTCATCGTTTTTGTGTGACATGTCTGAGTGAAGAACTAAAATGAAATGAATATGACATTACAGGGGCAAAACAACAAAAAAAAAAATCAGAGACCAAAACCTAAATTCGTCCATATTATAGGGACAAAAATCACATTTTTGCCCTTATTTTTACTCCCTCTAATCCTTTTTTTATTATCCTTTTTTTATTATTATTACGATAATATTGGTATGAAGTTTTTACGGTTGTTATTAATGACAAATCTCGTTCGGCAAACCTATGGGAGACACAACACAAGGAGGATTCTTCCCTCATAACCGAATTTTCTTCCTCTAATTCTTAATATAAGAAAAAATTCACTTTTTGTTACATTGAAAGGTTAATTATCTATCCTATGACATAAATCGGATACATAATTCTTTTAATATATCTATTTTTTTATATTACGGATTAAAGGGAGTATTTTAGAAACAAATTTTTATTTTAAAATGTCACATTGGTAATTTTCAATTAAAATATCAATGGAGGACTAACAAATGTAAAAAGGGGTAAATTTGCTCAATGATTGTCCTATACTTTTAACTTTTCTGGCTCATAGCGCCACCATTTATGCAAAACACAAATTCAAACTATGACCTAGAGCCATCCTTGTCGGCTTCGAAGCTAGATCAGTGTAACAAGAAACGAATCTTCACCACCATAGACCAGAAATGTTGTACGGAAAAAGAACGTAAAATTTACCTAAAGAGGATATTGTACAGAAAAAGAAAAACTAAAAACACGGTGACAATAAAACTTTTGATTGAATGAAAACTGAAATATATAATTTCAAAACCTAAACAAATTCTTGTGAACTTTTGGAACCAATCTGCAAGTCAATGAAATTCTATTGGAAGTTCTTGATATATTCTTATACTCTTCTTTTCCTATTGTTTCCACCATATCCTCTGAGCCAAATAGATGTCTATCTGATTCATTGTGTTTCAAAGCTTCGATTTCATTTACAGCCTGAAAGAGACAAAATTTGAAGCATGAGAAATAATTAAAAATGCAATAAATTATTCAAGGCATAAAAGTTTAGTATCTGTGTAGCCTTACCCCATCATAGCCATGTACAGCACAATCTTTTATACCATGCAAGTAATCTGCAATCACATGCAGAATGTAAACAACTTCTAGTAAAGCAAAAAGAGATTACGGCTACATGATTTAGAGGGCATTTGAATATACAACTCAATTAAACGCTTATTAAATAAATGTTATCATAGTTTGCGTATAAGTTTTTTCTACAATCAAAGAGAGAGAATGAAGGTAAATTCTGTATAAACTGAAAACAATTTATATATGACAATATAATATCTAGATGAGATTAAGAAAATAATCTTAAAATGACTTATACATGTATCATAAGCTATTTTCATAAATAAGTTAAGTCTACACAAACTCTTCGAAACACCCCCTTATTCTATTACCAAATCAATTTTATTACTGCACTTGAGAACAATAACCTTACCTGAGTATGCCTTATCCTTGAATATCAGTAAACTGCGAGGCATCAATATAATAGAGAATGGATGGTGATCATCAAGCCACTTTTCTTTCCCAGTCTCAATAGTTTCTCCGTCTGATTCTTTGTCAATAACTTCTTGTGAATCCAGTTTTAATCTTGCATGGGGAGTGAAGTCCATGACAACAGGAGATCCAAGTGATAGAATAGCTACAACTGGAAAATAGGAAGGTCCATCCTGGTGTGGCTGTAAAATAAAACAATCTTCATTCAAAATTAGCAAGTAGAAACATGCATTAAAATGCATTCTAGACCTATGAAGCACCGACACAGATACCGGACACGATATTGACACTTCTGATCGAAGGCGTGCCAATGTGTGACAAGGTGTCCGACACCTACACATGTGAGATTATATTCAATGAATTAATCTTTCTTAAATTATTACTGGTGTTGACGTGTCAATGTTGTCCCGGTGTCTGAGTCAGTGCTTCATAGACTGACATTGATATGTTGACACCAATAATAATTTGAGAAAATGAAATTATTGAATGTAAACACATGTGTCGATTAGGGCTGGGCACTGGGCGGGTTCGGTCGGATTCGGACCAAAATCTGCGAACCCGAAAAAAACCACAGAGCAGAAAAATACACCCAATTCCGACCGTTAGAGACAACGATTTTGACGGGTGGCGGGTTGAGGCGGTAGCGGATTACACGGGTGGGTATATTCGGATTACAGTAGTAGTGACTTAAACTTTCTCTGAAATTAAAAAATCACCAACAAACCAACACAAAGAAGAAGAAGAGGATCTAACATCAAGATCTAACAACTTACCCAAATCAACAATTTTATGTTTTGAATCAATCAACAATGATTACAAATACAAAGAAGAAGATGATCTAACATCAAGTTGTCACCTCAAAGAAGAAGAAGAAGAAGATCTAACATCAAGCATCAATAATTACACAGAGTTACAGGATTGTGACGATGTCGAAATTGTACGGTGATTACAACCAGGAGATTGAATGCGTGTTTAAGGTTGTAGTAGAATGCTGTTTAAGGTTGTGAGTTGTGACAATGTCGAAAAATCCACTACTTGCTTGATAATAAAAAGGTGAACAATAAAATAAAATAAAAATTTAAAGAAGAAGTGTGAGACTGAGAAGAGAACATGTTAGTGCAAGTGTACAACTTTTCCATTAATAAAAATCTAATAACATATTTTTGCAAAAAAAAAAATCTAATAATATTGGAGTAGGTGGTAGGTCACGTGGGATAGAGTTTGTAAATGGAGTACTGAGTAACAAAATTCATTAATTAAATAGCTTGTGTCAGCTCTTGGGTTGTGTGTTTTTGACTTTTTATGAGTCTAATTATAGCTAGTTTCAGTACTATAAAGCAGGAATAGTTATCGTCTGTGAAAAACTTCAGTGTTTCGGTCGGTGGTGGGTATCACTGGATCAATTTTTTTGCATCCGCACCCGTCCGATCCAATCCGTATGAAGTTGAGAGTTTCCACCCGCAAAACCCACAAACCGAATGGATCCGCCCGCATCACTATTATTTCTGTCGGTTGGAGCGAGTTCGGTCGGTCGATCATTTTCTGCTCAGCCCTAGTGTCGATGTTGTGTCGGATATACCTTCAATGTGAAGTATCGGTGCTACATAGCTAGACTCTAGACCTTGCTTATGAATCATGATTATTATTATTATCATCTCTAAATAAGGATTAAGAACAAATAATGAACAATGAAATGTTAAACAATCCACATTTCACTTCTAAAAGGAAAAAACAGGGCAAATAAATGGTCAGAAGCAGGAATTGAGGTTCAGGACAAACCATTATGCCTTGGTTAGGTTGGTATTCATTTATGAGAACATGATTGATTGGTGATGGGAATAGTCCTGATTCTTCACATATTTTTTGTGTGAAATTTGCCAACCATGGAGGCACTGCAAAAGGAAAATCAATGAATAAAACTAAAGTAAATTAAAAGAGTAAAGACCTAATTTGGTTCTTGAAATTGTAGAACTATATCAATCTATTCCTCACATCATCAATATTTCAAAATAGTCTCTGAAATTGCAATGTTAATCAGATTCGTCCCCTCATTCCAATTATGGGGAACTAGGTTCATACTTGATACACTGCCACAATTTCTGAGACTAACTTTGGTATTTACACTAAACTAAAGTTATGACTTATGAGCACGAGGCCAACCTAAATTATTAGTTTTAGACTTTATTATTTTATTTTACCATCTTTTTCACGGTTAGGTCAATTTCAAAAACAATCAAGTACAGATCAACGATATAACAATGTCTTAGCGGCAGTGCTAGTTTGTTTTGGCTGTCAATCAAATTTTGGCAGAAATAATGTGGTTGCAAGGTAATAGAATATGTTTGGTTAACGTTAGGTTGAAAAAAATCAATTTGCAATGATTACAATTGATTTTGATAAAAGTCAGTTTCCTGAAAGTAGAAATGATATAAAGTGCGAGACTAAATTTTTATGAACATATCTATATTTACACTAGAAAAGTGATGCTTCTTACTATCCAGACAATAACAATTTTTTACTCACATTAAAAATGTCTTTCCAAAGACAAATCAATTTGATTACAATCAATTATTTAAAGATTATTAATTATACAAATTCAAAAACTATCTATTTAAAGATTACAGAAACAAACCCAACAATGCATAGAAAGACAATAACAAAATAAATTGTATCCCCGTAGAAAGAACTACAACAAAACATGTATCTAATCTAATAACTAATAGTCTGAGCAATTGTCAGTAAATCAACAAAATCCACTAGAATCACCCTACTGTTTCAGGTCTGCCAGACTATTTTATAATCTTGCAGCCTATAGATAACATGTGTAAAGCAGAAGTAACACTATTAATCATGTTATTTCAATGTGATGCTAGCAAGACACTCTCACGAACACACTATTTATGATTTTTCCATATTATAAAGTCAACATTCTTTTTAAAAGTAATCAATTTACAGGGCTCTCGTGCAGTCTGTTGCGGAATACAACAGTTCGTTCTAATTCTGCCACATAACAGTGTTGTACCGCCGCTACAGCCACTATTTGACAATATTTTGTACTAAATAGCGGATCAGAGATTTGTTCGAATTCCGCTATGCTGTAGCTCTATAGTGCCGCTATAGCCAATAGCTGCTATTTAACAAGGCAGTCATGTTTAAAATACTAATAAATGGACTAATCATAAAAGTATATTAAAAAAAGTTTTTTGCTACTCTCTAGCATTCCATCTTCAACAAAAACTGGCGTAATATTACAGTAGAGTAGTCGCTGTTTAAACTATCAAAACTCAAAAGGCAGATGGACCACAAAAACACCTAGAACATAATGGCTTCACACTTGTAATAGACTACATTATGAGTTTCCATTCAGATACAATAATCAAATTATAAAAGAAGTAAAAATATCATCACTTACAAGCTTGAGGCAGAAGTCCCTTCTCATGAACAACACCACCTACAATAAAAAGTGACATGAAGTAACTGATCAACATCAATAAGAAGGACCATTTTTCAAAGAGCAATGATATTTGAACAACCAAAAATTGACAACTTTTGAACAACTCTCTCTCTCTCTCTCTCTCTCTCTCTCTCTCTGAGGGTTGTCCCAAAAGTTGTCAACTTTTGGCTGTTCAAATATCATTATTCGATGTTTATTCTTTCCGAATTACCTAAGAAGTGAAAAAAATGAAGTCCATTCCAATATTCCAAGCCATGGAACATTATTATTTTAACTCATCGTAATTGAGGAATGCTCAACCACAATATTTCAACTATGATTTTCACGAGGTTATATGAAATGGGCTATATGATGAGACAAATTTCATGTCCATGACAATACAAAATAGGATTGTGTCATTTGAAAATCCCAGACAGTCCCCCTACTCCCAAATAAAAATGTAGAAATCGACACCAGATACAACACTACACTAACAAATCAACAACTACAACAATTAGAAAAAAAAAATAGAAGTACCGAAGTGAGCATGTGTGTCGTGTCAGACATCATACACACCCGATAGGGTGTCAGTGCTACATATATCATAAATTCATAATACTTCCTCCGGTCCTTAATATAAGAGAAAATTTACTTTTTAGATTCTTTGAGAATCTAATGTATCTAGATACATTAGATTCTCAATGAATCTAAAGAGAAAATTGATACATTAGATTCTCAATGAATCTAAAAAGTAAATCTTCTCTTATATTAAGGACGGAAGGGAGTAATACTTATAAAGGGAATTTCACCTCGTACTATCTAGTATTTTCTTATGATTCTTCACTTTCTACCAACCCCAATTAATCTTCCAAAATTTAAAGCATTTGATTGTTGTAAAACAAACCACTAATCTATATATGCTATGTTTGGGGGGTGCAGACAGAAATTAAAGTTATGAATCATACATACCCCAATTCTGAAGCCTTCTATTCTTCAACAACTTCCACTTTGATGAAGGAGCTCCATTAATCTATAACAACAATCAGAACAAAAAAAAAAAATCAGTTTTTACAAACAAAAAAGAAACATAATTAAATAAAAAAAAATTAGGTTGGAGAATGAAGAGTATTGTACATTATTGAGAAGAAGGGTTTGATCAGTATCTGTGATGAAGTTAGGGATATAAAATAAAGTTGGCAAAGACCCAACTTTGAAATGAGCTAAACTTTGCGACTTTGCTTCAATATTTTCCATTACACTGCAAAATCAAAGGTTTTGGAATGTTATGAAAAGGAATAAGAAGCGTTCTGAGAGGTGGCTGTTTGGGATGGAAGAAGTTGACCTACGGTAGAGTTGTAGAGTGAGAGAAGCTGTTGGCGGTGGAGAGAGAAGAGAATAGAGTTAACTGCCAAATTGGTCCCTAACTCTATAACTTACTCTCAAATAGGTCCTCACTCTCAAATAGCTCCATCACTTTTCAATATCTCAAATTAGTCTCTGTCTCTGTCAAACGTTTCTCAAATTGGTCCCTCCGTTAACTTCTGTTTGCCGACTCCGTTAACTCTACTGACATGGACCGTCAAATTCGTCCCTCCGTTAACTTCTGTTTGTTGGTTATATTTTTGGTTCTATAACTTATAGCATTTTTTAGTTAACGGAGGGACCAATTTGAGAAACATTTGACAGAGACTAGTTTGAGATATTGAAGAGTGAGAGACCTATTTGAGAGTGAGTTACAGAGTCACGGAAAAATTTGACGATTTACTCGAAGAGAATAATAAAGGTACTCCGGTACAATTTAACCAAAAACTAAACGTCATGTCATGACAGAATCTAAAAATATTAAAAAACTAAAAATATATTTCAGTTTTGGCCCCAAGTTTCGTAATTGCTTGATTTTGACCCCCAAGTTTTAATTGTTTGATTTTAACCCTCTAAATTTCACAATTGCTCGATTTTGATTATCCGAATTTACCTCATTTTGCATCTGCTAGCCCCAATTGACTTTTTTGATTAAAAATTGGTTAGGTGGCATCTTAAAATTAAATAAATAAAAATGTTTTTAAATTTAAAAACAATTACAAAAAAAAAAGATTAAATTAAAAAAAAAAATTATATTTTATTTATAAAATAATTTTGTTATAATGAAAAGTAAAAAAAATTATGAACTATTTTTTAAAAACTTTGTAAACATTTATTTTAAACAAAAAATTATTAAACCTTTTATTGAAAAAACAATTTTTAATACATTTTTATAGAAGCAAATATTATTTTATAACATTTTTTATTTTAATTTTTTTTTAATTTGAAAAATATATTCTATTTATTTTTAAAAAGCCACAAAAGCAATTTTTAAACAAAAAAGTCAATGGGGGCTAGCAAATGCAAAATGGGGTAAACTTGGGGGGCCATAATCGAGCAATTGAAATTTGGGGGGAAAAATCGAGCAATTGTGAAACTTAAGGGGTTAAAATCATCAATTGAAACTTGGGGGCTCAAAATCATGCAATTGTGAAACTTGGGGGCCAAAACTGCATTTAAGCCTAATTTTTTTTTTGGATTAGGAAGCTAAAAAGAAAAAAGACAAACTAAAAAAAAGAAGAAAGAACTATTCAAGTAGAAAGAGTGTCTCATTGCGTCGTTTTTAAGAAGATCACAGACATCTTTCGGAGGAGAAATATGAGTTGAGAGGTCGACATCTGAGGAGGCTCCAAGTTTAGCGAAAAAAATCTACACATTGATTCCTCTCTCTAAGTGTGTCATAAAGAGAAACATTGGTTTGAGAGAACATCTCTTTTATGTCTTGGATCAATACAAGATGGATATGATACTTAACTCAGGGACCTTTGATGAGATTGACACAATGTAAAGAATCAGAGTAGCATATAAGTTCATTGATACCCATGTATTTGGCTAGCAAGAGGTCCTTGTAGATAGCATATAGTTCAACAAGAATAATGTCAGATGACCCTTGAATGAAGTCTGAAAAGCCTGCATGATAATGGTCGTAGGTGTTTCTAATAATACCGCCAAATTTAGATCGAAAGGGAGAACCAAGACAACTTTCGTCCACATTAAGAATGACGTAAGAATAGTTATTATTGTTCCACTTGACATATCTATCAACTAACCCGTCGTTAGAAACAGGGGAGAAGTATTATTGGAAGGTTTCGATCATAGCTCGAATGTTGAAGGGGAGCCAACTTAAGGACCAAGTCCCATTGTTCAGCCACATCAGATTGCAATGTCTCCAAGACCACCAGACACCGGCCGAGAAAAGGAAAGTCTGTGAATCTGTGGCACCCAACATGAGCCAATCGTGCGCATCCAGATTTGAGAAGAAATCCAAATTGTTAAAACCAAAGTGGACACAATGAAAGAATGATTCATCTTGGAGGCCACAACGAGTGCAAGTGGTGGAAGGATTCATCTTTCGGCGATTAAGTAAAGAGAAGGATTCATCCTTGAATGTAGCGCAATATGCGTCGAAGAGCATGCATGTGGGCTTCCATCAGATTGTGTATGAAGAGACACACCTATTGAATTGCATATGAGATATCAAGTCGAGTAAAAGTGAGATACTGAAGAGCCCCTGCAAGGCTACGATAGAGATATGAGTCTTCTTATGGAACACTTTGTGTAGCACTCATTTTTTATTTTGTACCAACCAAAGTTGGACATGATTTGCAAGAGGACATGCTAGCTCGTGTAAGAATATCTTCGACATACTTTTTCTGTTAGAGGAATAAGCCATGTGGGTGGCGAGTGACGACAATACCCAAGACGTAGCTGAGTTGTCCAAATCTTTCATAGCAAATTCTAAACTAAGAAGGGAGTTGATGGATTTTCTCAAGGTGTTAGAAGATGCGGTAAGGATGATATCATTAACATAAAATAAAGGTATACCATATAACTATCTTTCCTGTATATAAAAAGAGAGTAATCACACTTGCTTTGATAAAATCCAACCGATGAAGCATAGTTTACAAATCTCTTATAGCAAGCTTTAGGAGCCTTTTTAAACCCATATAGAGATTTGCATAGTACGACACACATGATCAGGACGGGTTAAAATCCTCTCCATTTATAAAAATAAATGGAAGATGCAATTTGGAGAGAGATAGACACAAAAAATAGGTAGTTGGTCATATCATTAAGTGGGTCCCACCATCATTAATTATTTTTTATTTTTTATGTGTCTATTTCTTTCCTAAATAGAAGAAATAGAGAGGAAAATAAATGGAGAGGACCTTGACTCGACCAGGACGTGTTGAGTTACACCATCACCTACAAGTCAAACTTTAGATTTTTCTTAAAAGAACCATTAGATTTTTCTTTATGTCTAAAAATTCACATAGAACGAATAACATTAATATCATACGGTCGTGGTGTTGAGTCCACGTCATTTGCCATGTGGCAGAATCAATGTGGCATGTCATCTAGCACCACCACCACCATCATCATCCAATGTTTTGAGACTTGAAAACAAAATTATTTGTGAATTGAGAAGAAAAAACAATTCAATGGCACACAAACTCCTCTTCAAACCAACCATCATTCTCACTCTCAAACAACAATTCACAACAACAACAAAAACTCACAACATTCTTCATTATCATCCATTTTTCAACTCCAAACAATCCTCTCCCTTCCTAAACCTCAACAACATTCACCCAATCTCAAATTACTCCACACAACCACCAACAACCACCACAATCACCACCACCACCACTAACTACGGCGGTTACCTAGACCTAACTGACGATGACCTAATGCGACAGTGCGAAATGGGAACATTTAAAACCTCTGGTCCAGGTGGTCAGCACCGTAACAAACGCGAATCTGCTGTAAGACTCAAACACTTACCCACTGGTATCATCGCTCAGGTTCTATAATCACTTTTTACCTTTTTCATTTTCAAATTTTTTTTTTTTAATTTTGAGATTATGGCTTAATTAATTTTTTTTTATTGAATTTTTAGGCTTCTGAGGATCGGTCTCAGCATATGAACCGTGCTTCTGCTATTAAACGTCTTCGTGCTCTTATAGCTCTCAAAGGTTTTTCATTTTTTTCTATTTTGTTTCACTTTTTTTTGTTGTTTGTTTAGTGTAAGTTTGGTTCTAAGTGGTAAAATTGATTTTAGAAGTGTAGAATTGATTTTGAAATGTTTGGTTGTCATGAGTATAATTGGTTTTGACTTTAGAATTGATTCTAACCTGAAACTTCTGATTATAGAATTGATTTTTAGACTTATTGTTCGTGTATGTTTGGTTATTCTGTGAGAAAAATTGATTTTGAGTGAATTGATTATGTAAAATTGATTCTTAGTACTAAAATTGAGTTGAAAGTAAAATTATTTATGTTTGGATACTTCGTATAAAAGCAGTTAAACAATAAATTTGAGTGTAAAAATTAATTCTAGAATCAGAAGCTATGGAGCTTCAAGTAGAATCAATTCTGTAGGCAAAATAAATTCTTCTCTGGAAAAACCAAACATGTAATGTAAGAATCAATTCTACACGTCTAGAATCAATTCTAGCTCCTCTGGAATTGAAACCAAACATACACAATTCACTTTTACGGGAATATATCCAAACACAGATAATTTTGCCTTCAACTAACTTTTACTCCGAATCAAACACACAGTTAGAAGTGCCACATTGCAATTTACATTTTGAGTTTGTCGCAATGTTTTAAAAATCGGACCTAAGATTGAACCGGTGAGACCCCTTAGGTTATGATTTTTTTTTTGGTAATGAGGTTATGATTCAATTGGTTGAACTAGTGACTAATAAATAAATATAAAAAGTAAATATAAATGCTAAAAAATAACAACCTGTTGAGTAAACCGTGGTTAGTGTTATCAATTGCAGTTGCAGATGGCAGACCATGGGGGAAGCTGGAAAGTCAAAATACTGCAATTTTAAGCGGCCATGTCTGCCTTAAAACAACAAGGCATCACAATCCTACACAAATTGGCCATGGCAGTTGTCAGAAATTCTGTCACTGCAATCTGCCATGGCCGATATTTGACAACACTGACCGCTGTTTAACTTGATTTCACCATATTACAATTTAAATTGGTGGTTTAATTAATTCTGTAATTTTCTGTAAATTCTGTGTGTCTAAAAGAAGATCACACACCTTCTATTTATAATGATAATGATGTTGCAATAATTACATTCAATGTCTAGGAAGTTGTAATGACTAGGAATACTAACAAATAGCCTAGGATAGTGTAAAGTCAAGGAATAGTAAAACACACTGAATTTTAACATATTCAATCCATTTTAGTTTGGTTTGATTAGATTACAGTTCAAATAGGATTGAACCAACCGGCAAATTGGTTGATTTTTAAAACATTGGCTTATTGATTGGGAACCAAAGTTTACCTAATCTTATCGTTTTATGTATCCTTCATTGTTCCTCCAATTAAAATAATTACATTAAGAATGATAGTGGTGATGTTAAAGAGAAAAAAAAAAAACTTTTTTGTTTAGTGATGGATTCTTTTTCTTTTTTAAGTGGAGGGATAGGAATAATACTAACAAATGGAACTGGGAACTTCAGGTACTCAGATTTCCTGCCATTGAAAAATGGTGCAGTCACTTTAGAGCGTGTGTTTGGAAATCATCATTTAATGGTGATTTCGTGCAGTCAACACGAAGCTACACCTTGGAGTTGGATAGGTGGGCTTCTATATGGCTAGAGATAAGGTACATGTTTCCAAACATGCTGTTAGTCTTGTAGATGCCGATTAGTAGGACAAAGATCGTACGACTCATTAATTTCAGCAAATTGGATTCAAAACAAAACACAAACTTGTAATATTATGAGGTTATAGTTTTCATTAATGGCTCAGATTTGTAGTAATTGTTTGGGGTCATATAACTTTAGACTTTTAGTGCTTATTATTCACCAGTTATTACTGCATAAACTGGTGCAATCACTTGAGTACTCTAGTCAATACTTGATTAACTATTGTAATTAGGATGTATCAACACCTCTATTGACTTTGTTTTCCTGGGTTTGTGCGTCGATTTTTCCTAGTTTGAAATAAGTATTTCTTTACTGTTAAGTCCAATATCAATGATAAGTTCTTAAGGGGGCACTCTCCCCCAGCTTTTGGTCGTGAATCTTGTATTGAAATCATGCTGGAATACCGAACAGGAGATTGATTATGGCTATAGGTACAGTTTTTGGTTGGTTTAAGCAACTAAAATTGGCGGTTGAACCACGGTTGAGCCGGAAAATATATTATGTAACAAAGGATACTTAGACTGAGATATAGATGGTTCACACTTCACAGTCTGACTGCTTGAGCTGTCATACTCTTTGAAGTACTAACACAAATGCCAGACACGACACTGTGTCGGACACCAGACACACCTTTACATTAGTAAAACAATGCTTATATTTTGAGATAAATAGTCCCTTTACTTATAGTAAACAATGTTGTCTTAATTCTGATAGAGAGCTTGTTATTTTCTCGAGCTAGTCAGGAAACCAGTGGATCTTGATGCTTATTCAGCACCTCGAGAGCTTCTTCAGATCCTTCCTCCCAAGTCAACAATAAGAGGGTCAGATATTGGTTCACAAATTGGACCCAATAACCCAAAATTTGCAATGGTATGCTCAGTTGTCTCTCTCATTTTTTTATTTTATTTATTTCTTCTATATCCTTGCATAATAATCTATTACTGATAATTCAAATCCTATATCCAACTTAACTACATTTACTTATGGTCCTTCAACAGGGAATGCAAGCTCTTTTGGATCTCATTTTTGCAGTTGAGGGATCCGTTGCGGATGCTGCAAAATATCTCGGGTATTTGATATATGCTTTAAGTAGTATTATTTTTAATATTATTTGTTTGTGTATTGTTGATCTATGCGAAGCCAATAACTAAATGGATATTTTAACCTTTTACTTGCTATTGGACAGTTCTATAATTGGTTTGGTGTTTGCTAACTCTATTCCAGGTTATCTACTGGTGCAGTGTCTCGGTTAATCCTATCTGACGATTCACTTAGAAAGGAAGTAAATGATCTGCGAGCATCAAAGGTATACCTTCTGATGTTTCATTGAACTAATCCATAAACCAATATATACATACTAAAATGATTATCCAATAATGTGATTTGAAGAATTTTTTATTTTTATTTGAAAAAGTATTTAAATATTAACAAATCAACAAAACAGAGGGTTAGAGGAATATGTATTGATGCACTCTATGGAAAATATATACTTATTCAGCGATTGATTGACTTTGGTAGTTGAGAAAATTAGTTTTAGCTTGTATAGCTCGCAAATCCATGAAACTCTTGTAGCTAGCCTGAGAGGGGCTTTTTGATTATCAACCATTCTCCTAACATCAAGAATGGGTGGATATGCAATATGTAACACTACTCTGGACTCAAATATAAACAAAAAAGTAGTCATAGTTGATTGACCAAAATGTAAATAAAATGTAACTAACTTTGCTATATTTAATGCTATTATTCTCAAAATATCCTCAATGAAACAAGTTCTCATACAAAATTGAATGAAAAGAAAGAGTAGCTTAGGAAATTCAATTTTAATTACATTGAGAAAATTAAATGAGGTTAACCATTTTTCTTAATTTGTGTGTAAATAGTTATTTTGCTTATAATTGAGTCCAAACGGAGTAACTGATCACAACAATAATAGGATTTTGATTTCTTTGATATATACTTGATGCTAAACTATGATTGTCAAATTGTTTTGTTAACTCATAGAATCATGTTAGTTTACAACTCTAGGTATCAACTAGGTTACAAAATCTTGAATTAACTTGGGTAGACTTTCATAGATTCATAATTTCGTATAGAGTTCCATATAATCACGAGCTTGAGGACAATTGGACGAGTCAACAATATTGTGTTTTTTTTTTCTTTTCCTTTTTCGCACCATACTTAAAATGACAATGGTTCCATGTTTTCTCAAAATAGTCAAATTGCAACAGTTTAATGATAAGGCTCCATAATGCACAAACATTAGAATAATGCTAGCAATATACTCTCTAACACACTGTCTTTTATTGGTTAAAATTCGTAAGTGTCGCACCACATTTATATGGGACCCACATGATTTGTAAGACCCATATGAATTTTAACTAATTAAAGAGTGTGTTGAAAAGTGTGGTGCTAGTACTCTTCTAAACATTCACCTCACAGTTATAGCACTTGATTCTGTAGATGCATCTTACATCTAAACTCAAACCCATCTGCAAAAGAGGAGACCGGTGCTGTATTGAGTACCCTATAGCTCCTAGTATGAACAAATCTATCGTTACATGTTTGCCTGGTTGGAACCCCCCCACCCCCCTGCCCCCCAATTCAAAGAACAGTTAGCTCAATAAAGGGAACCTAGTCCCATAGTCGTTCAGTCTTTTGTAATTTTGAACCTTTTGTTTGTCAATTTGTCCATTGATTTTAAACTTGGTATTATGGTATATGCTCATCTTTGTATGTTGAGTTGTGAATCTTGTG
Organism: Trifolium subterraneum; assembly: GCA_951799995.1. Lineage (NCBI taxonomy): Eukaryota > Viridiplantae > Streptophyta > Magnoliopsida > Fabales > Fabaceae > Trifolium > Trifolium subterraneum. The sequence continues at coordinate 6,486,521 of OX637465.1, forward strand.
ATTTTGTTAACATATCTGGTCTGGTTTATAAAATGTTCTTACGTCAAACAGAGTTCATTGTAGGAAACAACTCGTATTTTTATAATAATTCTGTGCTCTAGTAACTCGTAAGTAACCACATCCACCATATACAACTAAAAAGTACTCCCTCCGGTCCTTAATATAAGAAAAAAATCACGTTGTAGATATATTAAAATATTGATGTATCTAGTATATGATATAGTCTAGATACATTAACATTTCAATGTATCTAAAAAGTAACCTTCTTATAAAGGATTTTCGTGCGTTCATATTTTGACAAGAAATGGCTGTTTTCAACCATTATATTGTTGCTGATTTCATTACAACTTTCAGTTTTCCATACCCAAAGTGAAGAACACTTGGGGTTTGATGGAAAATTACAACTTTCATATTTGAAGAACACTTGTTTTCTTTCTAAGGAATGTTGGGAAACGTTGAATTTCGAAATGCAAGGCAAACCATATTTTGTTTCTTATCCAAAACGAATAAAAATATCCTTGTGAAATATGCTTCCTTAATCCTTATCCTTATTCCATAATGTTTATGGTTAAGCTACATTTGAATTACATACAATACGAGTTTTTCTGTTACAGTGAAAAAGAAAAGACAAGAATCCTTCTATAATGCTTGCTTTTATCATTTTATGGAGTACTGTTACATTTTGTTCTCAGCTTCACGAGAAAGATCTATATTTGTTTTGTCTAACAAACTGTAACTGAGAATCTGCTTTTTGGAGTGAACAGGGTATGAAGCCTCTCAAGTAGAAGCCTGAAAACCTGACCTGATTTCAGGGGTTGAAAGTGAACGATATAGAAGCTGATAAGATTCGAGGGTGAGGTTTGAGGTGAATTTTCAGATCGTATAGAGAACTCATTCTCCAGAAGACAATCACTCGAGTTGGATAAAACTTGTGCTTGAAGGAATATGAAGATGGTAACCTAAAATAGAAGCCACAACTCTCGGTATATATTTTTTGTTCAAGATAGTGTGTAAATTTTTTATTTCACTTGGCTCTGTGTACACTATATGTTGTTTATTTTTCACTGTTTCTATAGAACATAAAGTTGGCAAACTGTAACACCAGATGCTGATATTTATAGATTTTATAAAAATGAAGATTATATTTATCATTTTCTTAACAGGATAATTGCTTCAATGCCTTTTAATCTTTGCCTTGTTTGGATAATTTTTTCTTTTAATTAAACACTCATACCAGAAACGCGTATCATATAAATATTATTATTTCCATAAACTATTCTATAATAAAATAAAAAATAAAATAAATGTTTTCATATAAGCTATTTACATAAGTTAGTTTGGAGAGTTTATAGAAATAAGCTGAAAAATGTACCAAAAAATGAAGAAATAAGCTTAAAACATCTTTTGACAGTCTATGAACATATCAGAAGCTATTTTCATAAGTTGTCACAAATATTCTCATTATGCTAGCATATAAGTTCAAATAAGCCAATTTAAACCATTCTTTATCCAATTCAACAAGATTGTTACCAATCAAACCTTTTCAATTCCTGATTATAACCAGATTTCTTTAGACACTTAGTGGCATCCACTCACAAGATGAATATACAATCCCAATTTAGTGGCTAAGAAACATACATGCAATCTAATAATATTCCCCTCAATTGTTCTCTTCCAATTTTTCAATGGTGCTACTGTTCATCATGAATGCATGAACACCACTTTAAGATTCTCATTTATCTTTTTAATATGTTTAGCTAATCATAATGTTTTGGTTAAGAATGCTTTGAATTTTTCTTTATTAATTTTTTCTCTTTTTTGGTTGGAGTTCTTGCAAGTAAATGTGTAGCTGTTGCAAATATGAATTGAGATTTGAGAGTTCATTAGGAAGAAAATAGCTGCTTTGATATTTCTATGAAGCCTACTCCTGGTTCAAATTTCCATATGGCTTCAGATGTAGTCATAAATTACATTCTAAATATGATTCTTTTCACTCTTTTGATCATTATCACTAACTTGACACTTTTCAACTTTCACCTTTCACAGGGTCAAATAGCCATCTTGTGATAATAAATTCTAGAATCAGTTGTTGATAGAATATAGATAAAGTTCCACATTCTCATACCAGGGATATTGAACAGGCAAGTTTTAGAGCCAACCACCTTGACATGTGGTTTATAGTGGACCAATACTTAATACTCATTCACAATTTTAATGATGATTGATGGTGTTTTTCGAAAGTAGAAGTTCACAGTCCTTCTTGTCCTTACAATCGAGAAACTGACATGATCTGTGTTGGTTCGATATAAACAAAGAAAAAATAAAAAGGTTGAATTTTGATTTTTTTCCCGTCAAACTGCATTGATAAAGTCACTATCTCATTCAGAAGAATAAAGAGGTCTTTTTGATTTTCGAACGGCTATCGATATTACAACTTTAAACAATTTTCAAATATTGGTCTAATGTGGACCATACTAAAGTGGTTTGATTCAAAATAACCGTATGACCGAAATATTGACACGATTAATGTTGGTTCAACAAAAACAAAGAAAAATTGAAAAAGTTGAATTGGTTTTCTCTATCAGGACTTTGTCAGCTCTGAAATTGATGGTACAGATTCTGTATTAGCACTATATCAAGTTGGAAATTGACAGAAGGAATTCTAAATACCTACCATGGATATTCCCAGCTGCCCAACAGCATACACAAATAGTATCTTATTGGACCTTTTTCTTTGGCACATATGATTGGATAGTTAAGTTACAAGTTAAAATGGGATGGTATAAGTAACTAGATAAATATCACATTTTATCAAAAACTAATTTGGATATAACTTTAGCTTTCAAGGTCTTCCAAGGGTTAGATTCAGAGGATATAACTTTAGCATAAATTTTCTTTCTTTTGACTTGGATATTTTGTTTTATAGGTTGCATCTGGTTAAACCCTAAATTGAAATTATGGCATCACATTCACCTTATTAGTTACTATCATCAAGGTAGAAAATTAACATATATCCCAAGTTTGTACGGTTGGTAAGGAGTTGATTCATCTCTGTAATGACATATAAATTCAAGTCCTATTGCTGGTGGCGTGAGAACATCAAGTTTTGAGGTATGTCCTGATTTTGGTGAGTACTCAAGAGTCGAAGCAATACATATATAGATATAGTTATAGCTTTTTTTTTTTTTAATAAAAAAAAACACTTATTTTAAAAAAAAAAATCAGTGATTTAGTTGTAGTGGGTTTTGGTTTAGTTGTGGTTTTGCATTATTCTAGTTAAGACTTATTTTTGTCCTAGTTCTATTGGCAGAAATGCCGAAATTAGTAGTGTCGGACGCTGTGACCGGAGTTCGAGCCTCAGTCCCTCCACTTTTTGTGTGTGTGTGTGTGAATTTTCAATGACTTTGTTATTTTGTCTATAAACACAAAAAATAAAATTGTCTTGCTCTTTTTATCTTTAAAATGATTATTTTGTGTCCTTTGTGGTAATTTTTTGATAAAAAATTACTTTTATATATAGTTGTATCCTGTTCTGGTAAAAATTTAGGGTGATATGCAAAGTAAAATGTATGTTGATAGCAAAAAGTCGGTCCCTTTATTCATCGTAACCAATGGTATTTATAGGTTACATAAGGGAAAATCTTCCCGCCCTTTTCTTCTCCCTAATCATCCTCACGTTCTCCCACTATACGTTGATCACGTGCCTATTAACACTCTGATCATGGGGAACGTGGGATAAACATAAATTCATTGCTCAACTTGTGTTCCTGGTCGTAAGGATCGTGGGAACGAATAGAATAAATCGTGGGCGAGTCGCCTTCTCACCCTGCTGGAAGTGAATATCTCGCCTTTATGCCACGTTTTTAGTATGTTTGGATTGAATTTCCTTTTGCACCTTGGGCCTCCGTTAATTGGGCCTTTATTTAGATTCTGAAACAGTGTGTGGACCTTACTGAATAAACCCCCTATATTTTAACCCAGTCCATATCTAAACAAGCTTAAAATTGATTTTTTTTATAAAAAGTTATTTTTATCAAGATAAACAAACACAAAATAGCTTCTGATTTTTTATAAAATCTCTAAAAGATAATCTCTAAATTATTCAATATCAAAATCACTTATTTTTTAATTTATAACAAACTGAAACATAATAGAATTTTGAAACAAAACTTTTCTTCTTTGGATCTCTATGCCAGTGGGAGGGGCTTTAACTATCCCACCAAAAGCAATATGAAAAGTTGCATGATTATATTGGTGAACTTGTGGATGAGATGAAATATTTTATCACAAAGTCAAATTATTTTGTATGTTTCGAATGGCAAGGGAGTTAGATGCAACAGAATCATATTCTTAGAGAATAAGATTCTTTTTTCACCTTCCACCATCCTTCACTTTTTTACTCGTTGACTCTTATGACATTAAGTAATGTATAAAGTCTAAATATGCACTATAATCCATCTTAAAACCCCAACACTTGAAATCCTTCTTAGCCAAACTTTATTATTCCATGTTTGTTATGATTTTGATAGAAATCAATTCAATCTTTCACAAAGTGATAATAATCCTTAATGATTTCGACAAGTTGATTTGATTAGCTACAAGCCAATTTTGTTTTTTTGTTCAAAGTAGTCTAATTGGCTAGAATACCACTCAAGTGAACAAGTGAAGTGTCTGAGATTTAAACTTCGGCTCATACATATAAAATGGGATGTCCCTACGAACTGAACTAAGTTCACGGAAACTAAAAGTCATTCCTTTTACCACTTCCAATAACTCAACTTTTTCGGTTATTTGATCATGGTTGACCATTTTATCGCGTTGCAATTTGTGGAAAGTGATATATGTTCTAAATTATAAAATGATATTAGATTTTACCATTTTATTGCGTTGAAATTCTCATATAAATCAATATTTTCTTTTTTAGTAAACAAATGTATCTAATTTCATTTGTAATTGTATGTTTTTTCACTAGCCACTAGGATTGGTCGGATTTGTCTAGTAATGAGGGATTTGATCTTTATGTTAGAGATTCTGAGTTCGATCCTCGGCTCAAACATAACAATTAAAAATTTAAAAATGGATAAAGGGGCAATAGGAGAAATTTTCAGAAAAATGGCACAAGGAATAATTGCAATAGACATATCCAAGAATGCAACAAGGCATGGCTTCTTTATTTTATTTTTAGGTACAAAAGGGGGGCAGAGCCCAAAAAAAACTAGCTAGGAACCTAAACGAACACTCTGAGACATGCAAGTGCGAAAAAAATCATAAAATAGGAGACTTTGAAGCTCACTATAGGAGGAGTCTCCAAAACATGCAAATCAAAAGAATTTAATGTTAGACAGTAATTAGCTAACCAAACAGCTGATTTGTTTCCTTCACGCCCCAACAACCCAACTGATGTGATTCTCAAGATGACAATGGAAATCGATAGCTGCGACAGACTTATTTGAATGGTTGGCCTCGACAAAAGGATATTGTTTTTATTGGATGGAAGCAGCCTCGAGAAGGATGTATCAAGTTCAATTGTGATGTTGCACATAAAAGTTCAATGAACCTTTCAGGGCGGGGCGTTCTTCTTCGAGACAACAATGACATCTGTTTGAGTAGTTTTGCCCGTAAAATTGGCTCTTGTGATGTCCTCCATGCTGAGATGTAGGCATGTACATCAGAATGAATTTGGCTAGAAGACAAGGAATTACTCATCTTAAAGTAGAAAGTGATTCAAAAGTTTTAGTTGATATGGTAACATGAAACTGCAATTAATGTCAACGGGAATATTTCTATACCTTGATTAGACGCATTGATGATTAATCAAACTTGACGTGAAGACACGACTTCTTTAAATAAGTGATATATGTACTTATCATGAAATAAAAGCAAAAAACAATTTTTTTTATCTCTTGTCACAAATTGAATATATAAAGGATATACTCTTGTTTAATTATGCAAAGCATATGCCCACTACAACGGATTGTTTCAAATAATTGCTACATGATTTTAACTGTTTACCCTTAATCTATTCAATTCATACTAGTACATAATGACGACATTGCCATCAACTTTCCAATGTTTGATATTTCTAAAAAAATTGGTAGTTATAACATTTTTTTTCTTCTTATAAATCTATGTAAAATTTTACAGCATTCTCACCTATTTACACGAGAATAAATTTATTGAAGTTATGGAAATTATCTCAAATGATTGAACTCAAATGCTTAATGAGTTTTCTCAGGAACAAAACTAGGGACAAGTCTAGGAATTTATGAAACGGGATGCCCAAAAATAAAATACTAAATAACTTGTACAAGAACATTAAATACATCACATTTTTTTGGTATTAATTCATCAATAATTGAATTTATATCAATTTTCTCAACAATTCTTCTTGCAATGTAAGTAATCAAACAATTAACTAGAATTCATCTTTTATTTTGATCACTCGCAATATTCTGACGGTCTAATAATCTCAGATAAAAATAAGACACATTTTCATATTAGGAACAATTTAGCCCCTCTATTGTAATCAAACTATAGACTAATTTATTACTAGTATAAAAATATCAAGATTAATTTAGATTTTATTTTAATCGAGAACTGAATTGAGCTGTCAGAAGAGACCAATATGAGTCTTCTCTTTTATATTTAACATCAAATTATTAACATTAATTACAACTGCGGTTAGACCTTTCCTACTCCTTTTAACCCTTAAGTCAACCAATTCAACTAGTTGAACTATCTATCTCACCATGTGAGGGAAGCTATTAGGCTTTTAACAATCTATCAATGTATTAATAAGGGATAAATATCTTTCTGATCCCTATAAATATTCCCAGTTTTGTTATCAGTCCCTCTAAAAATTTTCTTCAACTTTTAGTCCCTCAAAATTTTTTAATTAACACTTTTAGTCCCTACTTCTAAATCAACTCATGTATAAACTTCATATTTTTGATTGAATTTTTTTATGAATGTTTAAAATATTATAAGAATCTCTCCAAATTTTTTTTTGAATTTTTTAACAAAGCATATATTAAATATAAATTTTTATATTTTTGGTGCTTAAAAATTCATATTTAATTCATGTATTGTTAAAAAATCTAATTTTTTTTGTGAGTCATTGTTAAAATATTCTACACTTTTCTTGAAAATTTCATTAAAAAATATGAAGTCTACACATGAGTTGATTTGAAAGTAGGGACTAAAAGTGTTAATTGAAAATTTTTGAGCGACTAAAAGTTGAAGAAATTTTTTAGAGGAACTAAAAACAAAACTCGGAATATTTATAGGAACCAGAAACATATTTATCCCAATATATAATAATAGGCTTAATATCATTATTATTATTGTTACTCCCCTACTTTCCATTTCAATCCGTACATAAACAATTGTATAGATACATATCACACCTTTTTGTACATGACAATTATGGACAAGAGAGGGGGCCTCAGCCCCTACTTGCCCCCCGAGTTACGAAACAAATTGAATCATTTGAAGTAATATGAGTTCGATTTATGATAAGAATAATTTTTAATTAGACTTTACTTATTTTTTAGCTGAACTTCGCATTAACAGGGTCTCTTTTCTTTGAGAATCGGAAGGTTAACGCAAAAAATTTCTCAAAAACCATTATATCAAGAATAGTTATTTCACAACATTGTAAGAAGCTATTTCCTTGTTATATACTTATTATCAAAAATAAATAATTGTCTCGTGTTTTTTTTTGTCCTTTATTATTATTTTTTTGACAAGTTTACTCTTCCTTTGTCTATTAGGGAGAAAACCAACTTAAATGTACGTTTTTTTACGATAAAGCGACAAACTTTATTAAAACTGTCGCATATAATTGTAGATTTAGTTTAAATATAGATAAAAATGTTCAACATAATAATATTGACATTTATTTAAATGTCACATTTTTTTGTTTTGTTTTTAATCCGATATTGGACACGGGTCAAAAACGAGTTAACAAAAATGTAGTTAGGAAAAGAACAACAATCAAGAACATGCGTCAATCAAATTTAATCAATCCTATTCTATGATTATCGAATTAAGAAAACAACATACACAAAACAAGATTGAAAAGAACTAAATAAAAACTCGATAATATAATAATCTTAAAGTCTTGGCGAAATTCCTTTACAACATATTAATCTCCAATGGTTTAGTTCGCCATAGAAAGATGCACAACTTTTTTTTGGTTAGGATTTCGTGAATACTCAATGAGTTAACCCTAGGCTGCATTTTTTCTTATATATTACGGGGAAAATCCGGCTCTAAAAACACTGGGCTGAAAAACATAAGTTTGATCCAAAATTAATTTTTTTAATTATGTTTGGAATGAAAACGTAATTATTCGACTCCTTTGCGTTTCAAATTGACTTCTAACATCAAGTAGTTCCAGTTCCATGCGGGGAATTTCAAATCTCTAGTGGGCGAAACGGAGATAAAGGTGCTTCTATAAAGCTAAATCGGTTTAGCCTAGCCTAGGAGACGTGAATAAAATAACTCCCTTAAGAGCTAAGAGCGGCTGATTCTGTAAGGGGATCGAACCATGACCCTCTTTATTAAGTTTAGTGCCAATCAACACTTATTGGTTTAAATGTCATACTTTAATTAGTAGGAAACAACCAAATTAAAACATGTAATATGACGTTTAATTAATCTCTATGTTGCACTAGTGTTGCGTGGGAGTTAGCATCTTTGGTGAGAATGGATCCTCCACTGCCTTGCTTTTATATTTTTCTCCTTTATGATCATGTGGTTAGGAAAAGAACGATTAGGAAAGTAAATTTGACATTTGCTATTAATCTTTCATTTCTAGTCACTTCAAAAGGAACAAAGCAAGGATAGGCTTTTTGATTATACCCGTTGACTTTGCACTAGTATTATTGCCTTTTGATATACCGTAAGCAATTGTATAAACTATTTTAATTGCATATGGTTCGTACACAGCAAAGCAATAATTAGTCTCATAATAAAACAACAATCTATAAACTATTTTACATGATGAATGTTCTTCTCCATATTACAATTCCCTATTTAAAATATATTAAATTGATGTGGTCTGAGTAATATAAGTTCCTTTCTTTTTATAAATAGATTAGCGATAAAAGTTAGGAAATGAATTTTCTGTGGACGGTCTGATCTGAATCAGCGGACAAGATTAATTTCCTGCTGTAATTGTGTGTTTTGTCAGGACCGTTCAATTTGAATTTAATAGCCGAGATTGATTATTGTGGGAAACTTCCACAACGGGGAATTCTGATTCTAAAAGTTACACACATTCAGTGTTTAGAAATGATAAATTGCATATGTGAACATCGACAATTTTGTGATTTAAGTAGTTTAGATTCTTTAACCATATGTGATGTAGAGTTTAATTCCGACCCATGTGACCCAAGAGCGCTTAGATGAGAGTTTCCCATCCATTTGAGTCCTACAAGACTTGAAGATTAGTCTCTGCAGTTGCACGCAAATGATATATAGTTTAGGCAAATAGTTTTTTTTTTTTTGACTCATGTCATGTGTATGCAAATTTATTATTTACGAGAGACAATTCTTAAATACAAATCATATTGTTTGGTGGATTACATCTCTATAGTTGTGCGTAAAGAATTAAACAATTTAAGCATATAATGAGGGGTTCAATTAATTCCGACCCTATATATGAAAATTTGTTATTTTAGACTGAAACTCTTAAAAATACATAAACTTTCAAAAGAATGCGTCTCTATAGTTGTGCGTGAAAGATACCCTAAAAACAACCAAAAAAATTCTTTGATTAAAATATGAGAGATTTGATTCTGTTATTAGATTGTCCTATGCTTCAATTTTTCAATTAAAGCCTCTTTGTTTCTCACTCTTCTCCCCACACACTTTTATATGTGCATACTCCTATAACTTCTCATTTCTACACATCAAATTGTTCCATTAATTAGTCTTCTAGCATATAAGTTGAATTTCTTTTCTTTTTCTCAAAAGAAGAAGAATGGTTATGGATATACAAAGCAAACTACGTGTAGCTCTTGGCACAATGAAAGATCAAGCTTCAATTGGCAAGGCTATGATGTATAACCATCAACAACATGATGGATTTTCCAACATAGAAATTGCAATCCTTCGTGCAACTAGTCATGCTAATAGCACAATTGATGACAAATACATGCATGAAATTCTTTTCCATGTATCAAACTCAAAAGGGTCAATCCCTTTTCTTGCCGAAAGGATTTCGCGTCGCCTATGCAAAACTAAGGACAATCTTGTTGCTTTTAAGACTCTTGTCTTAATTCATAGACTTCTTAGAGGTGGGAATAGATCATTTGAACAAGAATTATGCAAATCACATGTTTCTGGCCATTTACAAATTATTTTAAGGTATTGTGTTACAAAGAATTTTTCTGACCCTTTAGTTTGTTTCTTACACAAGTATTCATCTTATCTTGAAGAAAGAATGAGTTGGCTCATAAACCAAGGTGGAAAACTTGAACCAATTATGTCTAAAGGGTTAGAATTTAGAAGATATCATGAGAAATCATTTGATATGGCATTTAGAATATTGCCTAAATGTCAAATTCTTATTGATAAGGTTTTGGAATGTTCACCATATGATATTTTGAGGTCAAATCATCATCATAGTCTTGCTTATGTTGCTATGAGTAATACTTTGAAAGAAAGTTTCCAAGTTTACATGATATTTTGTGAAGGCATTGAAGCTCTTGTCAACATGTTCTTTGATTTAGAATCTTCAGCTAGAGGCTTAGCTTGTGAAATACTCAAGAAAGGTTCTATTCAAAGTCAAAAGCTCCATGATTTGTATCAAACATGCAAAAAATTGGTTGAAAACAAGAATTTGGAATACCCTTTTGTTCAAATTATTAGTATGAATCATATAATGGAATTAGATCAATTTGGTTGTCAACAAAATCAAGTTGAAGCTTCACATGTCTCTAAATCAAGTATCTCAAAAGTGATAGAGTTGGAAGTAACATCAAAAGAAAGAAAAAAAGATGAAGAAAAAGTTGATTTAAATTTTTCAACAACACCAACTCTTTTGTCATGGACACTAGAGACTAAAATAAGCAAAGTTTGGGTGGTGTTTGAAGATGAAATTACTAATGAATCACAGATTCTTCAAACACAACAAAATTTTGGAAGTGTTAATTATGCAAGCATATCCTCGAAGGTTTGAATTGTTGAATCAACTCAGTTTTGAGTAGTTCTTTAGAACAATTTGGGTAGTGTTTTTTATTTGAGCTTTGCTATTTATAGCAAAATCAAATTCACGAATGCATCACGAATTAATTGTTGCCGTTAGATCTTGTCCTTTGTCAAAATACACGAATGGTTTGATAAATTTAGATATTTATACACAATAGTCTCTTGTCGTGATACCGTCGCGATAATACTATTCGTGATAATATAGCTTTCTTCCTTTTTATTTTTAGTTTTTAACTAAATCGATTGTATGTAAAATCTAACTAAATAATATTTAATATTTCGATAGCTTCAGGTAAAATTCATTATCCACCTGAGGCTAGCCACTTAATTAGTATTTCAGTAGACCAAATAATATTGTTAATCATTTTCCCCTGTTTTACAACATGTATTAATGGAAGTATACGATGCTAATATATTTTTATAATCTCTGTATAAATGACTTTATAATAAGCATGGGGCAAATATATATTTAGAAGATCACACAAATATATATATATATATTATCAAAGAAAAAAAAACACCAATATTTATTGGCGGTCTTAGGCCTCCAACAATAACCCCATCGATAACACTTATTGGCGCCAAAAACCGTCAATAAATGAAAAATGCACTTCTTGTGGCATAAAGCCTCAGATTAATATTTGTGGCAGATTTCATTTCTTGACAACCAATAAATACTTTATTTTTTAATTTTTTTTAATATTCATACAAACAACTATTGTCAATTTATTTATTTATTTTTAATTCAACAAAATTTATTAGCAAGGACAAAGAAAGAGGATGGATGCAACAAATTTGTCCTGCCTAAATAACATTTCAACATACATGAGATATTTTAACAATCCAATAAGATACAACAAGTAAAAGATCCAAATCAATATGATGAAGAGGGAAAATATATTGTAAAGCATACTAGATATAAGAGAGAAAAAACAGAAAAAAGAAAAGAAAACAGTATCTAGAAATTTCTTGGAGCCAAGCCCATATCATCATCACAAAAACCCCATCTCCTTGTTTCTGCCTTTCACGAATTTGGGGAAATTTTAGCCAAAAACATGACATCTCCAAATCACTTTATGGAAATTGAAATCTCTAACAAATTGTCCGATTTTATATTGGGCTTAACTCATCCTCACAAAACCGGCTTGTAAGGTGAGGGTTGCCCAAGCTATATAAACACTACACATGCCATATCTCTAAGCAATGTGGGACTAAATCCACCCTTTCACACCCAACACAATGAAGGTGTTGGAGGCTGCAATGAAGGCAACCCAAATGCCACAATTAGGCGGATGGGGGCAGACCACAATGAAGGCGGAATTTTCAACACAAATGAATTACCTTTTGATACCTACAAGGCCAATTACCTTTTGATCATCTCATCCTCTTAGCAGCATAGACGATTAGAAAGTCAAAGTCAACACAACTCATACTTCAGACATAAATTGAAGACCTTCATCTTCTAACTTAGGTCAACTAGTGACCATCTGATAAGAGTTGTCTTCTTTGGAGCACACCATACATCAACAATATTCAAACGTTATTGTGTGTCTCTATGCAATATATCAATGTTGTCAGAACCGGACCGGACCGGATGGTCGGACCGGGAATCGGGCATCCAAGCGGTCCGGTCAGGCCTGAAAAACGGGCAACAGAAGAATCGGTGAAAAACCGTTCGAACCGCCGCGGAACCGGAAAAAACCGGTGAACCGGCCGTGTCACACGGTTTGACAGTTCTAATTTTTTTTACTGGTTTTAAGTTTTTTTTTATAAGCTACTGGTTTTAAGTTAATAAAATCAAACACTGCTATAATTTTGTGATTTGTTTAATAATTGATGAAGACTTTTATATCCAAGATTGGTTTGCAATTAACTTAGCAAGAGTATGGATTAGATGGATGAAATATTCATTTTTGTTGAATTTGAAATCTTTAAATTGTTATCCATGGTGAGTAAATATTGGTACTCTAGATGAATTTCATTATGTACACAAACATACTACCAAAAGAAGAAGAAGAATAAACAAATTATCAATCAATCAAAGAAATTAGAGATGAGTATCGAGAGAATATAGAAAGAAATTGGAAATGAAACTTGAGAGAAAGAAATTGATTGATTGATACACAATTTACAATCATAAATACAAAGAAACTCAATCATAAATACACAAAAAGATGCAAAAAATTCTATCATTTTGAACTGTTTTAAAAACAAATTACAATCTAAATACAAAAAGTTGAACCCTTTTAGCATCACAGTGAGAACTGAACTTTAATTGATAAAAAAGAACTGAACTTTAATCAAATTATGAAAATTAAATGGAAAATGAATATGGGTAAGTGCCAATTGAAACTGCATTCACCGTGGAGTGTATATTCAATTGATCAAAAAGAGTTCATATTTAATTGCTTCTGGTTTCATCCACCACGTTTGTGTGTGAGTGTTGTGTTTTGTTGTCAGAGTGTGTGTGGTGATGAATTTAAGGAATGAACATTGGAATAGTGTTGATGATTGTAGTAGTTATAATTTTTCAAAATTTTAACATACCGGTACACTTTTATTTAAGTGTACCGGTAACATTAACATACAGGTATAATAAATAGTTTACCGGTACAGTTTTGAATTGGTGCACAACTTTGAAAATAGTTTACCGAAAAAATAATAAAATATAAGGATATAATGAGAATATTTTAAAATATGTTGGGGTAAAGAGATAAATGTAGGGGTAGAAATTTTTTTTTCCATGAAACAGCTCACATAAATACTAAATCCAACATATTTCTTTTATACTACTATTTTTTTTAATTATATTTATTCACTCGATATTGAAATATTGTTTTATATATTATAAATTTTTTTTTTGGTTGGTAAAAATATATATTTATATACCAATATTTTTTTATCAATATATATATATAATTAAAAACGGTCCGACCCGGTTGAACCCCGGTCCAACCAGTTGAACCTTGAACCGGTAAGCTCACCAGTTCGATGACCGGTCCGGTTCTGACAACCTTACAAATATGGTAAAATGAACGCTCAACATAGTATGACTACACAATACCAGGATAGTACTACGCATAGAGGTTTTGTACTGTAATGAGCTTCAATCACAAGGACTCTATTTTCTACCTATCTATAAATAGAAGAGTTGTTTGTAATGATTCGTGTGCGAAGAACATCAGTGATTATATGCATGTTTATGTAAGGAGATAAGGGATAGAAACAAACCTGAAGTAGAATACATTCCTAGTTTCTCTAGTTAGTTTTTTTTTTTAACGACAAATATAATATTATTAATAATCAGGTCTTTGCACAAAACGAACTAAAACCAATAAAATAGAAACTACAAAAACAAACGCGACGTATTTCTCTGGTTAGTTCTAATCCTAATACTAATATCTCCCCCTAAACTTATTACTACCCTATCTTTTATATCTAAATTTTCACTTTATTCTTTCCCTCCCTTAAAAAAAGAGAAAGTAAGAAGTAAATAAAAATACAAATAATTTTATATCAAAGTTGAAATTGACACTAAGTACCGAGACACTATCCTAAACCAATTCAATATACATATTGACTGACACAATCACTCGTATGTACTTTAGGACACTATATAATACACTAGGGCTCTTGGGTACTTTAAGTCACTATGTAAAAAAAATTCTAGGTGAGATACAAAATAGATTATACTAATTACAAAAGTTTAAACATTCACAAAAAAACAAATATTTTCTTGACCCAAACAGAGTAAGATAATCAATAAACTATACCGATGATGAAGAAAAAATATAAAGAGTGACGGAAAGAGTTTTTTCATAAAAAAATCATTAATTCATTTTCAAACATTAATTGTTACACGCAAGATTACATGAAAATCGAGCTTAAGAAAATCATAAGAGAACTAAGTTCTTCTAATGACTTCTTTGATTAATTTAGATTGAAAAGCAACCTGTTGGGACAAAATCTGAATCTTCAAGTTATCATCTTTCATAGATTTCTCCATACCTTGCATCTTTTTGTACATGTCTTCTATGAATCGTTGAAGTGTTATACGAAAATATTTTGATCGAGCAGAACAAGTCTCATAATTCATTAGAATTGCTTCCAGTGATATTGTGTCATTCGTTGTTTCCATTTGAATGATTTCTAAAATTTTCATTTCTGAGATTTAGAGAGCGAGGAGAGGAAATTGCTTAGACTAGAATGATTAATATAAGCGAAACCATATTCCCTTTAAATAGAAATAACTCAGTAATGATTTCAATATTAAGGAACATAATGATTTCAGGAAACGAAGGATTGCTTGAGAAGAGTGTGAAGTTCAAGAATTTGTAATTATGACAAATTACTTGAGTCTAGTCACAAGAACATGACAAATGATAAATAGAAATGAGTAGTCTTTCTAGATTTTTTTATAGACCAGTAAATTATTGTTAAGATCCAAGATTAAATAGTTTTATTTTAATGTGCAATTGTATTAGTAGCACATGAGTAGTTAGAGCTCAATAAGTGAATAGTCCTTTGCTTTGTTTACAGTAGAAAACATAAGCTATATATAGTTTGTTACTATCACTTTCTCATTTCATGTAATCACAATTGATACATCATAATGAAATCCCTTTTCCTATTCTCTCTGATTTACAATTCTAACATGGTATCTTCGTCCTTTTAAGATCCATTTTCCTCTGCCGTAACCGTTTCTTCAAACCACCGTAACCGTTTCTATTTCTTTCTTTTCCGGTGACCATGCCACCGCGTCTAGCTCCAATGGATCCAGCTTCTGATCCTTCTTCTCCCTACTATGTTCACTCTAGTGACGGTCCTTCCTCCGTCAAAGTTACTCCTCTGCTTACCGGCTCCAACTACCACTCGTGGTCACGCTCGATGCGTCGTGCGCTTGGTGGAAAACTCAAATTGGAGTTCGTTGATGGAACCATTCCCGTTCCCGCCGATCAATTTGATCCATCGTTTCGTGCTTGGAATCGCTGCAATATGTTGGTTCATTCTTGGATTATGAATTCGGTTTCCGAATCGATTGCTCAATCGATCGTGTTCATGGAAAACGCCATCGATGTCTGGAACGATTTGAAAGAAAGGTTTTCCCAGGCTGATCTCGTTCGTATTGCTGAGCTTCAACAAGAATTGCATGCTCTTCAACAAGATTCTCGATCTGTTACGGAATTCTATTTCGATATGAAATTGATTTGGGAAGAACTTGAAATCTACCTTCCGATGCCGAATTGTAGTTGCCGGAATCGGTGTACTTGTGAAGCGATGCGTTCTGCACGCGCCAATCATGCTCTTCTCTACATCATTCGTTTTCTCACCGGTTTGAATGAGCATTTCGCCGTCGTGAAGTCTCAGATCCTTCTAATGGATCCTCTTCCTCCAATGAATAAGGTTTTTTCTCTTGTTCTTCAACATGAATGTCAGAGTAATTTCTCTCCTTCTGAAGACTCTAAAGCTTTGCTTAATGCTACTAAGTCTAAAGGTTCTTTTCCTTCCAAGAATCCTGTTCGAATTTGTACTTTTTGTGGTAAAGATAACCACATCGTGGCTAATTGTTTCAAGAAGTATGGTTTACCACCACATTTTCGCAAGAATTCTCAAGCTAATAATGCTGAAATTGAGGGAGGAAATGAAGAACAAATTGCTGCTGACAATTCCAACATTATCACTCAAGAACAGGCTTTGCAACTAATCACTCTTCTTCAGAGTTCATTCCCTGGTCAAGCTTCAAACTCTGCATCTTCTAATCAGGTTGGCTCAGTTGATTTCACTGGTCATACATCAGTGAATCAAGGTATGCATTCTCAACCTTCTAAATCATGTAGCTTAGGTTCTTGGATAGTTGACTCTGGGGCTAGCCATCACATGTGCAGCTCTCTCCAGTGGTTTCACTCTTACAGTGAAACCACTCCTACAAAAGTAAAATTACCAAATGGTAATGTAGTTTTAGCTAAACACTCAGGAACTGTCAAATTTTCAGATCACTTGGCTATAACAAATGTGTTGTGTATTCCAAATTTTTCTGTCAATCTAATTTCTGTCTCACAGTTATGTAAAATGCCAAATTGTAGTGTGATTTTCATTGATTCCAAATGTATAATCCAGGACCAACTTACCAAGAGGATGATTGGTTCTGCTAATGTGCTTGAAGGATTATACTACCTTGATCTCACAAGTCCAGAAGTGCATGCTTATACTTTTGATGGAACACAACACACAAACCTACCTTACCAAGCCTTGTGGCATTTTAGATTAGGACATATATCTCAAAATAGGATGGCTTTATTACAATCTAGGTTTCCTTTTATTACTGCAGATAATAAAGGTGTTTGTGACATTTGTCACCTTGCAAAACACAAGAAATTGTATTACAAAGTTAGTATGAATAAAGCATCTCTTCCTTTTGAACTGATCCATTTTGATATTTGGGGTCCTATAGCTTCTAAATCTATACATAATCATGCTTATTTCTTGACTGCTGTAGCTGACTATAGTAGATTTACATGGATAACCTTAATGAAGCATAAATCTGAGGCTAGACAACATGTTATGGATTTCATAAAACTAATTGAAACTCAACACAATTCTAAAGTAAAAGTCATAAGAACTGATAATGGAGTTGAATTTCTAATGCCTCAATTTTATTCTTCAAAAGGAATTATCCATCAAACCTCTTGTGTTGAATCACATGAACAAAATGGCAGGGTTGAAAGGAAACACCAGCATTTGTTAAATGTTGGAAGAGCCTTATTGTTTCAGGCACATTTACCTAAAATCTTTTGGTCTTATGCTGTTCAACATGCTACATATATTATAAATAGAGTGCCATATGTTGTTTTAGGTAATAAATCTCCTTATGAATTGTTGAACAATGACCTTCCTGACATTAAAAATTTAAAAGTCTTTGGTTCCTTAGCATATGCATCAACTTTACAGTTACATAGAACAAAACTAGCTCCTAGAGCTAGGAAATGCATTTTCTTGGGTTAAGCAAGGTGTCAAAGGCACAATTCTTTATGATTTGCATAGTAAAGAGACTTTCATATCCAGAAATGTAACTCACCATGACCACATTTTACCATATATACCATCCTCTGACCATTTGACCTGGCATTATCATACATCTAGTGAACCCATTGTTGTGACTGACCATTTTAATGACACTGAACCTATAGTTGTGTCAGACCAACCTACTGACAATGTCACTCCTTTCTCTTCTGGTATTGATCTCTGTGAATCAAATCCATTGGCCCATAACACTACAAGAAACTTGACATATAGCGACGGCAAAATTCTGTTGGTAAAGGTAAAAAATCCGTGGGTATAGGCTGTAAAACCTATACCCACGGCCGTTTTGTTCCGTCTACTTTATCTCGATGTACCAACGACAATTTGCCGTCGCTATAGTCTATACCTACGGCATTTTTTGGCGTTGGAAAAACCTGAGAGCCACACCCACGGATATTACAAACTATTGTAAATCAATTTACCCACACATTTGTCTGTTGGTATAGGTTTCGATATTTTTTCTTTTTGCATTTTTTTTTACAGATTGTACATTTTTTTAAAATAATAATAATTTGCCAATATGCATGTTTTCTACACACCAAGTCAACTATAATTATAAAAGAGAATTTCCATTATATTGATTAAAAAATCTAATAAGTCTTGCAAACTAACGAAAGACAATAAAACACCAAAACAATGTCATCTGTCTATATCTTCCAAAATTGAAATTACACCAAATAACTTAAGAGAACTACTAGTTACTTCTAATCATATCAATCCCAAAATTACAACTCTAAAAAACTATCAACCACAAAAACATACATATGTATGACATCCCTACCAAGCAATAAACTCTAACGGCTTACAACCCACAACATAGTATACATGACATTCCTACCAAGCAATAAACAACAACATTTACATTGTTTACTTCTAATATTTCTCTTCAATCTTCGTCAGTGTATGGACTTTGAGAATCCGTTTGGTCGGGGGCACTAGAAGCATTTGTAACCTATAGAAAATAAAAGAGATCAAATTAAAAACTTAATTTAATTGCTGTTTTCATAATATTCGAAATATGAACACATAGAGAAAAATAAAATATACCTGTCTTGCAGCTCGTAAAATGTCATTCACATCTTCTCCAGCAAATCATTAATGACAACACATTTGCCAACATCGTGCAACTCTTTAATAAAAACTATGATAATGTTTTTTGACGGTCAATGAGGCATCCAAATACTATCAATAATTTATATAATAAATAATATTCATTGATTCTTTCCGGGTCATTGATGCATCCAATAATACATCTCTTATATTATGAAAGAATCAAATTCAATTCATATCAATATCACATCAAAGGCATCAAGCAACTTTTACATTATGAGTAAAGTGTTCATAATTTTTTTTTATGGTCAACGAGGCATCCAAATACAAGCAACAATTTATATATAAACAATAGTCATTGATTACTTTCAGGTCATCGAGGCATCCAATAATCCATCTCTTATATTATGAACGAATCAAATTCAATTCACATCAATATCACATCAAAGTCATCAAGCAAATTTTACATTATGAGTAGAGTTCATAATGTTTTTTGACAGTCAATGAGGCATCCAAATACTATCAACAATTTATATAACAAATAATATTCATTGATTCCTTTCGGGTCATTGAGGCATCAAATAATCCATCTCTTATAATATGAACGAATCAAATTCAATTCATATCAATATCAAATCGAAGGCATCAGACAACTTTTACATTATGAGTAAAGTGTTCATAATGTTTTTTACGGTCAAAGAAGCATCCAAATACTAGCAACAATTTATATAACAAATAATATTATTTGATTCCTTTCGGGTCATCGAGGCATCCAATAATCCATCTGCATATATTATGAATGGATAAAATTTAATTCATATCGATATCGCATCGAAGGCATCAAAAAACTTTTACAATATGAGTAAAGAGTTCACAATGTTTTATACGGTCAATGAGACTTCCAAATACTAGCAACAATTTATATAGCAAACAATATTTATCGATTACTTTCGTGTGATCTGAGGCAGCCGATAGTCTCAAAGTTAAGCTCATATTTTATCTCGTGGTATTGAATTGCATTCAAGTCATAAAAGCTCAATAGATACCTTCCTTGAATTATCATCACTCATAAAATTGAAACACTTTACAATATCGTCTTCATAACATCTTGACTTATCACTAAAATCAATCTCACACCCATTCTGATTTCATGAAATCACCATTACCATCAAACAACAGAAGCACACACATGGCAGAGAAAAACCCCAACAAAATTGAAGAAGAAAAGTGCGGAATAGAAACTCTACCGAAAATCAAACATAGAGCTTAGAATAAAGTGGGTTTTTTAAATAATACGTAGAGCTTGGAATAGAAACCCTACCTTGAATTTTTTATTTGTTATATAAAGTATTTTTTGTTTTGAATAAAGTGAGTGTTTTTTTAAATCACAAAAAAAAAATAATCACCAAAACAAAAAAAAGTTAGTTTCCTTTTCTTTCTCCATAAGTTCGTTAATTTTTTGTTATATATATATATATATATATAACACTCCGTCAAAAAAATAAATATAATAATATAGTTGTACAATACAAGTAATAATATTACTAAAAAAAATAAATAATATTGATTTTATTAAAAAAAAAAAAAACTAATAAGATTGATTACCACCAAAGACACTTGGTTTGATCCCGTAGTGAGGGATATACATGAGGTCTTTAGTTCAACCCTGATTGCCAACATTGTAAACAAAAAAAAAATTGATTACCACCAAATTTATTAATAAAAAAGTATAAAAAAAGATTGAAAAAAATATAGAAAGAATATAACGAATCTTTGCATAAAAATAGAAGAAAAAAAAATGAATCTATGCATAAAAGTAGGAAAGAATATATACCCACAATTAAAAAAAAAAAAATGAATCTATGCATAAAAGTATGAACTTATCCCTTTCTAATTTTTAATTTTCAATTTTTTTTAATAAAATATATCTATACCCACAATTAATAATTTTTTCGTGGGTATAGGCATGCTATACCTACAGCATATGCAGCTGTCACTAGAAACCTCCGTTGGTAAATGGCAATTTTCTTGTAGTGTAATGACCAAACAAAGGAAACTCCATCCCTTGTAACTGATAACCATAGTCCAGAAAACTTATCCCCTGAAATTAATAACCATACTCTAGACTCACCTCAAAATGATAACTCCTCAGAAAACACTTCCCTTTCTGTCCTACATAACACTTCAAATGACAATCACCTCCCAGATCCCACACATAAATCCACTAGAGTGAAACATGCACCTTCTTACTTGTCTGATTATGTGTGTAATCAGTCAAACACATCATCAACTATTGCATCATCCACAGGTAGCTTGTATCCTCTCTCAAATTATCATTCCTTTAAAAATTTGTCTTCCTCTCATCATGCATTCACAGTCTCAATCACACACCACACTGAGCCCAAATCTTACTTAGAAGCTTGTAAGTCTGAATATTGGCAAAGGGCTATGAATGATGAATTGGATGCTTTAGACAAAACTGGAACTTGGGAGATTGTTGATTTACCACTTAATGTCAAGCCCATAGGGAGCAAATGGGTTTACAAGGTGAAATATAAGGCTGATGGGAGCATTGAGAGGTACAAAGCTAGGCTTGTTGCTAAGGGTTACAACCAAGTGGAAGGCCTAGACTTCTTTGATACCTTCTCTCCCGTTGCAAAATTGACAACAGTGAGACTTCTTCTTGCTGTAGCTTCTGCTCAGGGTTGGTTTCTCCATCAATTGGATGTAAATAATGCCTTCTTGCATGGTGAATTGCAAGAAGATGTTTACATGTCTGTCCCTGAGGGTGTTACCACACATAAACAGAATCAAGTTTGCAAACTTCTCAAGAGTTTGTATGGTTTAAAACAAGCAAGCAGAAAGTGGTATGAGAAATTGACTTCTCTACTCATCACAGAAGGGTACACTCAGTCTACAGCTGATTATTCCTTATTCACTTTACAAAATGCCTCTCATTTTACAGCTTTATTAGTGTATGTTGATGACATCATTCTTGCTGAGAATGATTTGAATGAAATAGATAGAATTAAAGGCATTCTAGACACTCATTTTAAGATCAAAGATCTTGGTATTCTCAAATATTTTTTGGGCTTAGAGGTGGCACAATCAAGGGAGGGAATTACTATCTCCCAAAGAAAATATTGTCTAGATCTTTTACATGATTCTGGTCTGTTAGGATCCAAACCAGCTCCCACACCTTTGGATCCTGCTGTCAAGCTTCACATTGATGATATCAAGCCTTATGAAGATGTGAAATTATACAGAAGACTCATAGGCAAATTGCTATATCTATGTAACACAAGGCCAGACATTAGTTTTGCCACACAACAACTCAGTCAATTCTTACACAAACCAAGTATCAATCATTACAATGCTGCTAGCAGAGTGATTAGATACCTCAAACACAATCCAGGCAGAGGTATATTTCTTCCTAGAAATTCTGATATGCAATTGCTTGGTTTTTCTGATAGTGACTGGGCAGGGTGTCTTGATACAAGAAAGTCTACTAGTGGATATTGTTTTTTTCTTGGCTCTTCTCTTATATCATGGAAGGCAAAGAAACAAACCACTGTATCAAGATCCTCATCAGAGGCAGAATACAGGGCTTTATCAAGTGCTACATGTGAACTTATTTGGTTAACTTTCCTAATGAATGACTTGAAGATTCAATGTAGTAAGCTACCAATGATTTACTGTGATAGTCAGAGTGCTTTACACATAGCCTCTAATCCTGTTTTTCATGAGAGAACAAAGCATCTAGAAATAGATTGCCATCTTGTAAGGGAAAAAGTTCAACAAGGGTTGCTCAGACTACTTCCTATCTCAACAGAGGACCAGTTGGCTGATTGTTTGACAAAGTCTTTGGCTGCTCCAAAGTTCAATGAATTGATATCCAAACTCGGCTTAATTGACATCTTCCAGCCATAGTTTGAGAGGGGATGTTAAGATCCAAGATTAAATAGTTTTATTTTAATGTGCAATTGTATTAGTAGCACATGAGTAGTTAGAGCTCAATAAGTGAATAGTCCTTGGCTTTGTTTACAGTAGAAAACAAAAGCTATATATAGTTTGTTACTATCACTTTCTCATTTCATGTAATCACAATTTATCATCATAATGAAATCCCTTTTCCTATTCTCTCTGATTTACAATTCTAACAATTATGTTATGAATTATATATTTTATTCAACTTTCAAATACTCCTTCCATCTTTAATTATAAAGCAAAAGTCTTCAAAAAATCTATCCTTAAATATAAGCAAAATAGATAAAGTGCAACAAGTATTTGTAGGAGTAGTAGTAAAAAACTTGACACATTATTATGAGTGTGTATTGGGAGTGGAGAACCGAATGAAAGACTGAGGGCATTTTGGTCTATATATGTAACTGTAATTTTTACAATTAGAATTTCTTGATATGTGTGAAATTGTAAAATGTTGCTTATAAATTAAGATGGAGGGAATATATGTGCACATATGCATAGAGAATAGTCATAATGATTATTCCTCTTTCCGGTCATTATTGACTATTCTTTGTGCAAAGATCTTTGAAAGATAGATATAATATAGTAATTAGAACATCATTTAACGGTGCATCTAATCTAAAAAGAATATTGGTTTCTACTAATCATTTGTTACATTCTCGTGCCTAGATTTAAGTAATTTGTCATAATTGCAAATTCTTGAACTTCACACTCTTGTAAAGCAATGCTCCGTTTTCTTCAATCGTTATGCTCTTTAATATTGAAATGATTCATTAATGAGTTATTTCTATTAAAAGGGAATATGGTTTTTCTTATATTAATCATGCAAGTCTAAGAAATTTCCTCTCATCTCTCTAAATCTCAGAAATGAAAAACTCTAGCAGTCATTCAAATGGAAACAACGAATGACACAATAGCACTGGAAACAATTTTAATGAATTCTATGAGACTTATTCTGATTGATCAAAATATTTTTGTATAACACTTCAATGATTCATAGAAGACATGTACAAAAAGATACAAGATATGAGGAAATCTATGAAAGATGACAACTTGAAGATTCAAATTTTGTCCGAAGAGGTTGCTTTTCAATCTGAATTAATCAAAGAAGTCATTAGAAGAACTTAGTTCTCTTATGATTTTCTTAAGCTCAATTTTCATGTGATCTTGCGTGTAACAATGTTTGAAAAGGAATTAATGATTTTTTTATACGAGCTTAAATGCTAAAATTAATTGAAATAAAAATAGCATACCACAACGTTTTATTTATTACCTAAAGCACTAAATTTGTTAAAACTCTGTTTGTCCCCGTACACGCTTCAAGCATGCATCAATCATGTCTTTCTGCAGTACCTAACATATTAATTGTAAATGGTCAATTTTTTTATCCATATTGGTTCATACTCACCATAAGAAATACTATATGATATGCAATACACATGTTCTGGATAAGAAATCTACCACAAAGGCTCCTGCCACAAAGGCTAAAATGTCAAACTTGCCACAAAGATTCCTGTCACGAAAGCACTAAATAGACTCTCCTATACACATCTTATATGATTTATGTAATGTAATTGACGGACAACACAAAACCCAACTCATAATGGATTTTATTTATTTGTTCATATATTTTTGTGCATATCCAAAACCAATGATAATATTAACAAACACAATCTTTATATACAATATAATGGTCACATATATACAAACTGAAATATATACATAATAGGTCGAATCATAAGTATGTAAGCATAGATAACCAACTATAAACTATTTATAATTTGAGTTTTCATATAACAAATAGAAAATAGAATAGAAAGACTCATAAAAGAAGACTTACATGATATTGATTATAAAATGGAGAGACTTGAAACAAAGATTGTTGATCACTTGAAATGATAAAGGGGACTAATTTTGCGATATCTTCTCTTTTTTGATTGGGGAGAAATTTGAGAGAGAGGTGGTACTCATGTTTACAAGGAATTAAAACAACAGCTTATGAGAGAATAACTTGATTTAAAAATCCGAGACCAAAACGCATGCGATTAAAATATTAAAATGTAGAGACTATTTTTGACAATTTTGCAAAATGTAGGGACTAAAAACATTAAAATGTAGGGACTATTCTTGACAATTTTGCAAAATGTAAGGACTATTCTTGACGGATTGGACTAATTTTGATAACAGAAAATTTTATAGGTTTTTCTTTTACCATTTTTAAAATGTACGCAGGGACCATTATATATATATATATATATATATATATATATATATATATATATATATATATATATATATATATATATATATATTATCAAAGTATTGAATAATAACCAACTAATCATTTCTTTGTAATTAGTTAGTTAGTTATCCTTGTACTTCAAGTTAGTTACTTTGTTAGCTTGTAGTACAAGTTAGATAGTTTGTAGTTAAAGTTAGTTAGTTAGTTGCTTCATACATATGAGATTAGTTAGACTATAGCTTATCCTAGTTGATCTATATATAAAGTTACTTGTAACCACTTGTACTCAATTAATTCAATACAATAGAAGACACTTCTTCTTCTTCTTCATTCATTTCTTCTTCCTCTATTCTTTACCTAAGCTTTTCTATATTCATTAATGGAGTTTTTCTCCTCTTTCATTTGTCTATGCCATATCTTTGATATGGTATCAGAGCAACTCAATTGAGAAGCTCTGCTGCGCCATTATCCTTTCCTTTCTTCATTTTTTTTTCTGGTTTCTTTGTCTTGCATCATGGTTCATCGAGCTTCCTCCAATGTTGAAGAAGTTCCCGCCATTCATGCCCTCACTGATGCTTCACAAAACCCATACTATGTTCATCCCAATGAGAGTGGTACTGCTGCATTGGTTACTCCATTGTTGGATGGCAAGAATTATCATTCTTGGTCACGTTCTTTCATGAAGGGTGTCATCATGAAGAATAAGCTGCGTTTTCTGGATGGTTCTTGCACCATGCCAGATCCTTTTGATCCAACCTATGAACCATGACTTCGTTGTAATAATCTGGTTCTCTCTTGGCTAATGAATTCAGTTGTTTCCACCATTTCTCAGAGCTTAGTTTACACTGAAACTGCTTCTCAAGCGTGGAATGATTTGAAGGCTAGGTTTTCCCGTGCAGATAGGGTTCGTATCTCTTCTCTTCAACGTGATCTTTATGCTCTCCGTCAAGATTCTTTATCTGTCACAGAGTACATCACAAAATTGAAAGGTTTGTGGGAAGAATTGGAGTTATATCGTCCAATTCCAAACTGTACTTGCACGTTTCGTTGTGTCTGTGAAGCCATGATCAATGCAAAACGTTTCAAGGAGGAAGATTTGGTTATGCTATTTCTCACTGGTTTGAATGAAACATATGCTATGGTACATTCTCAAATCTTGTTAATGGAACCCTTTCGTCAATTAAACTCTGCATTTGGAATGGTTATCCAACATGAGAGCGTCAATGGTCTTGATTGAAAATCTGACACCCTGTAGACAGATGCTACGCAAGATGCTACAACAATGGTCGTAGCAATAAATCACACAGAAAATAATGCAGCAGTAAATAGCAGAACAGTAAAAACACAGTAGGTTTGTTAACCCAGTTCGGCGTAATCACGACCTACTCTGGGGGATACCAATCCAGGAGGAATCCACTATAATAGTACTAGTTCTAAGTTCTCAGCAAATGCCCCGTTTACAACTTATCGCCTAGCTACTACCCATGCTATACTCTACCTAGGAACTCCTAGATATGAGACCCCGTCTCACTCCTATTAAAACAATACTCAGGAAGTTACTCACTGTAACAGACACTCAAACAATCAATAACAAACCTACCTCCGTGCTTCAAAGCTTAGGAGTAAGTTCACACAATTCTAATCTCCGTACTTAAAAGCTTAGGAGAGAACACAAATACAACTCAAGTAATCAGTTCTAAACTTGCATCAACTTGACACAAGAAAGGCTCACAATAAACAAGCAAAACTCTAAAACCCTAAAACACACACTTTTAGTAAACACGGCTTTAGATACTTTGAAACAATGATTTAGACCTCATATATATAGCCTTGAGATAGCAGGTACTTGTTGCACAAGAAAAACCTTCATAATAAATCTGGACCATTGAGATAATCAACACAAAGATTTACTTCAAATATTCTTCAAAGATTGTCTTCAAAAAGATTTACTTCAAATAAATATTCTTCAAAGATTATCTTCAAAAAGATTAACTTCAAATATATATTCTTCAAAGATTGTCTTCAAAAAGATTTACTTCAAATATATATTCTTCAAAAAGATTTACTTCAAATATATATTCTTTAAAAGATTTACTTCAAATATATATTCTTCAAAGATTCAATTATATTATTGAGATAAATAATATAAACCGTCTTCAGAAACTTAAGGAACAAGGCGCAGCTTGGTCTGTTAAAACGTGCACAATCTTTTATTCTCAAACAAATCTTTCTAAGATTTTATATAAAAATTCTGCGCAACACAGTAGCAGTAACGCTGTACTTCATATGCTACAGCATCTTGTCCAGCATTTTGGCTAGAGTTAGTTTTTGCAAAATTGTAGCCAACATACAAAAACCCAACACTATGCAATGATGGTGTTATTGAGCTGAATTATTGCAGTACAAAAGATCACCTAGAAGACATCATGATAAAGCCACTTAAAGTTGATGAATTCCAGTATTTGTTAAGTGCTTTAGGAATGCTTGATGAGTCAGAGATAAACCGTTGCAAGGAGCATACAGTTTAAGGGAGGGATTGTTAGAATAAGTCAATGTTAATTTGAATTTAGATTATTATTATCATGTGTTAGTTTGTTTTTATTTGTTCCTATTCTCTTGCACACATTTAGGATATGCTGTTAGTGTGTGGATTAGTTTCCTATTTGTTAGCTAGTCAGTTGTAGTGCTAAGTCTATAAACTTGGCCTTTTATTTCTCAGTGAATAATACGCAGAAAACTACTGCATTTTCCCTTCATTTTATTTTCTGTGTTAACACTCTCGAGTTTGGTTGTGTACTATAATTCAAGATTATAACATATTTTCATATTGCGCAAAAATAAAATTATATTAAATTTTCCTATAGGACTCCGATGCCCGAATCAAATTCTAAGGTACCTAAAGTAATTATTTAATTAAAATCACACTCCCATAGTATGTATCACTAAAAACATTTTAAGGAAAATGAAAGAGAATAAGCAATATGCACTGACAGCGTAACATAATTTTACACTGTCGACCAATAATAACCATGTATTCCGTCTCATTACCCCATTAAACCCCACTTTATTAATATGATGTGGAAGAATGCATCATTCTTATTAGTTGTCAGTGTAAAATTAATTTAACTGATGGTGCGTAGATTACAACTTATGAAATCCCATTTTCCCTTTGTAACCCTTGATTCCGATGCAGTTTGTGATATATGTCACTTAGCTAGACATAAGAAACTGCCATTTAAACTCATGTGTGAACAAAGCCTCCAAATGTGGAGAGCTAATTCATTTTGATATATGGGGAGCAAATTCTATTCAATCCATTCATGGTCATCGTTATTTTCTTACTGTTGTTGATGATTTTAGTAGATTCACTTGGGTCATTTTATTAAAATAAAAATCAGAAGTTAGTAATCTTGTTATTCATTCTGTTACCATGCTTGAAAACAATTTAATACAATTGTCAAAACCATTAGAACTGACAATGAACCTGTACTTCTCATTCATACCTTCTATGCCTATAAAGGCATTCACCATCATACTAGTTGTGTTAAAACCCCCCAATAAAATGGGAGGGTGGAACGTAGCATCAACATTTGTTGAATGTTGGTCGATCTTGTTTCAATCAAAATTCCCTAAAAAGTTTTGGTCATATGCTGTCACCCATGCTACCTACATAATCAATAGAGTTTGCACTCCTTTGCTCCAAAGCCAGTCTCCATACCAACTTCTCTATAATAAACCACCTGATCTTGATCAATTGAAATTTTTTGGTTCATTATGTTATGCCTCCACTCTCCAGTCTCATAGAACAAAACTTGACCCTAGAGCTCGAAAATGCCCCGGGATTATAAACAAGCAAGTCAGCATCAATGCTGGGTTTATGCTATGAATGTTGAGATTCATGCCTTACGACACAATAAAACATGAGTTTATGTGGATCCTCTTGCTCATGTCAAACCCATAGGATGTAAATAGGTCTACAAAATCAAACATAAAGCTGATGCCTCTATTGAATGATATAAGGCTCGACTGGTTGCTAAGGGAAATAATCAAGTTGAGGGTTTGAATTATGGAAAAGATAATAGTAGTCAGAACACTCATTGCTTTAGAATCCATCAAATCATGACATCTACACCAAATGGATGTCAACAATGCTTTCTTACACGAGGAACTTCCAGAGGATGTCTATTAGGTTGTGCTACCAGGTGTTCATGCTCCAAAATCCAACCAGTTTGTAAGCTTCTCAAGTCCCTTTATGGTCTTAAGCAGGCCAGCAGAAAATGGTATGAGAAACTCATTAGCTTGTTACTGAAGGAAGGCTTCACACAGTCATATTCTGATCATTCCCTTTTTACTTTTGTTGGATATTTGTGTATTGGCCTCATTTTGCTAAACCAAATATACAAGCAAGATGTTGGACCAAATGTTTTAACATGTGTGTTGGCGCCTGTATGTGTAGAATTCGCAGCATTAATTACGCGCTATTTCTATATAAGGAAACCACGTCTTTTTACTTGTACTCCAAAATACACTTTTGACCAGAATCAAGTGTTGTGATTATTTCCTAAAGATGCTCAGACATTTTAGCAAACTTGGAGTTTGGTTCTGATACTTGTAGAATGAATTTGTCATGGATCAACGTGTGCTAAAGGCCCAAGATCGTAAAGCAGTCTGTGCTAACTCATTGTATTTAAATGAGGACGAAAAACCTAATGGAATTACTGAAGTCGTTACTAAAGGATTGTTATTAGGGTTTGAGTCTTTGTTATTTTGTGAACCTTTCTTGTATCTCATTGATGCAAGCTTAGGACGTGTTGTTTTGAGTTGTAATTGTTGTAGTTACTCATAAACTTCTAAGTACGGAGGTAACTTGTGTCCTGGAGAGTGTCTTCACTATAATTATTGTTTTATTGTAATCACTGTTTGAGTGGTTGTAGGAGGTGAGATGGGATCTCATATCTATGAGTTCCTAGATAGAAGTTGCACGGGTAGGTGTTAGGATATAAGTTGTAAACGTGACGTTTACCGAGGGCTTAGATCTAGCACTACTTTAGTGGATTTTCTTCCTGGATTGGTATCCCCCAAAGTAGGTTCGTTTATGCCTAACTGGGTTAACAAATAATCTGTGTCAACAAATAATCTGTGTCCTTTATTATTTCTGCATTATTTGTTTTTAGTGTTCATCGTTTAAGGTTCAGTACGACTTTTAAACATCGGATACAACATTCGTTTGACACGCTAGTGTTGAAACATCATGTGAAACATCGGTTATTGAACTTGTGTTGACACCAAAATTATAATATCGATCAATGATATTCATTTCGACACTACAAGAAAATTGCCATATACCTACGGCAATCTTTAGCTACGGTGCTTTTAGTCATAGGTATAAGTACCATAAACTGTGGGTATAGGACTTGAAAATTATTTTGACGCGTTACCCTTATTTTTAGTTTTTTTATTTTTTAATTCTACCAAATAAAAAATTAAATTAAATTAAATAACTCAAACCCTTTTCTCTTTGCTGAAACCTACACAGAAAAGACCATACGATTCAATTGACTGAAACCTTCTTCCTCTTTTCAACGCTCTCGCCGATTACGATCTGAAATTAGGCACTTCCTCTCTCTCTCTCTCTCACCCCCTTCGATGAACATGCTCTCGCTGCAAACCTCGTTGTTGTTGATTCATATTCATCTGGAAGGTCATGTGAAAGGAGAATCCTCAAGAAGTCGCTGCTTGTCTCTTCAGCAAAATTACTCCATCCGTTCCCAAATTTGATAAAGAAAATCGTTCCCCTTACGATTCCATTGGTCTGGGTTTCACCTCTCTTATGATTAATTAATCAATCAGTTTTTTTAAATTATTTTGTGCATATCTGACGAGTCAATGTTTTTTCTCCTTTGATTATACCCGCCTATTGAAATCCCTAATTGGAGGGTGGGTGTCGTCATTGAAAAGGTTGAGAAACAATCAACTACCTTCAGTTGCAATATGGTGCCAAAATCAAGTCACTTGTGATGCAATTGCTAATGTTGAGAAACTCATCACTGAAGTTCGAGACTTGGTGTTATAATTTGAATAGAATAAGAAAACTCATTTCGACTGGTCATGAAATGTGATTTGTCGAAGTTAGCCATATTAAGTGGAATTCGACTAAATTATTTTTTTGTCGAAGGCTTCATTTTCAACAAGAAGTGACATATGTTATAAGATATCGGAAGAAGTCATTCAAAGAGTCGAATATTGACATAGTTCGACAATTAAGCAAACAACTCCTACGAAGAAGTTATCGGAAGTTATTCAAGAGGACAAGTGTCAATCTTAGATAATAAGAAGTTATTAAATAAGACACTTTTCATAATCTTAGATGTAGGAAATTATTTTCTATTTTCTATAAATAGTTGTAAATTCCTATGTATTAGGGGTTGGATCATATTTTATGAAAGTCTTGTGACACCCACGCCGCATTGGCAAACAAGTTCAGAGGCGGACATAGAAGGATTCCATCCACCATTTACATTGAAATCCCATTTAATTGTTCAAGTTCATTACTTGTTTTTGCCTTTAAAGTTTCTGCACTTTATCCTTCCATTGCAATTTATATTCAGTTTCTTTAACTTTTATTTGCAAACCATTTAACAAGTTTCTGCAAATTTACTTTAATTCTTTTGTATTTTAATCTGATCCTTCGACTTCGTCGAAGTAGTATCTTTTTATTGCATTTAATGCAAATCAGACAATAAATGTTCAAGTAAGAACGATGAACATTCATGCTTTTCTAGAAAATAATGCTCAAATATGCTCTGAGATTTACTAGTTGATCTCTCAAGTAATTAATTTAAACTAGCGGTTGTTTACCAAAAATCAGCGTAAAGAAATTGGCACGCCCAGTGGGACCCTTTTTGTGTGTTATTTTTCTTTTTGAAAAGTTTTTACAAAGACTGAAACTGAAAAGTTTTACCCTTTGAGAGGCCTCTGATTGGTCATGTTGATTTAATCTCTATGGCTAACAATTATTATTAAAATATTGATATTTTTTGGACAAATTGAGGCTATGATAAATGGTTTTTGAAACCGTTGTGAAAATGGTTTTCAAAATCATACTTTTTTTTATATATGTCAATATCTTGGCAATTTGAATTGTTTCCATTCATTGTCTAATTAAAGACTGAATTGCTTTTAACTCCAAAGTGATATGGAGAAGTTTTTGATAAATCAAATTGAAGAAAACAATGATCGAAATTGTTTTCTAATAATTAATGTGTATATGTACTTGATTTCATGAATCAAATTTGGTTAGGTACATTAAGTCCATATCTAGAGATTCAAATTAATTTTTGGTGTAACATTTTGCCATGCATGATGCTAAGATGGAAGTTGTTTTAAAATTGGTAAAGTGATCAAAATTTTGTTGATCTTATCAAGTATGAAAAAATAATCGAAAAATTGGTCAAAACAATGGGATGTTGTAAACCTGGTTGAATTTTCATATTGTTTATCTCGTTCTAAGAATGATGTTTTCGACCAAGCATTTTATTAAGGTTTTGACCAAAACATTGGTAAAGTCTTATCATGTTTCTTTCGACAAAAAAAAAATGTGATAACGAAGTAGAAATCATATTCTTTAAAATTTGACTATGTTTCTTTCAAAAAGATGTCATTAAGTGTTTCCTCTAATTAAATTGGTGACATGATTAAAAATATTATTCCTGTCATTTCCTTCGAAAAACAACATTTTTGTGGGCCTCTGTTGACACCAAAATTATAATATCGATGATATTCATTTCGACTTGGTGTTATAATTTGAATAGAAGAAGAAAACTCATTTCGACTGGTCATGAAATGTGATCTGTCGAAGTTAGCTATATTAAGTGGTGTTCGACTAAATTATTTTTTTGTCGAAGGCTTCATTTTCAACAAGAAGTGACATATGTTATAAGATATCGGAAGAAGTCATTCAAAGAGTCGAATATTGACATAGTTCGACAATTAAGCAAACAACTCCTACGAAGAAGTTATCGGAAGTTATTCAAGAGGACAAGTGTGAATCTTGGATAATAAGAAGTTATTAAATAAGACACTTGTCATAATCTTAGATGTAGGAAGTTATTTTCTATTTTCTATAAATAGTTGTAAATTCCTATGTATTAGGGGTTAGATCATATTTTATGAAAGTCTTGCAACATCGTGCACTGGACCCTCACGTGTCAGAATTTCAATAATAATAATAATAATAATAATAATAGTCTAAAAGTCACTATCTATTGGTTTGTTTGATAAATCATTATTGTTTATTGTCGTTTTTGTTATCTGTAAAGTGTAAAGTACTACTGGATTTTTGTTTTTGGTAGAGAATTATTACTGGATTTTATCTCTTGAAATATGTGCGTTTATTACTGGATTTTTGTTATATGTGCTTTAATATTTTAATGTCTTGTGTTTTTCTTCTTTTTTTTTAAACAAAATCTTGCATGCGTTCCACGAAGAGATAAATATATTGGTGAGAAATATTTAATATCTTCGCGAGAACCACAACATTATTTTATATGTGCTGCATGAGTACGTGTCGACATTTAGCTATTACTTGGATTTAGATCCTCATTAAAAAGATTATCACGTTATGTCTCTTTTTCTAATTTAATAGTGGGTAAATTATAATGGAAAAAAGTCACATAAAAAGTGAGAGAAAGAGAGAAAAAAAGCAAATAAATTATTAAAATTACTACAACGTGGTCAATATTACAATAAAAATAAAGAGATCCAAATCTCTTTTACTTTGAATTTTATTTTACACCCTATTACTCTTATTAGAATATAAAAGTATCAATTGTATAAATGATTATAAATGATTAGTCTCTTTGATATTTAGTAAAAGAATAGTTAGGCCTACTCAATATTATTGTATAAATACATATTACTGTATAATGAAATTATAGGGAAATGATTTCTATCATGGTATCAGAGTGACAAATTTGATTATACAGTAATGAATATTTATACATTAATAAATATTTATACAATGATATTGAGGTTTGGCCTACTTATTCTGTAACTAAATATAGAAGATATTAATAATTTATATAATTGATATAATGAATATTTTATAGGATATTTGCTAATAAGTGTCTCCGGAACACTCTTTAAGCATTCCACTTAAAAGAAATATTTTATTCAAAAAATTAAATACGACAACTTTAATGCGTTGATTTTACGTATTTTCATAAAGATTCTGTGAAAAACTTGTTATTTATGGTATTAAAGAGTGCTCCATAAATACTATTTAGCATTTGCATATTTTATATTATCTAGATGTTCTTAGCTTGCTCACCGTAGATTTTTAGGTCAAAAAGTAAATATTTATAATTTATTGTGTTTACAGAAGTCAGAAACTCGTGTTTCATGGTCACAAATAAATAGTTTGATTGATTTGGTGAAGAACGTGTTTCATGGTAAGATACTCCCTCCCTACCAAATTATATGTCACTTTGAGGAAAAAATTTGTAGCAAATTATATGTCACTTTACATTACCAAGGAAGCATTTAATGCAACTTTTCCTATTATACCCTTAATTATTTATTACTCTCTCTTCTTTCAATTTTTCAATTTATTTTTTCAATACCATAAATGAAGGACAATTTTGTAAATTAACTCATAATTTCTCTTTTCCATACAACAATGATTACATTTCTTAATATGTGTAAAAGTGTCAAAGTGACATATATTGTGGTACGGAGGTAGTAAGAATCTAACTGATTTCCTTTTTCGTTTGATTTGGTGGTTACATGATCCGATCTTCCTATATATAGTAAACAAATACTCCCTCTCTCCCAAAATATATAATATATAATATAATTTAACTACTGCGTGCACGTATACCAATACATAATCTTAATCACTAATATCTTTAATAATGTTATGAATGTTATTAATGGATGTCCATATAAGTCATTGACTCATGTAATTGGTCCATTATATTTACCTATATATATAGATACTATATGTATTATGAATAAACGTGACTGATACCAAAAGATAGAAA
The DNA here is from genome assembly GCA_951799995.1 of Trifolium subterraneum. Taxonomy (NCBI): domain Eukaryota; kingdom Viridiplantae; phylum Streptophyta; class Magnoliopsida; order Fabales; family Fabaceae; genus Trifolium; species Trifolium subterraneum. The sequence continues at coordinate 6,522,134 of OX637465.1, forward strand.
CTCCATTGAAGGAGGAAGAAAAGCTTGAGAGTGAAGAAAAGTGTAAAAACAAAGAAGATAGTTTTGTATTGATTCAGTAAGTTTACAAGGAGTTATAGCTTATATAGATATGTTGGTTTACAACAAACTCTAACCAACTCATCTAACAGCTGTAACAAACTTAACTAACAAACTTAACAAGCTTGCTTACAATACAAGTTAACTAATTACAAGTGAAACTAACTAGTTAATTATCTATACTTTGTCACGCCCCCTCAAGCTGAGGCCTAAAGATGTTGATAAGGCCAAGCTTGGAGAAGAGTCGATGAAAGTTTGCTGGGTGCAAAGTTTTGGTGAAGACATCTGCCAATTGGTTGTAGCCTGTGATAGGTAAAAGCTTCATGAGACCTCCTTGAAGCTTCTATCTGACTATATGGCAATCAATATCTAGATGTTTCATACGTTCATGAAAGACAGGGTTAGTGGCAATGTGAATTGCACTTTGACTGTCACAATACAAAGTTGGAACCTTGGCTGAATGAATTTGCAAATCTCTTAATAAGTAGCTCAACCACTGTAACTCACATGTAGCTGAAGCAAGGGCACGAAACTTAGCTTCTGATGATGATTTCGAAACTGTCAGCTGCTTCTTAGCTTTCCAACATATCAAGGATTGTCCAAGATAGAAGCAATATCCAATAATAGATCTTCTACTGTCTGGGCAACCACCCCAGTCAGCATCACTGAATCCTAGTAACAGTTCTGATGGTTGTCATCTTGGCAACAGGTGAAAAGGTTTGAAAATAATCTACTCATTCCACTTGATTATATCCTTTTGCAACTAGCCGAGCCTTATACCTATCAATAGATCCATCTGCTTTCCTCTTGAGCTTGTAGACCCATTTACTTCCTATAGGTTTCACATCCTTTGGAAGATCAACAATAACCCAGGTGTGATTGTTGACTAGTGCAGTGAGTTCATCTTTCATAGCTTTGACCCAACACTCATGTTGTGAAGCTTGTGCATAACTGTTAGGCTCTTGGTCAGCTAAGAGAGAGACAGAAAGTGGAATATGAGTCAGAGAGGTTGGCATGACTGACAAAATTGGAAATAGGATATGGTGTTTTTGTAGTGATAGAGCTACAATGAACATCTACTAGATGAGTAGGTGGTTTTCTGGTTCTAGTAGAGTGTCTAGCAGGTATGATGGGTGAATGTCTAAATGTAGGACTACTATCTGCAATGTCATGGTGACTTTGAGTAGTAGTTTTATGTGGGGAAACTGTAGTGGATTGATCAGCTGATACAATATCCAGAGGAGTTGACTGATCAATGTGTAAAGGTTCTAACTGAGAGGAATTTTGAGTGAGTGATGTATCTGGGTTTATTGAGGGAATATATGTGGTTGCATAGTCATTTGTAGTTTGGTGAGGTGCAATGGATGATGTTTGAGTTTTGCTGGGAGGCACCAAGTACTCCCATGAGGGTTTGGATGAATTTTTAGGATAGGGGAAAATTGTCTCTTCATATCAAACTGTAACACCCAAACCCATTATTTACATAGTTTAAGCTTCACAAAAATCTTTTTCAAAATACGCAACGGAAATTCACAATTTAATTATAAAAACGTTTGGTCAAGGTATTACAAACTTCAACATACTTAAATAATTGATTAATTAGTCTAAAGATCGTCGACAAAATCATTGTTATAAAATATACATTTTCAAAGTAAATACATTAGGTCAATAAAGACTCTATACATTGAATATAAACTCTTTCCCCATGTCACACTCAGAGCGGAGCTTCACCAAACACTTGGGCATCAACAAACACATAACCTGTAAACCTAGACCACCCAACGGTCCAGAAGTACGCGAAACAGAGAGTTAGCAAATCATAACCAACAAAATACAAGTGTAAGAAAATATACTTAACACTCTAACATATTGTCATGCATAATTTAACTCACATACATATACTCAATCTTAAATCAAATATAAGATTATCCACATAACACATTGAATTAACAAATAAAATCAATGTCCAACTCCATGATTCAATTAAATAACTCACACAATGCCACATATCAATTATCAAGTAATGTGCACATCTTCCTAATACAATCTAATTCCACATTTATGCTATGCCACTTTAGACATAACTAAATGCATGTGGTACCATTCATTCTTTATTAGAGTATCTCACCTCTAACATCCTTCTTTATCGGATATAATCTGACATCCTTCTTTATTGGAAAATCCAATATCCCTAATAATTCATGAATGCATGTATGTTCATGAATACTTTCATTTAAATCAACAACAAAATCATTAAGCTTGTCATCACAATATGGATAAATTTAATCCAATATACATTCTTTATTAGATAACATAATCTAATATCCTTCTTTATCGAATAACATAATTCGATATAAATTCTTTATTAGATAATAAAATCTAATATCCTTCATTTATATATATACATATCATACGTTCATCAATAACATCAACAAATCATTATTAATTAAAACATTCTCAACGTTTGTTATTAATTAATAAAACATCATCACCAATCATTCATTAATCAAACATCATCAACTACACACAATAATACATTTAATCCATGTTATAAACAAGTAATTGCACTTTAAACATTATTAAATATTGTTTAAACATCATTAAACATTACTCTTATCTGGTAGGGTCGCCCAGCGACCAGTAGCGACCAACTGGCGAGCTGAAACAGTAAAAAAATAGGTCAAATGGCGACCATCAGCGAGCCAGCTCGCCCAACAAAGGTATAGGTCGCCCAGCGACCTCAAGAACATGCACGGTCGCTAGAATTCGCTGCAAGGCTCGCCCAGCGACCTTACACAGATTTGGGAGCTCTGGTATTGGGTTTAAGCATAAGATTCACTCAAAAACCCCATTTTACATGTTCCAGATCCCTAAGAATTTCTCTTGCCCTAGCTCCTCCTTCTCTCTTCCTTCTCTCTTCATTTCTCACAAATGTGACAAAATGAATCTTTCTCTCTCTAACTTACCTATTTATAGCTCTCCCCATTCCATGAGTCACTTAGGCCCAAATGCCTTAAAGCCCAATAAGTCCACACTCATGTAATTCTCACAAACTCGTCTGATTAACTAATACTCTCGCTTATTAATTAATCGCCACAAAATAAAATAATAATAATAATAAACACTTTACACATAAATAATATAATATAACGAGTAAATAAAAATTGGGTCGTTACAACTCTCCCCCACTTAAAAGATTTTCGCCCTCGAAAATTACGCGACTAAAACAACTCCGGGTAAAACTCCTTCATCCGATTCTCCAACAACACATTTAAAACTCAACACATTAACGAGTTCAACAAAATTAGTCTATCCCAATCAACACAATATTATCTACTATCAACAAGAGATCAAGGACGGCCAGTTCCTCAATTTGTCAATAGATAAACAACAATCATGATGGCGGCATAAATCATTCTTACCAAACTACAATAATGGTTTCCTCATGCACAAAACTTTCGTCAAATATCATTTCATAATTCTCACAATACTACTACTACTAGAACATATTAATCCATCTTATTCAGAAAAGATATTTCCGCTGAATACTCCACAACTTCTCACGTCCAAAAGTCTTTAATTCTCTCTTTAGTCACTTAACTACGCCAAATTACTTATTCATATCTAAATCTTATTTCAACCATTCATTCGATAACATGATCTCAACATCCATCCGATGACCAACTCCCCAATTTTCCTGACACATGCCAAAATTTACCATTTCTAACCGTAAAATTCGTTTTTCTCGCATATCTCAAGTTATTGCGTCGAATTCCATCATAATTACTCTATTCTCAAGTAATCTCTAGTCAACCTCTAGATTCCTTAACACAAACATTTCCAATATCACTTCTTTCGTCGAGATACTCTTATCCAAAATGCATCTTAAGTTATTCCTTGAATCACTATTGTTCCACTGTCTAAGATGAACATATCTATAATCCTTTACTTCTTTATCACACTATATGACCATACTATACCAATATACACGATGTATTTAATATCATTAATCTCCACCAACTTTTCTATTCCATAATCAACTTTTCCAATACATCATTTCTAATCTCACTCTTATATTCTGAATGCTACAAAAACACTCTCTGATACTTACTTTAGGCATTGTCACGGTGATTTTTGGATATCGAGTTATTAATTAACTTCGAATCGCAAATTAATATTCCACCACCGATCTTTAATTTATCCGAGGGAAAGGGAAAAAGTTCGAAAAAACCCTATTTTTTTAGAGAACAAGGTCCGGGGGTTGGTTATACGAAGGGAAGGTACTAGCACCCTAAGTATCTATAGTACTCTATAGGAACCTCTTGTTTTTATTCTAACTTTGCGCTTAATTTTAATTGCTTGTAAAAAATGTATAAGTGGGAAATTAAAGTGATGATAAAAAAGAAGTTTAAAGTGATGGAAAAGGAAAAATGTTTTTTGTTGATTTTATTGATTGGAGAGACAAGTCTCATGCCCACGTACCCGAGGGATCAAACCACCGTAGTTCGGGGTAAAAAGCCGAGTAAATTTGTTTGTTTGATTTTAAAGTTTTGAAAAATGGTTTTAAAGACAAAAGCCAAAAGTGGCAAAATGTGAGTTTGATTGATGTTAATTTGTGAAGAAAGTCTATATGGTTAAATTGATTGAAGATTTGATTATGAAATAAGACGCGGACACTTGGTTTAAAATCCAAGGTTTATTAAGAAAATGTTTTGAGTGATAAAAGACACTTGGTTTAAAATCCAAGGTTTTCGCATGACTAAAAATGTATGAATGAAGAAAATGCACTTGGGTTAAAATCCAAGGTTTTGCGGGAAAAAAGGAACACTTGGGTTAAAATCCAAGGTTTTAGCGATAAAAGAAGCCATTGGTTTAAAGTCCAAGGCACTTGGTTTAAAATCCAAGTTCGCGATAAAAAAAGACACTTGGGTTAAAATCCAAGGTTTTCACGATAAAAGACGCCGTTGGTTTAAAGTCCAAGACACTTGGTTTAAAATCCAAGTTCGCGAGAAAAAGACTCTTGGGTTAAAATCCAAGGTTTTCACGATAAAAGACGCCCTTGGTTTAAAGTCCAAGGCACTTGGTTTAAAATCCAAGTTTGCGGTAAAAAAAAAAAACTCTTGGGTTAAAATCCAAGGCTTTCGCGATAAAAAGAAACGTTTGGTTTAAAGTCCAAAGTTTTGAAAAATGTATGATGACAAAATATTTTGATGCTTGATGATGTTGGAAAGGAATTGTGTTGATATTTTTTGAAAGAGGTTTTGACCTCATTTTTGAGAATAAAGTGACTAACTATTTTTTGAAGAGGTGTTGACCTCATTTTTTAGAATAAAATGACTAATTATTTTTGAAGAGGTGTTGACCTCATTTTTTGAGAATAAAGTGACTAATTATTTAAAATTGGAATGTTGGGTTCTAAAATAAAAAAGGTAACGCGTTAAAAGAATAATAACGTCGCAATAAGCAAATTAAGCGCGAAGACGATCCGTAATGATATTTTGATCAAAACGGTGTCTTTTCCCTCGGAATTAATATGCTAATGTTTTTGCGGAAAGCGATAAATAAATATGCATGAGATGCAAGTTTTTTCATTTATAGTGTACACTTGTTCCTAATTACATTCTAAGGTATTTGCAAGAAAAATAAATATGAGATGAATCCAAGAGGATGCTATGCAATTTTCATTTAAATTTACATTAAACCCTAAAATACAATCTAATGTCCTTGCGATAAAATAAATGATTAATTAATAAGGCAATGAATAATTATTTGATTAACAAGCAATAATAATAATGATGAGTTAGTAAATTAGGGATAATGATCAAGAATAATAAAGTTAGGTTAGTAAGCAAGATTAAGCACAAATAATCATGAGATAAATAGTAAAAAAAGGAACCTCAAATAAGTGCTTATTTTGGATTTAATAGCTTATTGAAGCACATTCCATAAGCACTTTTATCATAGGCAAAAATAAAATGAAAAAACAGAAGGGGGGGTGCAAATATCAATAAAACAGAAAGGGGGTGCAAAAAGTAAAAGAAACAGCAAAGCCCAAACCCAACAGAGGTCCATCTGCCAAAAACGTCCAAAAAAGGAAAGATCAATCTCGGCCGTCTGATGGATCAGATGGCCCTAATCTAATATTGGAGCAAAGAGATCTAAGCCATCTGATAGAAATCAGTGGCTGAGAAACAAGGGTGCACGGTGTGCTGCGATAGACACGCGCACACCAGATCGGGTTGGGGTATAAATACCCCAAACCCTAAAAAATTTCATTATCTTCATCCTCTTTTCTCTCTCATGCCGCCGTCGGCCTTCTTTCTTCTCAAAATCTCTCTATTCTGCTTTTTTTCAAAATCCCTTTTTCTAAAACAATTCAATCATCCGAAATTAAACACGAACAAGTTTTAAACCCCATCCAATAAACCAAAAACCCAGGAAAAAAAACGGATCGAAAGAAAAGGGAAACAAATTCAACCTCTGATGTTTTAGATCCTGCTCTGATTCTCTTCCTCTCCTTCTCGTTTTTGTTTTTGTTTTCTGATCTCCAATTTCTTCTTCTTCTTTCTTCTCGGTTTCTGTTTTTTTTTTATCTGGAAATGATGGTTTTGATCGGTGATGGCGAAGGTTGATGGTGATGAACAGATTATGAATGATGTTAGGGTTTCGCGATTCGTTAAGGGTTTGATGTTGTGGGTTCTGAGATCGAAAGAATTTGTGTTGTTTTGATTGTTTGTAACTGATGAAGAAGATGAAGGGTTGTGATTGTGATTTGGTGATTCTGTGATGATGAATGATGGTTTACGAATTTGCGTTTCTGGATTTGAGGATGATGATTATTGTGTTTTTTATTCTGGTTTTTGTTTATGAAAAATCAGAGATGATGATGATTATTGATGATTCTGTTTTTTTGATTTTGATTATTTTTTGGTTTTGTTTTGGTTTTGATCTTTGAAAAGGAAGAAAAAGATGAGAAATTTTGTTTCTGCGGATGAGGAAAAGTTCTGACCTCGGGCACTGTGCATTTAATGCACTATTTATACGGTGTCAGGAATTAGGGTTCTGCAGATGAAAATGTTCCTCATTTGGACAAAAATGCCCTTTTGGACTTGGACCAGGACAAAAACCAGATATTTGGACTCTTTGAAAAAAACTGATAAAAACACCAATGACATAAAAAAAACGAAAATTGCAATTAAAATTAAAAAATATACACATATAAAAAAAACAATTTAAGTAAATAATAAATAAAAGAATAAAAAGAAATAAAAATAATAATAATAAAAAGAAAACATAAACGAAACCAAATAAAATGAGGTATTTTAAAATACCTCTCTGCCGAAATTTCATCAGAAATGAGAAAGAGGGAAAAAAGGTTTTAAACGCCGAACAAAATTGATTGGTCAAAAAATGGGGTATGACAGGCATCACCTTCAAATTCTTAATATATACACACCAACACAATATCGACTTACGTGTGAAATAACCTCTTTCGCAAACCCTCCTTTGACATAAGTCACTTTCCATTTGTCTTTTAGTACTCGTCCTCAACACGTTTCCCCACGGCTAGCTTTCTTATTTTTAATCATCCAAAATGATACTTCACATTTAGTTCCATCTCAACCTCCAAGACCTCATTCAACTTCGACACTAATTGTCCGATCATTTTCCAAATTCAACTATTATTTCCTCGACAAGTCTCTCACAAAAATTCATCGAAATATTATCCTACTTCCATCTTTGAATAAATTCAACTATCTTGTACAATTCTCTACTACCGACAACTTAATAAGTATACAAATCCTATCACGATATCCGTTAATGTCATTCTTGTCTACTTTAAAATCCACTTCTTCTCCTTGATTAATTAACACCAACGGTTTACTAATCTCCACATCTATTTTCTAAGCTTCTCAAATCCCTTCAAGAAATGACTAATCAGTTCCAAAATACTCAACCTCATACTTCGAGAAATCACATCGCACACTAAAATTAGAACTCCGAATTGTTCAATCAAATTCAATTTCTTACCATAAGTACCGACTTATCCACAAACTTCTTTATAATCAAGTATTCGCTACAACACTAAACTCATTCGAACGATAACTTAATTAGAAATGATCTTCTCAAGAATCCTAATCACTTCCTCTACTTCATATTCATCTCCTTCTGATTAAACAAGTACTTCAACTTCAATCCACACAAACAGTGTCTCTATATTTTTAGTATAACGCACAATCTCCAACTGTTCCGAATACTCTTCTTCTTACTTAATCAATCTCACTGACGTTCCCACGACGAACACTCGTCTAACAACTTCTCCTCTAGCAGTTCCCACAACTTGTTACTCACGTTCATTTTGCTCCCAACAAACATCACTAAATCTTGAACACTCCTCTTCGAGAACATCTCCACCTATCCTCACTTCTTACATTCGAAACATCTCGGAGGAATATAACCTACTCCCCCACTTATCTCAAACCTACCGTACTCATCTACCAGAACTCCCAGTGCTTGCACCTAGTCGTTCTATCGTTTCTAAACTCATTCTTCCCAAGAAGAAACTAGTATCGACAACGTTTGCATACACGGGGTAAAACACCAATACAAGATACTAAAAACATCTACACAAAATTTCATAAAAGCGAGACATAAACATTTCACATAGTTATTCAAGTAACATACATCTTTTCTAAATCTTAAAAAAATTACGAATCAAATAAACACAAGATAATATGAATATTACACAACAACGATTCATATTTATATACGCATGTCATGCAAGAAAATAATCAGCTTAACATGAGAATTAACAAGACACCATAAAATAGTCAAAACATGTTCAAAACATTTACCAAGTTCATCTAAAGAACATAACATAGTCATTCACTATATCACATGGATAACAAAACGACGAGTCGATTTTTATGACAATTAATCTAGTACATATCATATAAGACAAACACATGTCATACATATTTTAGAATCTACTTTTTACCATCAATTCCTACTCTAGGAAAATAGCATAATCGCCTACTATAACTCACAAAGAACAAATCAAGTTTCTAGTAATAATCTACTACATGTTATAAACAAAACATATATCAAACACATACTATAATCCACTAATATTCCATTCTTCTTACTTTCATGAAAAATTAGTTTTCACTTACTCAAAAGAACATAACTTATATTTTCAACGAGGTCCACATAATCAAGAATTAACATCAATTTTAAAATTATCTCATGTCATAAGGATCTACACATAAAGATACACATAAGGACATGCATAAGAATACACATGTAAACATACATAATAATTCCCATAAACTTTTCCACAATTAGTTAAATTAAACTATTAAATTTATTCACATATGGATTCATGTAGCACAAAAGAGTTTTCAACAGCCTACACGATTCCAATTACTATTTTCATATTAAGTTTAATCCTAAATCCACTCAAGGAAAACAAGAATCTCACATTCAAGCAACTTAGGACAAAACATCACGCAATCACCAAAAGAATTAGAAATCACATAATCCAATTCACATCATTTATGGTTCATGAATAAACAACACTAAGTAAATTCATAAAACACATCACAACTCATAGACAAACACGACCGACACACGACGCTCACTCGGTCTGAACGCACAGACCTGCTCTGATTGACACATAACCCACACAGTTCGAAGACAACGGAGCTCTGATACCACATTGTAACACCCAAACCCATTATTTACATAGTTCAAGCTTCACAAAAATATTTTTCAAAATACGCAACGGAAATTCACAATTTAATTATAAAAACATTTGGTCAAGGTATTAAAAACTTCAACATACTTAACTAATTGATTAATTAGTCTAAACATCGTCGACAAAATCATTGTTATAAAATATACATTTTCAAAGTAAATATATTAGGTCAATAAAGACTCTATACATTGAATATAAACCCTTTCCTTGTGTCACACTCAGAGCGGAGCTTCACCAAACACTTGGGCATCAACAAACACATAACCTGTAAACCTAGACCACCCAACGGTCTAGAAGTACACGAAATAGAGAGTTAGCAAATCATAACCAACAAAATACAAGTGTAAGAAAATATACTTAACACTTCAACATATTGTCATGCATAATTTAACTCACATACATATACTCAATCTTAAATCAAATATAAGATTATCAACATAACACATTGAATTAACAAATAAAATCAATGTTCAACACCATGATTCAATCAAATAACTCACACAATGTCACATATCAATTATCAAGTAATGTGCACATCTTCCTAATGCAATATAATGCCACATTTATGCTAGGCCACTCTAGACATAACTAAATGCATGTGGTACCATTCATTCTTTATTAGAGTATCTCACCTATAACATCCTTCTTTATCGGATAAATATAATCCGACTTCCTTCTTTATTGGAAAATCCAATATCCCTAATAATTCATGAATGCATGTATGTTCATGAATATTTTCATTTAAATCATCAACAAAAGAATTAAGCTTGTCATCACAATATGGATAAATTTAATCCAATATACATTCTTTATTAGATAACATAATCTAATATCCTTCTTTATCGAATAACATAATTCGATATACATTATTTATTAGATAATAAAATATAATATCCTTCATTTATATATATATACTGATCTAACCTGTTGATCAGAAAGGAGTGATGGCTAGAGGTCCGTCGCACTGTAGCGTCAAGCAGCAATTCACCACCGGAGGGGGGGGGGGGGGGGGTTGTACCTGCAGGTGCTCCGATGCCTAAGTCAGAGACAGAGAGAGATACAGAGAATTGAGAGAGAGTGAGAATAGAGAATGAGAATTGTGTACCTTGCTCTCCTGTCAAGGAGAGCTTAAATAGTTGCCCCGAGCGCTAGGACAAAGGTCCCCTTAGTGGGCTGCGTTGAGCAGCCCAATAAGGTGGACTGCCAAGATAACTCCTGAATAAGAGTAGAAGCAGTTGCCAGCTGTTATCTTGGTGGAGCAGTTCCACGATCCTAGGAGGAGCGGATAAGCTCCATGGATGAATGTCGAGCAGCACGCAGAATGAGCCGCGTGCTTGACTGTCGAGCAGAGGGCAAGTCCTTATTGGGCCTGCCCTGTCTTCCGAGCAGGAGTGGATTTGGGCCAACTCCTTGGCCCAGTCCAGAACATATACATATCATACATTCATCAATAACATCAACAAATCATTATTAATTAAAACATTCTCGACGTTTGTTATTAATTAATATAAAATCATCAACAATCATTCATTAATCAACCATCATCAACTACACAGAAGAATATAATTAATCCATGTTATGACCAAGTAATTGCACTTTAAACATTATTAAACATTGTTTAAACATCATTAAACATTGTTTAAACATTACTCTTATCTGGTATGTTCGGCCAGCGACCAGTAGCGACCAACTAGCGAGCTGAAACAGTCAAAAATGGGTCAAATGGCGACCATCAACAAGCCAAATCGCCCAGTGAAGGTATAGGTCGCCCATCGACCTCAAGAATATGCACGGTCGCTAGAACTCGCTGCAAGGCTCGCCCAGCGACCTTACACAGACTTGGGTGCTCTTCTATCGGGTTTAAGCATAAGATTCACTCAAAAACCCCATTTTACATGTTCCAGATCCCAAAAGATGTTGGTTTCAAGTGTATACTATATACATAAACACAAAAGGACAATTTGTCTCTCAGATCTACAACATATACATCAAGATCCATTGATTTCTTCATTTTATTCAAAAACTCATAAAACTTTACAAATTTCTACAAACATCTACAATTACCCCTTTTTACCCATTAAAATTGTTCATACTAATAGTTAAGAGTATATTAAACATGTTATGAACATTTGATTTCACTTTGGTTATGAAAAGTCATCCCAAAAAGCCCACGAAAATGAGTGGAGAAAGTTTGGGTTTGGAGAAATCGACATTCTCCCCTTTCTCGAGTCACTCGCGATTATGAAAACTAACTCTCTTACCTTAGATCGACGAATCCTCAGATTTGCTATTCGAATCCCCAAGAATTTCTCTTGCCCTAGCTCCTCCTTCTCTCTTCCTTCTCTCTTCATTTCTCACAAATGTGACAAAATGAATCTTTCTCTCTCTAACTTACCTATTTATAACTCTCCCCATTCCATGAGTCACTTAGGCTCAAATGCCTTAAAGCTCAATAAGCCCACACTCGTGTAATTCACACAAACTCGTCTGATTAAATAATACTCTCGCTTATTAATTAATCGCCTAATAATAATAATAATAATAATAATAATAATAATAATAATAATAATAATAATAAACACTTTACACATAAATAATATAATATAACGAGTAAATGAGAATCGGGTCGTTACAACAACATTTCTGGAAATCAGAATCTCATGATTATGAAGATCTAGCATGACATATCCTTTCATACCAGATTTGATTCCAAGATATACACATTTTCTTGCCCTATGGTCAAATTTTGATCTGTTAACATCTTGAGTGGAAGCATAACATAGAGAACCAAAGACTTTTAACTTTGACATATCAGGTAACTTGTTGTGCAAGATAGCAAAGGGAATTTTGTCTTGAATAGCCTGAGAAGGAACTCTATTCATGATGAACACAGAGTGAAGAACAACATAACCCCAGTATTTTGATGGAAGGTGAGACTGTGTTAAGAGAGCTCTTAAAAACTTTACTTTGTAACCAAAATGGTTTTCAGAATATTGAATAAAATCTTGGATCTTGGAGGCGGTTTCATACTTGCCCTTCATCAAAATGACCCAAGTGAACCTACTAAAGTCATCTATGACTGTAAGAAAATACTTATGTCCATGTGTGGTTGGAGTTGAAAAGGGACCCCAAATATCCATGTGAAGTAACTCTAAACAACTAGTAGCTCTACTGTTACTTGCACAGTTGCACTGTAAGGCAACTTTATTTCTTTTGCTAAATGACAGATATCACAACAAAATTCCATTTTATTGACTTCTATTTCAGGATACAATTTGTGTAAGAGTTCTAATCTATGATTGGAAGTATGAGCAAGTCTAAAATGCCAAAGGGCAATTTTAGGAATAGCTAATGAATTACATCGCTTACCTGTTTGAACCTTGAACTGAGTACCTTCCATATAGTGCAAGCCATTGATCATTCTACCCAAACCAATCATCCTCTGCATGGAATTTTGAATGTGGCAAAGACTATCAGAAAAGGCAAATACACAATCTAGGTCTTGAGTAACTCTGGACACAGATATGAGATTGAAGCTAAAATGTGGCATGTACAAAACATTCTTTAATTCTAACTCAGAAGTGAGTGTGATGTTCCCAATTACATCAGTGTTAACTGTACTTCCATTTGGCAATTTCACAGGAATAGCATTTACTTGTCTATAAGAAGAAAATAAGCTTAAAGATGCACACACATGATCAGTAGCTCCACTATCTATAATACATGTGTCTAATTGATTAGAACTGATACCTTGCTTATCATTGCAGTAGGATGAAGCCACACACTTAGCAATGTTGTTGACTTGTGAAGAACCTTCACCTGTATTCTTAGATTTCAAGAGAGCCATCTAAGCTTGGTATTCCTCAGAACTGAAAGTGGCCACACGATCTTCCATGATGCCTTTAGTTTCAGCAATCTCTCCATCAATGTGGTTAACAAACACTATTACCCTGATGTCTACTACCAGCAACTGTACCATCTCTGAATCTATATCCTGGTGGGAATCCATGCTTTTTGAAGCAATTATCCACCACATGGTTGGTCTTATGACAAAAAGTACAAAATTTATCATTCTTAAGAGGAGCAGAACCCTTACTATAAGGTTTGCGAGTAAAATTGATAGCTGCAGAAACTTGATCCTCTTGATCATTAGCTATAGCTATATCTAAACCATTGAGACTTTCATGTTGAATTACCATTCCAAAAGCAGCATTTAACTGTGGAAATGGTTCCATTAAAAGAATTTGAGACCTAACCATTGCATATTGCTCATTCAACCCAGTAAGAAACAATAAGATCAAATCTTCTTCTCTAAATTTCTTTGCATTACGCATGGCTTCACATACACAATGGAAAGTACATGTACAATTGGGAATAGGACGATAGAGTTCTAATTCTTGCCATAAACCCTTCAACTTTGTAAAAAACTCAGTAACAGAAGATGAATCTTGGCGAAGAGCATACATTTCATGTTGTAAAGTTGAAACTCTTACCCTATTAGCACGAGAAAAACGGGCTTTGAGATCACTCCATGCTTGTGTTGCTGTGTCTGTATAAACGAGACTTTGAGAAATCGAAGGGATAACCGAATTCATCAACCAAGAAAGCACTAAATTGTTGCAACGAATCCATGGCTCATAAGTAGGATCAAAGGGATCTGGCATTGGACAAGAACCATCCATGAAACGAAGCTTATTCTTCATGATCACTGCCTTCATCATGGATGTTGACAACGCATGATAATTCTTGCCGTCTAATAGTGGCGACACCAGTGCAGCGGTGGTACTCTCATTTGGATGAACATAATATGGATTCTGCGAAGGATCGGTGAGTGCAGGGATGGCCGGAATCTCATCGCTGGCGCTGGACTGTCCACGGCGAACCATGATGGAAAACTAAAGCCAATAGCGAAGAAAACGAAAGAAAAGATACAAGAGAAGAAGACGATAATGGCGCAGCAGAGCTCTCAATTGAGAAGCTCTAATACCATATCAATAAACGTGACTGATACCAAAAGATAGCAAACAAACTCCATTGAAGGAAGAAGAAAAGCTTGAGAGTGAAGAAAAGTGTAGAAACAAAGAAACAAAGAAAAGTGTATAACATTAATCCTAGTGATAAATAATAGGGACTCTTTTATTCTTCTCTTTTCTCTCATTCTCTCATCTATCTTTATTCTTCACTATTGTTCCTATTGTTTAGACATAGTTTCATAACAAATACTTTATTACTAGAAATTATAAAAACTTTATATTTTTAAAATATTCATCAAAACAAATCAAACAAGATCTTATATGCTAATATTTATATCTATATATTATTAAAAAAATATGGTCAAACCAAGATAAATGAATAATATCATTTCGTCAAAGTAACTCTTATAAAATGGAACGAAATGAGTATTAAAGAACACTTTCAGCTTGCGCTAGTTTATTGATTCTATTATTATGTGAGGTATTCTATCGCATCGTAGGCACAACCCCAAATCTATAATATTTGGGTGCACACACTTTAAAGAAATTTTTTTAAATATTAATGATTAAGTCACATTAACTATTATTAACCAATCCTTTTATATTTAATTTTTTAAAAATTATGTATGCATGCCTAAGCATATTTTATTTAGGTGTGTTTCTATGTAAGAATTGCTCAATGAAAAATAAAATTGATTAAGGAAGACGATGAAGATATTGATGAATATGTTGATCAAAATTCTGGACTTATTTAATTTTAATAAAAAAACTATTCTTTTTAAAAAATTATGTTATGTTTTTTAATATAAAATGAAAAAAATGGATATATATATATATATATATATATATATATATATATATATATATATATATATATATATATATATATATGCGTGCATTAAACAAGATAAAAGACATAAATGGGAAAAATAATAGATAAACAATTAAAATGTTAAAAATAAAAAAGATAAAGAATTTAAATAAGAAAATATATTTACAAAAAAAAAAAAAAACACTAGTTTGTAAGATAGCTTGTTGGTTCATGAGTTGATGTAAGGTGTTAGAAGTTTCATATTGGCTAGAGATATGACAAGGATAACCTTTATAATATAGTGCAAACTTCAACTCTCAAGCTAACTTTTGTGGTTGAGTATATGCCTCTCAAATTCTAATATGATATCAGAGCCTATCCTAGATCAATTTGTTGTTTGTTGTGAGACTTCCCGTATTTGTGTCACCCATCCACACACCAAGCCCAATAGTGATGGGCGTGAGTGAGTGTGTTAGAAGTTTTACATTGGCTAGAGATATGACAAAGATAGTCTTTATAATATAGTGCAAACCTCAACTCTCAAGCTAGCTTTTTTGGTTGATTATAAGCTTTTCAAATTCTAATATAAGGGATGGTGATTGGATTGTCAATAAATCGTAAGAACAGAAAATCTGTTCCAGGAACTGTTCTGTTATTTGTACAGGAACTTGGTGTGGATTATGTTTGTGAAGAGATTATTAAAGATTGATTTTACAGTAGCACGCACTGTGATGTAATAGTGAGGTAATATTGAATTACAGTAGCACACACTTGAGGAAAAAGAAAGGGTTAATGCACTAGAGATGAAGTATTGGGTCTGATTAGTTTCTTTAAATAATATTTCATATTCTTTTTGGAGGTAATTACATAGTAGTAGCTTATTGATAGGTAAAAATAATGTAGTAAATTATAGAGAAACTTTAAAGTAAATTTCCAGAAAAACTGTAAATAAGTTGCAAAAAGGTTAATGAAACTTGTAAGTTAATTGTATTCGCCCATATAGCACACTAGAAATCGTCATGCATCTTCCTCTTCATTGTCAAGTGAACCTTTTTGATCTACCCTTCTTCCTCTTCGTCGCCGCTCTATCTCGATGCGTCATCATCAACGATGTGTTTTCCCATTCTCAGTCTTCCATTCTCAGTCTCTTCTTCTTGCAATTCATTACTCTCTCTGATTTATAATTATGCTGAAATTTGAGTCATTGTTGTTGTGAATTCTTACGAAAATAAACCACACCAATCAATCCTTTTAGTGTGTGGAGCAAACGAATAAGCAGCCAAATCAAAGAACGATGTTTCTATGGACAATAATAATCAAACCAACAAAAGTAAACAACAATAAAGTGACAAAAGACACCTTTACACAGTTCGGCTAAAACCACATACTCTAGGGAAGAGAGCTACTCTTTGTTCCACTATCAACTTTGAAGTTCTCGATTACAATGAGATTTACAAGAGTTACAAGAAAATAGAGTTTTTCTTATTTTCTACCCATTTTTCAAATCTCTACCCGTGACCAAGAGATTTCAATTAATAATGATTACAAGAAGAAAGAAACAAGTTACCCAACCCTAAGGAATACCCAAGAAACAACCCTTTAACCTTAGACTTAATGTTGGTGATGAACAACCTGAAAACCCCTTCTTTCTCTTGGTCCTAGGATGGATGACCGCAGCAGCAACGAAGATGAGATGAAGAGGGAGTTGCTGAATTATGTATCAGAGGAAGGTTAAAGTTACAGAAAGGTGTATTTTTAGGGGTTTGATCTCAGCCATTAGATTGTTTGTTTGACACATGTCACGCATCCATGTAATTAATTGATTTAATGAAGGATTCGTTAAATGTAGGGATTTGTTTAGTGGTGAGAAATTTCGGTAGTATGCATGTATCCTAGGTTCGATCGTCATTGTCAACCTTGCAAACAAAAAAAAGAAACATAAACAAAGTTTTTAAAAATGGAGTGAACATGGACTCTAAAAATTATTAGTTATATTCTTTCCCACATTTGGAACGGGTTTCTACAATAATATGCAAGGTTGTCAGAACCGGACCGGTCATCGAACTGGTGAACTTACCGGTTCAAGGTTCAACTGGATCGGAACATTTTTAATTAAATAGAATTTTTTAATATTTTAAATCAATAATAAATTAATATTTACACAATATTCTTAATTTCACATGCACTATGCACTATTAATATGTCATAAACCAAATATTATAATAAAAAAAATGTCTTTATGTTTTCTTTATTCATTTTTTTACGTTAAAAAAATTTGTAGTATTTATATTTTGATCTTGAAAATAAAAAAAAAAGATCATATCTCTCTCAAACAATTATCTAAAATAAATTAAAAAAGTCACTATGGGTTTGTTTTATAAGCCCAATCCACAGTAAACCCTAAATTGTAGTATTTTTTTTTACAATAAATTGTAGTATTTATATCCCTCAAATTTTGATGAAACAACCGCCTCCTCGTTTTTGTGTTATCATGTGCAGCAACTCCTCTAATTTTTCATTACTCACTTTATGTGTCAATAATTCTACTTCCATCTTCTTATCAATTTTCTCTTCAATATAACCCAATAATTCTTTCCTGCTCCTATTCACCTTTCCTTTGATAATTTGTTTTTTTCCTTGTGTTTGTAGTTTGATATTGAAGATAAAATGAGAGAAGTGTTTATGACGGTTAGGGGAGGCTCAGATGCATGTGTAACATGTGCAATGGCATAAGGCCTCCTGAAAATGAGGGCCTCAAAAAAATATACATGAGATAGTAGTATTAGTAAATTAGAGGTGTAAAATTTAATACATTGCAACAAAATGTAAGACTCAACGGTCAGATCCAGATTCTCTAAAAACACAGTAAAAGAAAAATAATTGTAGCTGTGTAGCAGAGAGAGATCAAGAAAAAAGAAATAGCGTAAAACACACAAACATCGACATGATTCATTTAAGTAGCTAAAATGTATTTTATTGTTATTGATTAGGATATGAATATTTTTTATTTTTTAATTTAGGGGCCACTTTTTAAATTTGCATATAGCCTCTAAAAACTCGGAGACGCCCCTGATCACGGTGAATCAATTTCTAACATGAAAGATCTATCTATTTGGAAAAATAAAATAGCAATTTGTAAAGATCACTTATAGCCGTAGAGATTTAAATATTCATCAGTTATGTTGTTGTTTCTCAATTTTTTTTATTGAAAAAAAAAAATTGAAACAACGCGATGTTCAGTATTCATCACTTACAAATCAAATCAATTTTGTTTTCATCTGTTCAGGATACAACATCAAAAACTATGTTAATCATGTGAAAATAGAAACAATGCGATGTTCTTTTTTCTATTCACCAGATTAAAAAAAATGTCACAACGAAGGATTATTTTTTTCCATTCACCAGATTTTAAAAAAAATGTGAAATCGAAAAGAAAAAAAAAAAGAAGAAGCCAGGACCGCTAAATCGGACGATCCGGCCAGTTCACCGGTTTTTTCCAGTTCCGCGCAGGTTCACACGATTTTTTTTATTCTTTTGCTATCCAGTTTTCAGGCCTACCCGGACCGGATGATTCCCCAGTTCCCGGTCCAACAGGCCGGTCTGATTCTGACAACCTAACTAATATGATATGTGATTTATTTTTTTATAGCACTTTTCTTTTTAATGGAAACAGCATGTTTTTATATTTTGCCAAAAAAGGATAGCACATGTTTTTTTTTTTATTTTGAGAAAAGATAGCACATGTTATAATGTGGAGTCTAATAATTTAGATTTTATGAATCTTTTGGAAGTAACAATGTGATAACGATTTGCCAGCTACTATTCGAGATTATATGATTTTATTTTTTATTTTTAAAATTCGGTATTCGGCTTAAGACCGACTAATTCGAGGAGAACAATCTCATCGTCCACTAGTGGGGGTCTCATTTAAAGCCAGAGTTTTTACTCAGTATGGAATAGCCCACCGAAATTGGCACAGGTGGTAATCGAACTTGAGACCTTGAGAGGAGCATACTCCAAGGACCCAAGCAAAGACCACTAAACTAACCAAAGTGGATTAAGAGATTATATGATCTTAAAAATAGCCTTAACAAAAAAAGTTATGATCATAAAAATATATACTTTTTCGAGAGATTATATATGATCAAATTACACGTGCAAGGCTACCCCATTCAATTTAGTAATGTTACATTATTTAATAACATTTTAATGAACATAAATTTTACAAAATTCATCTTTAAAATATTGAAAGTTTATATTATATAGATAATTCTTGTTTAATTTTAAAGAAATCTAAAATCATTTGATATGTTTTTTAGATAAGTTCAATAATTTAGTAACAAGTTTTTTTCACTAGTTTATAGCTTTTTTTCGGATGTTATTTCAAGTAGCGTTTGAGCTTATAGCATATAGTTTTTTACCTTTCATTCCAATTTTAACCTTATTATTTTAATTTCTTTATTTTTTAAAATAAAAAACTATACACTTACAAAAATAACTACCTACTCATATAAAATTACCATGTACTTTTATGTCATTTGGTATTTACAACACACTACAAAAAACACGCTATTTAGCTACGGTCAAAACCGTAACTAAAACATTTGACCGTGGCTAATGCAATTTGCCACGTTTGTTTTGAGGGTGGCCTATTGGGGCATTACTAAATTTAGCCACAGCTAAACTTGGTATTTGCCACCGCAAAATAAAGCGTGGTAACAATTTTAGAACCACGGTTATTGGCCAATTAGCCGCGGTTAAGCCGTGGCAAACAGTAGTTGGGAAATTAAGGAAAATGATTTGGCTACGGTTATAACCGTGGCTAAACAACACATTAAAATTTGCCGCTCTTGTAACCGTAGCTAACATTATTCTTTTTTTTTATATATATAAAATGTTGCTATTCTTTCATGCTTTTTTCTTGGTTTTCTTTTTCTTACACTATTCAATTGAGCATATGACCTATAAAGCATTTGAAAAACAATATATACTTAATTAATAAACTATGGCTCACTCTAAATTAACTTGAATGAAAAACTATCCACTATAATAGTCATAGTTCAAAGCCCTCAGCAAACGTCCCGTTTACGACTTATCACCTAGACACTACTCGTGCAACTTCTACCTAGGAACTCCTAGATATGAGATCTCATCTCACTTCCCCTCAACCTTACAAACTAGTATGGATTTCAATAACAACACATACAAAAAAAAGACTTTACTCTCGCTTAAAAGCTCTTGAGTAAATCACAAATACAACTCAACTAAACATCCACCTCTGTGCTTTGATAATCAATGGCAGCACCAGAGTGGTATACAAAATAAAGCACAAGGCTTACAAAGACACGAAACCCTAAAAGACTACATCTTTGATATATCGGTTTTTGCTTCAGTTTCGATGTGTAAATTAGGTCTGAATCTTCCTTTAAATAGCCACGAACAATCATGGGCTTGATTAACAATAAGCTTCAGCTCCAAGAAATCTTCTAAAGGCAAAATATATTTTCCACAAATATATTTGCACCAAATATATTTTTCACATATATTTCCATCAAATATTCCTTCAATAAATATATTTGCTTCAAATATATTTTTTTCATATATTTGCATCAAATATTCCTTCCAAAAATATATTTTAAAACCAAATCTTTTGCATACATATTTTGGAATCAAATCTTTATTTCCTTAAATGTTGCAACATTAAGGAACAAAGCTAGGGCACAGTCGCCTTCTGGAACTTCAAGAATTAAGTGCTTCTTGGCACAAGCAAAACTTGAATTTATTTCCTTAGCAGATCTTCAAAAGATATGGCGCGTAAATAAAGCGAGATACATGTTGTACCCACATGCTACGACATCTGGTCCAACATCTTGTTAGAACTTGTTTTTGCAAATTAAGGCCAACATACAATCTAGTTTTTGCAAAGCTTTTACTTGATTTGTGTCAGTTTTTAACCGCCGAAAATTTCACAACTTAGGTTTATCGAACGAGAACAAAACCACCGCAATAAACACATTATTTGCGTTGGACATTTAAACCGCCATAAAAGGCACAAACCATAAAAATTGCTGCAAATATCACTTTTTCTGGTTTCTTTGGCTAAGCATTTTTTTCGTGCCTTTTTTGCCGCAAATGCACTTTAAGCCGCCGCATATTTAAGACTGCTTTTTAATCCTCCCCATACATCTGTCAGAATTTGACCAAACCATTAAGGCAGACAAGGGCATACACAAATGTCCAAACTTTTTGTTGTTCTGTTGGACAGGACACTGCAAATTTTGCACAACTAAAAAGAAGATTTAGGAAAAAATAGAAAGTGGCGATGACGGCGGAAAAGGCCGCAGCAAATGTGCATTAATTAAAAAATATCTATTGAGATTAATTAAAAATATTTTATCAAAATTTTAAAATCAATTTAATATAATAAAAACTAATCTAATAAAAACTAATCTAATTTAATTTAATTAACATAACAACTGCTTTAAATTAAAAATATAATCATATATTACAATATTAAAAATACTACAAATTATCATTAAAATATTACAAAATTGTCATTAAACCTATAAAAAAAAACTCTAAATTGTAACTAAAATTATACAGAATATGAAAAGTTAATGTTAGAGAATTGTAGAGAAAAGAGTGAAGGAATGTTTGAAAAATGAAATGAAAGAGGTATATCCAGGAAATGAATAAAATTTGCGTTGAAGTTTGCACAGACTATAATCCAACGCAAAACTCACTAAATTGAAAATTTTGATTGTTAGACAATTTCTATGGTCTTTTCCGCAGCAAATGGTAGACATTTGACCATTGGGTTTTTCCGTGGACCATAAGCTGCCGCAAAAAACTGATGTTTGACAGCTGGGATTTTGCCTCGGCTTTTACTTGATTTGTGTTGGATTTTAGCTGTTGAAAATTTCACCACCTGGGTTTTCTAACGGAAACAAAACCGCCACAAAAGCCTTATACCATAAAAAACTACTTCAAATTTCACTTTTTTCGGTTGCTTTGGCTAAGGATTTTTGTGTGCCTTTTATGCCGCAAATGCACTTAAAACCGCCACAAATTTGTCACTGCTTTTTATCTGTCGCAAACGCCTGTCGCAAAATTATGTTACTCTTTTTAGAGATAATTTCCATAATTTTCTGATAATTTATTTTTTGTAGTGAACATTTGTTGATTTATAGTATGAATTTTTTTTTCTACCCTAACATTTATCTCTTTACCCCAACATAGTTTCAAATATTTCCATCCAACCTTTATGTTACTCTAGTATATTTTACTGAAAAAAAATTACATACCGGAACACTTTTTTAAAAGTGTACTGATATGTTAATTAGCCAAGGTGTAACTGTGGTTAAATGGAAAACGCTGGAAATTTTGTAAAACACAATACAAGAAGCTTATAAAAAAGTGACAATACAAGAAAATGTAGGATTTGCTACAAAACAATTGCTACAAACTGTGTTGGTGGTTAATCTCAATAAAAAAGCATTCTATTTAGCCGAAATGATCATATTTATGTTTAATTTTTTTTGGACCAAATTCTTTTTCAATTACTTAGTTTTTTTTAATTCCTTCATTTATAACTCTCTTTTTCAATTGTTACTACCGTTATAAAATTTAATTTTTTTTTTATTAACTCAAAATTGATTTACACAAAGTACTTATGTATACTTATGTAAGAAGTGTGATTTGATGGTTGTATGTGCATTGGTGTAGAATTAATAATTACTTATATAAAGTACTTATATGTATAAGTACTTTGTGTAATTAATTTTGAGTTAATAAAAATATTGTTTATGAGTAGAAATTGAATTGACATATTAACCACCAACAAAGTTTGTAGCAATTTGTTTGTAGCAAATCATACATTTTCTTGTAGTGTGTTACAAATTTTTCTATTTAGCCACGGTGTAACCGTGGCTAATTAACATATCAAGTGTACCAGCATATAAATTTAACATACCAACACACTTGTAAAAAAATGTACCGGTATGTAAATTTAACATATCTGCACACTTTTAAAAAAGTGTTTGGGTATGTAATTTTTTTTCAGTAAAATATACTAGAGTAACATAAGGATAGAATGTGAATATTTGAAAATATGTTGGGATAAAGAGATAAATATTGGGGCAGAATTTTTTTTTCCTAATAGTATATCTTTGCTTTGATAACAAAACAAAAAGCTATTGAATGTACTATTCCCAAGATAAATTTTCATGTTAGATTTCTTAATAATAAATATCTTTAGAGTACTTGTTAGAATTTCGCAATACTAAGATAACTTTTTAGCAATCAAATATTGCATAAAAAAATAATTATTTACTACCTTAAATGTCTATCCTATTTTCTATTCCATCCAATACTTACCTTTTGAAAATTATTGGTGCATCTAAACCAATGTTATGAAAATCAAACGGGTCATCTAACCAATGAGAATATTGGGACATTGGTTCATTAAACAAACAATTGTGTTACTGATCGAAGAATTTGGCTAAATCGGATTACTTGATTGAATAAACCGATTCATATGACAAAACTATATAGGTATTAAGCTGTGTCGAACCGGATGACTCGATCTCTAAAAAAACATGACACCCGAAAAATATGAAGTTTTTAAAATAACAATATTTCAAAAGTTCATTCTTGAAATTCAAATTTAAAACATAGTCATTCATAAATTCTTTAAATTCAAATATCATAATTTCAAGATTTCTCTTCTCTCTCGTATTAGTTCTCACTCTCTCACTTTCTAATTTCAATTTTCATATTTTTTCAAAAAAAAAGTTTAAAAATGACATATTCTTTAGTTTTAAAAAAAAATTAATAAGCATTGGACTAGTCTATTTTAAAAAACCGTTGGTTCACCTATTTTTACCTATTTTGACCGGTTCACATAGATTTCTACTAATTCAATAACATATCTAATTCAACAATCAAACCATACCAGTGACACCTAGGCTTTTAAAAAATAATAAATACCAGTGACACTTAGTTCATCCGGTTCAAACGGCTGATCCGATTTTTAAAACATTAGACTAAACTTTAATGTTCTAATTTCCATCTAAGGATAATTCCACAACGGAGGGAGTTGATTGGTGTGTGATTGCACTTTTCTAGTGTTTTCTTACTTTTTAAGTGAATATAGTCATTTTGTCAAAAAAAAAAAAGAAAAGAAAAGTGAATATAGTGATTTTGGTCCCTAGAAATATAATTTGCTATTATTATACTAATCATTGAATGTGAGAGGAAATTACACTTTGACATAATTAGTGGTTTAGTCTAATGAAAATGAAATACGTATATATAGCATGGTAGCATTAACAAATGAGAGTGTGTGGGAAAGGCAATGCCATCTTCTTCTTTACTAAACAAAACTATGACAACCCAATACAATGCCATTTTCTCCTCTCCCTCTAAGCATTACAACACAATACCACATAACTTCAATCTTAGGAAAATCTCAATTTCCAACAACACTTCTTTCTCTTCGATTTACTCCGACAAGAGTTTAGGTGGTCGTAGGTTGATTGTTGCTGCTAGTCCACCAATTGAAGCTGTTGTTACAGCTACTGAACCACTTACTAAACAGGATCTTGTTGATTATCTTGCATCTGGTTGTAAAACAAAGGATAATTGGAGGTATTTTTTCTTACATTTGACATAGGGGTATAGTTGTCATTTCATCTTTACAAAAAGTTGGAGGGGGAGAGAACAAAATTTATTGAAATTTTTAAAATGACTCGAAATAAAATTTGAAATATTTTTAAGTACATAAAAGTTTTTGAATAAAATTTGAAATATTCTTTTATATATATATATAGTGAGCACAAAAATTTAATTTCAGGTAACAATTTGGTCGTTTATTTTTTTTAGTGATATTTTAATTTTTTTTCTCAAGTTTAGATATGAATTTCAAATTCAAATATATTATTATTTTTTTTGTACATTAGTAATTATAAATATAAAATTATAGATTTGAAGTTTAAAACTCCTGTATATAAATATGGATGAATGGCAAAAATTAAAAAGAAGACAAAAGAACAAATTATTATCTAAAATTAAGTTAAATGATTATGAGTAGAATTTTATAAATATTCCCGAGTGATGGATCCAAAATTTTAACCAACAAGGCCGATACTTATTTCATATTTGGTTGGTTTTGCTTTTATTTTTTTTTTCTTAACTAGGCTAGTGGTTAGAAATTTCACTCTTAAAATTAATAAATGAAATGACTGATGGTCGAACTTCAAACTCCTATATATATAATACAATGTTCCGATCAACTGAGTTAAATTTACGGAGAGCCGGAAGCAGATCAGACAAAAAAACGAATTAGTTAGATTTTATAGTTTTTTATTTGTAATCATTCGTTTCACATGTTGGAGATAATCTTTTTTAAAGCATATGACTAACTATCACAACCGCGTTTTGTTTTTTTAGAAGATCTCAACAAATATTTAAATATCGGTTAATTGTCACATTGATATATTCTAACTTTTAATTTTACTAAACGTAACCACGTTGAATGTTATTCCTGCACATTCAAATCATGCTGATAATATTGAGAACAGCTATAATAACTACTAACCTGCACTGAGAACTCTAACCTCTATTGCTCATCTCAAGCATCTCATTTTAGTAATTTATAATTTACTTACATTTATGGACAATTTTTATTTTTTAAAAAATAGACTTATAATTAAAGATAAGATGTAGTGTGAATATATATAATTAAAGACTTACAAATTAGTAATATTGTGATATATAAATTTTTTTGTGATGTTCAACACTACTAGTGACAATTTGACATGTGATTGTTTTTTTTTCTTTTGTTTCTAGATACTCCTATATCAATATGATCAACAACATTTTCCTTTAAAAATAAAAAATTAATATCATTTTCCTATATTAACACTTTTCAAACTGAACACTTTTTATACTCAACAAAATAATAGTATTTATAAGAGATATATTTGAAAAAAAAAACCTCCAAAGGCTTGATCCAGTGGTAAAAAGACAAGTCTTGAATCCGAGAGGTTCCGGGTTCGAGCCCCGCTGATGTCTTTTGAGGGGGGTAAATATAATCACCTTTGTAATCTTTAAGGACTTCCGTGCCTTGGACGGGACATTATCCCCTCATCCTAAATTTTTATTATAACAAAAAAAAGAGATATATTTTAAAAATAATACTAATAACTTTGTTTTATTTTGTTTTTGGTCTATAGAGAAGTGGTAAAAACTAATGTAACATGTAACATAATCAATCGGTACTGTTCATGTCCTATGTCTTATTGCAGAATAGGTACTGAACATGAAAAGTTTGGGTTTGAATTTAAAAGCTTGCAACCTATAAAGTATGAGCAAATAGTGGAATTGCTGAATGGCATTGCTGAGAGATTTAATTGGGATAAAGTAATGGAAGGTGATAAAGTTGTTGCCCTCAAGCAGGTAAGCTAATATTTTTGTTTGAGATTGATAAAATAATTCTTGATTCATAATTCATTTGAATGCAATGTTATTGTTTGTTCAAAAGTCTAAGTGTAATTTTTTTTGCACATTATGTAAACCAGGGGATGCAAAGTATATCATTAGAGCCAAGTGGTCAGTTGGAACTTAGTGGGGCTCCTCTTGAAACATTGCATCAGACATATGATGAAATTAATTTGCACCTCCACCAAGTTAGTCTTGCATACTTGCTTCTAATTATAATCAAATAATTTGTTTTTTTCGTTCAACAATATTCCCTTCGCAAGTCACAACTATGGTTTTAAATTGTGGTACGTATCTGCAATTGTGACCTAAATATTATCAATGTGATATGATAGCCTCTGTAATTGAAGGCGAATTGTACCCACCAAGAATCAAACTCGGGTTCTTTTTAACCATATGAGCCCACTTACTTGGTTTTGTTTAAATCTTCGCACGAAAAATTAAAATTGCACAACCCAAAATCCCAATATATTTCAAATGTATGAAAAATCTTAACAATCTCTCAATTGTTTATTGCAAACACCTCCCAATCGGTATTTACAAAGAAAACTAAGACTCTACTATGATAAATAATAGCGTTTTTTTTCACATATGTTAAATACTTCCTTATATATATATATTTCTATTTATAGGTTAAAGCTGTTGCTGAGGAAATGGGAATTGGATTTTTGGGGATGGGTTTCCAGCCAAAGACTAGACTCAAAGACATGCCTATGATGCCAATGGTAGTTTTTATTTCTCTTCATTGTTGCATCCTTGAATTGGTTAAGCATTGCTGCATGATAACATTGTATCAGTAGTGTCAATTTATCCTCTCATACCAGCCGGGACGGAGCAGAAATTTAGTTTAAGGGGGAACGAGTTTAAAACTGTAATTTTTTTTTTGTTCAAGCAGTTCAGTGGCTAGAAATTCCACACCCTTTAAGTGGGATGACTGGAGTTCGAATCCTGACCCCCTGCATATATAATGCAACATCCAGTCAACTGAGTTAAGCTCACGGGACGTTTAAAAGTGTAATTTAGTAAAGGAAAAACTAAATTTTAAAAACACAACATATACGAGAAATTATAAGATAAATTTAAAATTAATATTGACCTCTTTATTTTCATATTTATTGTAATTTTGGTCTTAACCCATGCACTTTGCCATAAAGATTGCGAATTTTTGCATAAAAAAAGTGGAATTCTAGTCTCTAAAGAGATTTTTCTTTTTCTTCATTAAATTCAATATTGGGACAATTTATTACCTTTTTTGTACAAAAAAACACCATTTTTAGTAGGAAAAACATATATGATGGGATCAATTTACATCAAATATAAAATTAAGGGGACCGTGACCTCTGTTGGTCCTGTTCAAGCTACGTCTCTGCATACCAGTTACATATTAAAACTATGTAGCATGTTTCTATCATTTGAGACCAATTTCCCCTACAGATGGTATGGTTAGCCACAAGCCAATTATTTAGAAAGTTGAAAAGAAACGGTGAGTGGTGAGGAAAGGGTGCATGAATGTTATTTGTTAGAATTGAGGCAAATCTCAATTTGGTAGAGGGAAGTTTTATTAATCAAAGTGATACTAATGACCCTTTTACCACTATCTTGAAGAGGAAATTTTACTAAGTTTTTACAACTGCTTTATTGGTTCAATTCAATAACTTACTACTTATGCTATCTAAATCTATGTTGTCTGCACAGGAAAGATTTGAGATTATAAAACAATACATGCCCAAAGTTGGTTTTAGTGGGCTTGACTTGATGTTCAAGACATGCACTGTGCAGGTAAGTTGTATGATGATTTGTAAGCAAAATATCAACATAGACTTTCAAATTTAAGCTTGATCAAAAGAATGTAATCAGCTCTCGTGGTGGATATTAACCAAAAATTTTACAGGTCAATCTGGACTATAGTTCTGAAGCTGACATGATCAGGAAGTTTCGTGCTAGCCTAGCTTTGCAGCCTGTAAGAAACAATGATATTTTTTTTACTACGGAACAATTTTAGTGTTGTATGATGTAATTGCTGTTACGTTCACAACAGATAGCAACAGCTCTTTTTGCAAATTCACCCTTCACAAATGGAAAGCCTAATGGATTTGTTAGTAAGCGAAGGTATATAGAAGTTCTAAAGCTGTTGTTAATTTCCTTTCTAACTTTTCTTTATTAAGGTGTTTTATCCCATTTTCTTAAACTTGTAACAGTCATATTTGGACTAATACTGATAAAGATCGCACAGGCATGCTGCCTTTTGTTTTTGACGATACTTTCGGGTAAGATCAAATTATTTTTTTCTGATCCTAATTTTAGGCCTTGTGCACATATAATGTGAAGTCATTCATAGGAAGTTAAAATTTAGATGGCATTTTGTTATTTTCTATAATAGTTCAAAATTACTATTGCTTTGTGTGATCTTACATGATGAATTATGTTGCATCATCTTTTTCCACTTATTTTGTTTTCAAACTCACTGATTTCAGGTTTGAGCAGTATGTTGATTATGCTCTTGAAGTTCCAATGTATTTTGTCTATCGAAAAAAGAAATATATCGACTGTACTGGAATGAGCTTCAAGGTTTCACTCTATGTTCTTTATTGCATAACTTAATTTCCTTGACCACAATATACAAGTAAAGTAACTAGCTTGTAGCCTTGTTTTCTTCAGAATAGCGAATTAACTGTTTTTTCGTTGCAGGACTTCTTGGGAGGAAAGCTTCCTCGTATTCCTGGTGAATTACCAACTCTTAATGATTGGGAGACTCATTTGGGCACTATGTATCCCGAGGTTTGTTTTTTATTGTTTTACAATTTAACTGGTATATATTACTTTTTCATTTGTTTTGCCGCATTTTGGTAGTTCCTGTTACTTTACTATTAACTTAAACATTATTTTTACTCTTTCCAGGTCAGGCTAAAGAGATATATGGAGATGAGAGGTGCTGATGGAGGGCCTATGAGAAGTTTATGTGCTTTACCAGCATTTTGGGTAAGCGGCGGCTGTCTACTACTCTACTACTTTGTAGTCGTTTTATATATGTGTGCGACCTTTTATATTTACATGTTTCTATGAAATGCTTTATTTTGGCAACATAAACTCACTTGTAATTTTCCTGATTGGACCAGGTAGGGTTATTGTACGATGACATTTCTTTACAAAGTGTTTTGGATTTGACAGAAGATTGGACTGCAGAAGAAAGACTAATGCTAAGGAATGAGGTATCAAGTTGCAATATTTTCATTTGTATTATTCAACCCAGGATCAGTTTTTTTGTCAAATAGTCTAGTGGCTAGAATTTCACATTTAAAGGTGATTAAGTGAAGTGTCCGGGGTTCAAACCCCAACCCCTGCATATAAAATGTGATATCCCTAGCAAATCCATATGGGTTTGAAGTATGGGCTAAGCGACAGCTTGCAGCACGAATTTGAATCCCCGAAAATTATAAAATCAATGGTTATTGTATTAACAAAC
The DNA here is from genome assembly GCA_951799995.1 of Trifolium subterraneum. Lineage (NCBI taxonomy): Eukaryota > Viridiplantae > Streptophyta > Magnoliopsida > Fabales > Fabaceae > Trifolium > Trifolium subterraneum. Next base: position 6,552,694 of record OX637465.1, read on the forward strand.
CCACAATTTGTTAGGATGTACTTATGATATCTACCTTTGATTTCTATACTGACAACTGGATTCTCTCTGGCAGGCTATCATAACTGGTTTAAAGACACCATTTCGAGATGGTTTAGTGAAGGATGTTGCTGAAGAGGTTCTAAAGTTGGCTAGGGTAAGTTGTAATTGTTTTTGTTAGTGCAATTACTATCAATGTTGCCAAGGGCAAGCATTAGTATAAATTTCTTAGGCGTCTAGGGGGTCGACGGAGTCAACAACAAACTTAAGTTATGACTAAAGACTATCAACAGACCTTGACATCATATCTCCACCCAAAACCTTAAAAGTTAACGTGAGATTAACCACTCATCACTTAAACTTAACGTCAATAATTTCCCCTTGAAGTGAGTCTCCCATGCCAACGTGCGACAAAACCTTAATATATGATCACTTTCTCTTGTATATTCTTATTCCATTTCCATCCATAACTAAACACTGACACTTTTGAACTTCAACAATTTCTGCAGAATGGCTTGGAAAGAAGAGGTTTTAATGAATCAAGATTTTTAAATGTAGTAGATGAGGTTGCCAACACAGGTAATAGATGTTTAGATTATGTACTGATTATTGACCATATTACATTTCATTATGCATAATTTCTATCTATTTGGACCTTATTTTAGTTAGAGACTATCTTCAAAGCACTAACCAATGTTCTACTCTCACATTGAACATTCTTTTCACTTTAGTTCTTCAATAACTTGTTGTAGAATACAAATTAACTAATGCAATCATTGGTCAAATTGAATTTTGAAAGCAAAATTATATAAAAGAAATTAATATGGTAAATCTGCTATTTATAGGCCACTGTTTTTAAGCTGAACTTTTTGCTCTTCTATTTTCATATTTATTGTAATTTTGATCCCAATTCATGTATTTTGTCATAAAAAATACGATTTTGTACATAAAAAAAGATGAATTCTGATATCAAAGGAGATGTTTTGTCATTAAATTCAATATTGAAATAATAAATCATCTTTTTAGTACAGAAAATACAATTATTACGGAAAAAACATATGTTGGGATTAATATACAATCAAAAAGTTGAATTAAAAACGTGAGACTATTTTTTGGAGTTTAATAAAATAGAAAGACAAAAAATGAAATTCAACCAATAATATAATAACATACTAATATAAACAAAATAAAAAAATTTATATTATAAAAAAAAATTTAAAATAAAATTTTAGGGACCCCTGACATCTGCTGATCCCCTTCTAGCTCTATCCTGGTTGTTGTTTAATAATTTTTGACGTGGCAGGTGTCACTCCAGCTGAGAGGCTTTTGGAATTGTATCATGGAAAGTGGGAGCAATCTGTTGATCATGTATTTAAGGAGCTGCTTTATTAAGTTGTATTAACCTTTTCTTGAGGGAGGTTAATTGTGTAAACCACCCTTTTTGTTACAATTGTTTGTAAAACTTTGGCTATTGTCCTTATTATCTTTCTTGTGTGCTGTATTTGTATTTAGATATATGAAATAATATGGGCTCGTTTGTTTTGGATTTTTTCTTTGTATTCTTAAAATGTTATTTTAGGTATTTCATTATTTTATTGAAAAAAAATTTGGATATCAAAATTTAAAAAAAAAAATCACTTTTTTCGAAACTATTTCAAATAGATTTTTATTGAGATTTTATGATACAACTTGTAACTATTTTTGAAATACAACTTTTTATAAATATTGATATTTTAACTATTTTTTGTTCTTTAATAATATACGTCTATGTTATATGATGTCAAAATTAGTGTTTGAATTTAGAAAAAACGAATATAAAAAAACTTGTAATATTTTGAAAAACGGTTTTATAAAATCTATTTTAAAAAATACAAAGAAAAAATCTATTTTTTTAAAGCTGAAACAAACAGACCCTATATGTGATGTACTCCCTTTAGTCTCACATATATATATAAGCAACTTTTTCACTTTTTTGATTCATTCAATAATTTATTATGTATTTGGACTAAAAACTGACCAAATACATCAATTATTGAATTGAATGAATCTAAAAAGTGAAAAGTTGCTTATATATGAGACCGAAGGGAGGAACTTTTTTCCCTAGGTTTCTTATGTACATGGAAACATGATCGGATCAATCTCGTATTTAATTCATGTTGGAAATTTAAAAATCACACCACCTTAGGACCTAGCTAGTTTTTCTTTTTATTTTATATTAATATTATTATTTTTTATTTTATTTTTTAAAACAGACAAGACTCAAGAGGTCATATCAAGAATATCCATGTCACGGATTTCATGCTGTTGAAATATCACAGTTGGTGCTATATTGTATCTCAGCGTCTGAGATTAAATCATGGTTACTTTTATTGTATTTAATCTCAGATGTCTGATCTTGATCGAACGACTGAGATACAATACATTACCAAACTGTGTGATATTTCAACAGCATGAAATCCAAATCCATATAAACTCTGCCTCAAACAATACAGACATAGTAGCACCCATGTCTCGAAAAATATCGGTTGCCAAACAGACCAAGTTATTGGAAGTTATGATCTCCAATTTTGCAATCAAAAGGAAATTTTTCACGTAAGCTATAATTAAGTACCGGCTCAACTGATTTGAGTTGAAGGTGAAAAACGTTAATGAGTAAAGGTTCAGGATTCAATTTGCTATGAGAGAAAAAAAAATTAACACTAACGACATATTACAAATTTTGTCCCTTTAAAAAGAATACCGAGGCAACAGTTTTACCATATGTCAAGAATATGTATTGTTCTCCTACTAACAAAAAGCCAAATTATTTATGTATCTTAAAATGGACCAAACACAAGCAAGCCAAATGAAATGGATACACTATTGCACCGTTCTCGTTCAACTTTTTTTAAAAAACGAATTTTATTTATAAAAAAATTTAAATATAAATACAAATACAAAAAATCAAAATACAAATCACAAGTCTTTTAGAGTGTTTTCTTCTTCTTGTTTTAAAAAAGGGTGGTTTGGGGTTGTTCTTTAACCCGGAATCACCCTGTGCATCTGTTTTTCTCTGCTTTATTCTAAATAAGTGGTTTTCACACACATTAGAGTTTTCTTGTTTCATTTTGTGATTTCTTTGCCTCAGTGCATCCCGTATTTGTGTGGTGTTTATTGGATTTACCATCTTTGTGCGGCCTTCGTTTGCTTTCTTTTTTTTAGGGTGTTTGTTTGGTTCAGATTGACAGATCTACTTGGATCAACCACAAATTCAATCAATGACAAGGTCATCAACGATGAAGATCCGAATACATGAATATTTCGGTAAATTTTGTTGTCACGTTATTTGTAGGCATGAGTATGCCGTTTTATGCTATTAACTTGAATGATGTGAGTTTGTTCGCAGATTCATCCTTTTCGTTTTTAACGCTATTGAATTTGTGCTTGTATCTGATGTATCCATCTATTTGAATGAATGAATGTTATGTTTTAGTAAAAAAAAAAAAAAGTCTTTTAGACCGTAATAAAACCAAGTGGCCATTCACATAATATCAAAACACTAAACTAGCAACTAGGCCAATTACAAGAACTAGAAAACACAAAAGAGCAACACTATTTTGAATATTCATCACTTAATCCTATAAGAACACGCTTGCCCCACTCTCTTTTTCCCCAGTATTCATCATCTTCTTTCATAGTCTTCACACTTTTAGTCAATTGCAATACTATTCTTCAAATGTATTCTAATAGGCTTAAATATGATTTTGGTCCTCCAAATATGCCTTGTTTTGATTTTGGTCCATGTAAAAAAATAATTTTGATTCCATCCTCTCCTTTATAGTCGAGAACTACGTACTTCTAAGATGGAAATAAATAAAACAAAGATTCTGACCTAGGGGACTGCTGCCTTCTAAGCCGAGCTTGCAGTTGCACAAACTTCTACCATACTTCTGCAACTTAAATTAATTACAAATGCAGTGGAACCTGTCGAGGCTGGTCAGGATCAATAGGCCAATATTCCTTCTGTTTGTGTAAATTGACCCAATCTATGGAGTTCTTTTTCCCTCCGCCGGGGCTATTACCTTGCACAAAACTTTTAAAATGGTACGTGAGCTAATTGTTTTTGTTGATGTGTCATATTTATGATGATTTGACCGATGCTGAGTAGACTTCCTTTGCTTCTCTTCGCACTTCTTTCTTCGACAAACAATAAACCCTAATTTTTCATTTACCCTTTCTATTTTAACAGACCAAATATAATTTTTTTTAATTAATTTTGTTTCTATGAAAAAATGATAATATAATTTAAAATTGAAAATTTAAATGTAAATGTTATTAAAATACCCACGTCAGCAAAGTAAGTGTACTCAGCATCTGCCAAATCATCCGAAATTTTATATGCCAGCAATAAATCTAGGTCCAGGGACCATTTTAAAAGTTTTGAGATTTTGCAGGGACTAAAATCAAAATTATTTTTATACCGGGACCAAAATCAAAACGAGGAATATTTGCAGGGACCAAAATCAGATTTAAGCCTTTCTATTATTAGGTGCCTTCTCGTCGTAGTTTTTTTTTATCGAAATTATACTCACCTTTTAATGAGGCTATGAGTGGAACAAAGTGAGAGAAGTGATTTTGAAAAGGAAAATTATATAAGTTGATGAATAACGGTGACATGATGGAGAATTGGAGCGGTTAAATTTTGGAGAGATCGGAAAAAAGGGCAGCCTTTAACCCCTCTCCGAATTTCTAACCCTAGCTGTCACCTTTTTCTTTCTTCTTCTTATTTTATCAAAGAGGGGTGATTTCAGGTCAAATCTTTCAGGTCAAATCTTGACCTAAAATCACCCCTCCAAATTGTTTTTGCTTTCTCGTTATTAAATAAGTGTGATTTTTCACATATTTGTTTGGTTTTGTGTCTTTTGTTGTCCCATCCTTGTGCGGTGTATTCTGTTGTGCCGTCTTTGTGCGGTGTATTTTGTTTTCCCGTCTTTGTGCGGTGTTCATTTGTTTTAGGTTGAAGGATTAGATTCGATCAAGTGCAAATCCATCCAATGTCGACTTTTGAGTCATCAACGCTACAAGTGTTCATTTAAGTCTAAGGCTTCGAATTTTGTTTCACGTGTTCATTTATCAATGCCGTCATGTAAGTCTAAGGCTTTGACGAGCGAAGTCATCAACACCGTCATGTAAGTCTAAGGCTTTGGCGAGTGAATTCATGTAAGTCTAAGGCTTTGACGAGCGAAGTTATCGACACCGTCATGTAAGTCTAAGGCTTTGACGAGTGGTTTATTTAAGGCTATCATGTAAGTCTAAGACTTTGGCGAGTCAAAATTCCAGGTGAGCAAAAAAGGCGTCACCAGGAGTCATTCAAAAGAAAAGCAAGAAGCGAGTCACCGCAAAAGGTAGAACCACGCCAAAGAAGAAAGATATTTTTATTCTCTAGCCATTATTAAGGCACATCAAATATACTTTATCGTACTTGATTAAGCAAGAAACGTGAAATATCAAGAAAAATAAACATGCAAGACAGAGATAAAGGAAAGATTTTGTTTAATTGAATAAGGTTTATTATTACATAATAGCCCTAATATTCTATGAAGCCCTGCAACATAGGCAAGGTTTATTATTACAATGAACCTAAAATTAAAAAGAAAAAACAACCGCCAGCTTCTTATCCGAGCAGAAGAGTTCACCACGACTTCCTCTTCATCTAGGGAGAGGCAGACTCGGGTTTCTTCTCCGGCCCCAATATCCTAGATCTAGAGAGAGGCAGATTCTGGTGGCTCCTCCACAAGGGGGTTCTAACGACGATTCCACCGTTACTTGGGAAACTTCTTGATATGAATCCCAAGATTCATCTTCAGGATGATAGGTCCTTAAGTATTCAACATAATCTAAATCGGCTTTATCAGAATCAGAGGCTCCTGCCTCCACGATCTGACGTTTGGGTTTCTTGGAATTTTTAGTTGTGGTAGAAGAGGTTTTCTTGGAAGATTTGGTTTTGAAGGAAGAAGTTTGGAAGAGTTAACCCTAGAACTTCGTTTCTATCTGACGCTTACTATTGTTTATGAATTTCGTTTCTATCTGACGCTTACTATTTATGATTTTGCTAATCTTATCCCATATGTGTTTGGTTTTGCAGCTTCAATGTCTACTCTTTCAGCTAAGGAAAGGGCAGCTGTTGTTCTCAAGGCGAGAGAATAAAAAGCAAGGCGAAGGTATCCCTATAGTTTTTGAAGTTGGAGGCGAACAGAGTGAATCGCCCCCGGTTGGGTTGACTACTGATAGAAATGAGAGAATGGGGAGAGACACTTTTTACTTGAAAGAAACAAAAGAAAATCCCAACAGTGGGAACTATCTCTAAGGACTCACAGGCAATTTCAAAAGCCTTCATAAAAGCCCAGCTATTAGGGTGGAGTTGGTAGGTGATGGCTCACTATTTGTGAGGATTTTAGGCCTTTGATACTTGGATTATTCTTTGCCAATATGGTGATCTACTATTGTTTTGAGTCATTTTTATAAAGTCTTGAGTCTAGTTTATGTATTTTGGATTTTAAGTAATTTTCTATATAAAGAGTTAGTTCTAGTGACAACTGGAGTCAAGCCAGACCATGAGGCTAAGTAATACAGTCTCAGAGTCAAAGAATGATAATCAGAGTCAAGACGCTCAGTTCTGTACTGTTCAGAAGGTCGGTTTATTGGATGCAATCAGAATGTGCCACGCATGTGTATTGGGAGAAGGACGCGCCTGTCCAAATGAGGAAAGACAGCTGGCCATCCCAGAAAGCAAAGGACTGTACTATCATAGTATTATCAGCAATATGGAATATGCCTTATTCTTTGGGCTGCTAATATTTCCATGAGTTCCTAAGCCCACAATCTAAGGCCTGACACTATATAAAGGGGTCTTAACCTAATTTTCTGAGGTATCCAAGAGAATCAAAATCAGAGTTTGAGGATCAAGAGCGGTCGTCACAAGTGTGGAAGAAGAAGCACCATTGCACATGTCCGATAACCGGAGGCAAGCCGTTTATGCTCATCGGAGGTTGAGACATCATCCTTTGGTGGAGCTGCTTGTAGGTTTATATTTCATTTCTTTTATGATGTATGAATCCATCCTTCTGGTTGTTGATATTTGTATGCTCACCATGAGCTAAACTCTTAATAGTTGGAATATGTGAAATCTAATGAAGTAGTATGTTATTCATGTGATGTGATGTGTTGTTTATGCTTCTTTAGTCCTTTTGTTATATTGTTATATGCTTGCATCTTTGAGTGATCAACTTAGATTTAAGTACAAATTCGTTATTATGAGACATCTAGTAATGAATGGAAATAAAAGATTATTATGGTCAAGTAGAGGATGGACACATACTTCTTATCTAATGACTTAGACATAAGCTTTAGAGCCATAGTGGGACTTTAAACAAACAAGGTTTTTCTGAACTGAAATGAATTAAGCGTGACCTAGACATAGGATCCACTTATCCCCCATTTTATAATTCAACGTTGAACTGAAATGAATATTATGACCAGATGTAAAAAAATTGTGTCTATGTATTTTCCACCTCTATGGATGTTGAAACCAGATGTAAAAACTACTCCATATTCATTTTCACATCTGACTTCGCTTCCACTGATGTTAAACCACTTAATGTGCACATTAAGTGGAAGATGGATTAACGGCTCTTTGTTGTGGAGAGATTAAATTCCGGAATTATTTTCTATGTCTATTGCCATGTATGCTTTGTTGCTATGTATTTTCTAATCATCAGTTTTGAAAAGAATTTTAGTAAAATTTCAAATGGTAATTATGAATGTTTCAATTGTAAGTGTTACTTGTTTTAGAAAAAAAAAATCACTCTCACTATTAAAATTGAGTTGTTACAGTTTTATCCTTAGATGGCAAGTTCACAGCTTTGCTTCTGTATGTAGATTATCTATAATCTTTTATGCAACTATATAGTGATGAGATTACAAGAATAAAAGCAATCAAAGACTCTACTTTCAAAATAAGCTCCAACTTGTAGGGGACTATTAAGAAATATTGAAGAAGCTACTTAATCCGCAAGAAATTCGAGAAAATATTGTAGCTAAAGCATGCAAATAAAGTTAGTTATTAGATTCGGTTAGATATCGTAGATCGAATAAAATCATGCTTATTACTTGGTTATGATGGATACTCGCAGTATTATGATTGATGTATGCATGAAACACTTGTATGAACAAAAAGAGAATCATAATCAGCTTTCATAGTTTTCTCTTCAATTCTCTCTCATAATAAGCTCTCAATTCACTTTTTACATCTAAATTGACGAAAGAAACAAATCGAAAATCACTGACTCGCCATTTATTTTCATAAAATTCAGAATTCTTTCCAACTAACTCTATCACATGACACTTTTCTGTAATTTCTTATCATTTTTCATCAATTTCATCATGTGTTTTTCTCTTCATCAATGCAATTCTGCCGACTAAAAATGATCAATGCGTTTCTGCAGACTGAAAATGAGACTAGTATTCCTCGACAAGTTTCCTGAACAATGATTCTTCTCTCTTCATCAAATTCATTGGCTCGTCATACTCCGCCAATTTTCCTAAAAAGACAGTTAGTGGCTTCATTTTCGTTGAAGAAAACAAGTAAATGATCAAACATAATTTTCACTTTTTTTTATCATATTTTAAGTGTAAAAATCAATCATTAATGCATTCGATGAACCTAAAAAGTAATTACATCACTTTTCAAGTACATTGAATAACAATTGTAAAATCACTTTTCAAGTACATTGAATAACTGGTGTATTTGATCTATAACATGACCAAATACATAACTATATTCAATAAACCTAAAAAGTATTTTATCTTATAATAAGGAATGGAGGGAGTAGTTTGCTAAATGTGAAAGGAGTGAGCAACAATAAAACTTAAAAAAGAAACTTACCATCACTTATAGCAAGAACCATATTGCAATCCATCACAGTTGGTATCCTGTGTGCTACTGTGATCACAGTACAATCTAAAAACTCAGCCCTTATGATTTTCTGAACAATCAAATCAGTAGAATTATCAATTGAAGCAGTTGCTTCATCCAATACCAATATTTTACTTTTCCTCAAAATAGCACGCCCCAAACAGAATAATTGCCTTTGTCCCATGCTCCAGTTTGATCCATCTTCAACAACTGAGTAAAAAAAATCACCAGTCATTATTAACTTGGAAGATAATATACCACAATTGCGGTAGTCTCCTCCGCAACCACATTGAACCACAATTATAGTGTAATTTTCATTCTTGTGTACGATTCATTGTAATTGCATCAGAAGACGCATTAGACGATTTTGGCCATGTTCGTTCAAATTTTCTTACCAAAAAAATAAAATTTATGAATCCCAAATCCTAATTCGCGTCAAATCCAATGAGATTTTTTAGTTTTAACAAGTTCTTTACTGTGTATTTTGAGCACATTTGAATCGGTGCTTACAGAATAAACTAAGGCTCTCCAATTGTGGATAAATAGTTTAGTGGCATATAGTGGCGTCATTCTATATAGTTTTTGAAATTTCAAAATGATTTTATGCTGCAACAGCCGCATTGTGTATTGCAGCAACCACAATGACCGCAATACAACAACCGCAACTGCAATTTAAAACCATGGCTACAACAATAAATGTACCTGAGGAGTCTAAACCTTCTTGTTTCCCTTGGACAACTTCTCGCAATTGACACTTCCCAAGAACCTTCATATATATGAATCAAGAATAATTAATCACATTTTCTATGCAAAGCAAACAAAAACAAAGTTAATTAAGCATGTTTTACCTCCCACATCTCTTGATCAGTGTGTTGAGATAAAGGATCCAAGTTAAATCTTATTGTCCCATTGAAAAGGGTAGGATCTTGAGGTATAATCCCAATATGAGACCTTAAATCATGAAGGCCAATAGATGAAATGTTTATACCATCAACTACAACTCTTCCTCCTGCTGGTTCCACAAGACGAAATAAAGCACTAATAAGAGTAGACTTCCCACTACCTGTTCTTCCAACAATACCAATCTTGTGACCGGCTTTAAATGTGCATGTTATCCCATGAAGTACTAGTGGTCCTCCATCTCGATATCGTATCTGCAGGCATGGTATAACAAAAACAAATTATTCTGATGTGAGCTGGTCTAGCAGTCTGTAGAGGAGGCTAACTCAACCTTTCAAAATCGGTTTGTAAGGTCAGGATTGCCCTCACTTATATAAACATATAATCAGACCATCTCCCAACTGATGTGGAAGTTTTAACGTTTTTAAAGATTGGCCACTAAATATGTGAGGCAATGTCATTGTTGGTTGTCTCAGTGTTTATTTAAGTTCGAAAAACATGATTGAGTGTCTTTTCTTATAATGTAAGGGACCAAACTGACGAATAAAAGACACATTTGAGGACCAAAAACTAATTAATGAAAGACACGTTTGGAAATCAATCCGACTAAGAGAAGACATATTTGAGAATGTTTTTCTAATTCTAATTTCTAATAACACATTCAAGGACAATATGGTGATAAAAATGTCTATTTCATAAAATTTAAAATCTATGAATTACCTTCAAGTCTTCTATTACTACTTCACCTGCAACTGGCCAATTCAAAGGAGGACGATTATCTTCTACTATTTCTTCTGCCTCACTTTGAATATGCATATATTGATTTACCCTCTCTACTGATATGATATAATTAGCAAGAGTGCAATGATTTTGAATTGCAAATACTAAGGAAGAGCTTAGTGATAGGCCATAAGATAGAGCCATGCCAATTATTCCTGGATTAGGAGGTCAAAATTTAGAAACTTGTATTAAGATTACTGATGGAACCAGAAAAAAATATTGAGGGTCACAGAAAAATAACACATCATAAGCAACATAAACAATAACTAAACCAAACCACATTCTCGGACAACGAAATTTCAGAGATAAAATAGATACCACATTCTCACCTGAGGGGAAAGTTCCGGGGGGGAGCATAACAAGGCAAAGTGTTGCAGCGCCGAGAACAACTGCACTAATTGTTTCTAAACGCTGTATCAACCACTCGTTTGAGGCAAAACTATGAAAAAAAGCACTAGCATTGATATCAATCAGATCAAAGTTCTTCTTAAAAGAATGATCTTCCTCCTCAAAAGCCCTTATGGTTACAGCTCCGGCTATAGTTTCGGCTACATGATTAGCTAATGAGGATTTTGTTGTGCCATTCAACCTCATTACTTCTTTTGCTGAGGCAAAATAGTATCTCTACAGAAAAAATATGTTATCCAAAAAATTTAAACAATAGTTCAAAGTTTTCTCTATCATATTTCACCAATATTGCACTTTTGATGCGTAACTTTTACAAACTTGCGATTTTGACTCCCTAATGTTTATAATAACCCTTTTGACGCTCTCTAACTTTAGCACTTTTTGCAAAAGGCTGACCCCCTATTGATTTTCATCAAATCAACGCACACGAGGAATGTGACTCACATGCCACATCAACATGTCATGCCACGTGAATAGTAATTTACATGCCACGTCAGCATGTGTGGTAAGACATGTGAGTAACTGTTCACGTGTGCTTTGACTTGGTCAAAATCAATAGAGAGTCATCCTTTTGCAAAAGAGGCTAAAGTTAGGGGGGAAAAAGTGTTATTATGAAAGTTAGGAAAACAAAATCGCAAGTTTACGAAAGTTATGGATCAAAAGTGCAATTTAGCCAAAAAAATGTATATTACCTGCAAGCGAATTGCAACATAAACCATTGGTATAGCTACAATCAAAACTTGCCATGTGACAACCCCTAAAACTGTAAGATTAGAATAAAGAACAATAGCGCCCGCCGTAGCAAAACTGAGGCTAAATGGAAGATCAAGATCCATAATACTCAGATCAGATGAGACCTAAACCAAGAAATATCACTTTACTTTTTGAATGGCAAATATATATATATATATATATATATATATATATATATATCAAAAAGTAATTGTTTATTAAGCAACTTACCCTACTAAGGACCCTTCCAAGTGGTGTAGAGTCATAAAATGACATGGGTGCACGGAAGAGGGAGTTCATCAATTGTGTAAATAAAACTTTTGATGATTGAAGACCCAAAGTAACTACAAGTTGACATCTTATGAACATGAAAACTATTGATAAAACACCAATAAAGAAATAAACTAAAACCAATTGCAATGTGCTGACATGAGGATTGTCAACATTAGAAGCCATCCATGAATTTTGCAATATCTGACAAACAGTATAAATAAGGAAAAATAGAGAAGCCATAAAGAATAATATATATCCTTTCATCTGATTCAGATATTGTTTGTAAGCTTTCAATCTTGTGTCTCCTTTCTCCATCTCTTCTTGATGAATTAATTGATTTCCATTTGGTGTTTTAAACTCCTTCAACATAGGATCCGGCCTAGTTCTCTTTCTGGAAGTTGAATGTCTCGTGGAAATAACGCTTGTAGCGAGTTTGTTAGAACCAACAGTTACCTTGTGAGCATTGACAAGGTCATGGAATTCTTGGCTTGAGCTTAATAGCTGGTGATATCGACCAGCTTGTTGGATTACCCCATCAGATATCAACTGTAAAGAAAATAAAATATTTGATCAACCATATAGTTTAGTAAATGAAAAATATGGCATGTCTAAGCCTCAAACTTAAGAAAAAGTTCAATAAATTTTTGCATCCTTGAATATGCATTGTAATTAAACTCAAAACATTAACCAATACATTGTGCTCAAGTGGTTTAATTAGCTTCCACAGGACGAATTGTTCAACAAAACCCAAGCTCCGTTCTTAATGGAAACAATTCTTGCCTAGACTATACTTACCTCGCGGTCGAACTCTACATTACCAGGGCCTCTTGCCTTGAGAACCAGAGGGTTGAGAAAAATAAAACTCAAAATTTTTGTATGGGGTTTGGGGTGTCACATGTTATATAATAAGCAACAAAAATATATATAGCCAATGTCTTATGAAGAATGAATTTACCAAAACAGAATCAAATGCTGGGAGGAAGTCGACTTGATGAGTCACAAGTAAGACAGTTTTTCCTTTGAGTCCTTCCATGATGTATTCCTGTCAAGTTTTCAAATGCATTTTTATTAGAAATTGATGATAGAAAATTACACATGAAGAAGTAGTATGAAAAGAAAAAATGTCATTACATTAAACAAATTTTTTGCAGTATTAGCATCAACAGCACTAAATGGATCATCCAATAGATATATATCAGCATTCTGATAAAATGCGCGAGCAAGTTGAATTCTTTGCTTTTGTCCTCCACTTAAATTAACTCCTCTTTCACCTATTTCAGTTAGGTCCCCATAGGGAAACAATTCTAGGTCCTTTGTCAATGAAGACCTCTGAAGTGTTTCTTGATATCTTTGATCATCAAACTCTGATCCAAACAAAATGTTTTGCCTTACTGTGCCTGTTTGTATCCATGTTGTTTGAGAAACATATCCAAACTTCCCATGAACATCAATCTGTAATTCAAAATAGAGAGAATAAAAAACTAATTGTAATTATTAGTGCAACTAACTATATTCAACCAATTAATTGGTTCAAGTGGGGTCTTGGTCCCCTAAAGCATGTGGTCAGGGGGTTCGATTCCTGGCTGATGCATATGGAGAAAATACAGTTAAAATGTGGAACCCACCTTGTGTGCCCCACAAGTTCTCCGATGGAGATTAGTCATCGCTAAGAGTGGTGAAAACTTTGTACCAATATCAGGGTAAAAAAAAAACAAATATTCATCAAAGTTATAACTAATTAGACATAGAGTAGTAATAAGGGAATAAAAGCTTACAGTTCCCTTTGTTTTAGTAACTTCTCCAAGAATTGATGCTAAGATGGTTGATTTTCCTGAGCCAACTTCTCCACAAATAGCAACCTTTTGTCCTTGTTTAACATCTAAATTTATGTTCCTTAATGTTGGCTTTGATGGATTATCTTCCCATGAAAAGTCGGCACATTTTATTGAAATTGAGTTTTTGAGGTTGTTGTTAAAACAACTTTTCTTGAAATTTCCACTCTGCAATTCGGGTGCCTGAAGGAAAGTAACAATCCGAGAAAAGGCAACTTTTGCCTGAATGATCGCTGCAATAACATCAGGGATGCTTGAAATTGGTTCTTGAATAAGGCGCAAAGTTGCCACAAAAGTGAAAACATTACTTGCATTCAAAGGAACATCTAAGAAATAACATGCCAAGAAAAAAGCAGTTGACGCCAACATCAGTGATGTCGAAAAGAAAAATATATGGTATGTTCTTCTTAGTTGCACTGCAGATAACAATTTGAGTTCCACGTTTCGTAAGTTATCTACAACATTTTTAAAATGTGTTTCCCAGGCATATAGCTTCAACACTTTCATATTCACAAGAGCCTCTGAACAAGCCTTTAATCTTTTATCTTGTGCCACCATAAGTTGGCTTTGAAACTTGTGTTGTAACTTTGCTACAGGAGCATTGCAAAACACAGTGAGAACTATCACCAACAATGGTGCTAGTGTGGCTAGTCCAACCGTACGAAAAAGAATTATTAATACGATACACAATTGGAGGCTTGTTGTCCAAGTCTGGTGAAACCAAAATGGAAATTCTCCGATTCTATATGCATCCACGATCATATAATTCATTATCTCACCACCAGAGTGAATCAATCTTGCAGAATTTGATAGCCTTAGAATTTTTTTGTAAATGGCCACAGTAAGTAGTGATCTTACCTTCATTCCAACGAGTCTACTTCGAACATACCATTGTCTTTGTGATAAGGATTCTATGATCTTTATAAAGAAGATTGAAATAACCAATACATAACCTTCATATTCAAAACTTTTATTACCTTCAGCAACCAATATAAATTCATTCAGAAGTAGAGGACCAGAAGATAAAGTGATTACCTTGAGAAAAGCCAAGAATCCTGTTATCAAAATCTCTCTCTTGTGACACTGAATTATGGTCCATAATATTGAGGAATGTAATGATGGTTCATTTTGGTTTTTCTTGTTTATCTGTTCTAAAAAAGACAAATAACAAGTTTCTGCTCGGTCGATCTCTCTTAACTTTGGGATATCCTCATCTTGAAGTGTTTTCTCCTGACCCATTTTCATCCACGGGTTCAACCACCAAAATGAAATCTTACTAAAGAATCCCGCTTTGGAAAACGGTGTAACATTGCTAATAGGATCATCAACTTCATTGAACTGACCATTTAAAGGAGCATGCAGGCTTTCAATGATCTCTCTGTCAACACCTTCACATGTACATGTTTTGTATGTACATAATAGCAACAAATTTGCTCCAAGAAAAGATAGAATATCTAAAGCTGCCTTCGGGAATAGTTCGCGGCTGCTATTTTCATTAAACATGGATAAAGCACATAATATACAAGAAGCAATGAATACGAGAACAGAAAACGTCCACAACCATGCTCTCGAGAGTTGTTTTAGCCGAAAGCTTAGAATTAAACTTACTGACAACAATGTGAATCCATGAAAGAGTTCTAGCAACCACCAGTTAAGAGGAAATACTTGGTGGATTTTTTTGAACATATCCTCTAAAACCAAAATTCCTAATGATAAATGCAACAAACCAAGAAAGCCATTAATTATGGCAGAAACTAACTGCAATTTTGAATATCTTACTTGATTCCAAAAGGGTCTTGAGGAAGTCATCAAGATCATGATGAATGATAACATGATTAGTACTAGTAACACATCAAAACAAATTACTAATTGATGATGAAAAATACATGAAAATGACTTTCCTCCATACTCAGAGAAACAATAGTCCCCACAAATCATGCTCCAAATATCATCTATCTTCATTTTAGTGTTTCTTATCAGCTCAAACTCTATAAAAAAAGGTAAACAAAATTCTTAGAATCGGGAGTTAGGCCTAACTCAATCCTACAAAATCAACTTGTAAGATGACAATTGTTTTTACTTTATAAATGCGTATTCAGGCTATCTCGTAACCAATATTATTAGACTTCTTGACAAAAATAATGTATTTTTTAAGAATGTTTTTTCCTCAAATAACATATTGAACCACACTTATATATGGAGAATGTGCCTTAAAATCAAGTGTTTAAATTATTTCATATATTTGCTATATCAATTTTAACCGAACTAAATAAATGATATTGTTGTTTGGTTCCTCGACTCTCTTTATCTTTGTTTTAATCTTTTCCTGTAGATTTGCAATGCTAAATTTGTTCTTAGTTAAATTTATTGTTGATTCAACTTTTTGGTTGTAGTTGTCACACCAAAGTGTTTGAATTCACACCAAATTCATAATTCTTTGCACAAGCAAAAAACTTGGGAGGGGCAAAAAGGCCCTAAATTAATAAACTCTCACGCAAAGATTTTCCTATATACCCAAAAGAAAACCCAATGTTATGTAATCGTATACTGTCAAATAACCGATTATCCCAAAAGCTCGAGCTATTAGGAAAGGCTACATCAATGGTTTTATATTATTTTTAACACGCCCCCTCACGTAAGAACCGCACTTGGGCTTGAAGCGTGGATAATGCATAGGCCCACCTACCATATGCTTAAATTCCACTTTTTTAATTAGAAAGTGAGGGGAGTAGAGATCGAACTCTAGACCACTTAGTCATAGAGGCTCTGATACCATGTCAAAAACCGATTATCCCAAAAGCTTAAGCTATTAGGAAAAACTACATCAATGGTTTTATATTCCTTTTATGTCATTTTTATTTTTAATTAAATAATAATTGCTTGAAATTACACTTTGAAGAAAATAAATCAGTATAATGAAGAAATATTTTGCATTAGCATCGAAAATAAATCAGCATAAAAAAAGTTGGGTTTGTTTTCTAGAACTTGTAACTTCGGGGAAATTTGATTTCGTGAATTAAAATTAAAATACACTCAAATTATAGGGGCTAAAAACTTTCAGGTTGAATTTTTTATTTATTTATTCTATAAGTTAATGTGCTGGTTTACTTTGGTCCTTTGAGTTTTTTATTTTTTTTGAAGAACTTATTTTATTTTACTTTGGTCCTTTGAATTTTTTATTTTATTCTCTTAATAATAAATTATAAATGGTAAATAGTTTGGTCTATTGAATTAACCATTCTGCTTGTTTGGGCTTGAGCAATTCTTGTATTAGCACAAACTTAAATGAAATATATTTGGATACACATACACAAATTCAAAAGTTTAAAAGAAAAAGTTTCAAAAAAAAGTTAATTTAAAAGAAAAATAATATAATCACATAACATCATTTTTATTCTTTTCTCTTATTTTTTGTTTTTTGTTTTTCGTGAGTGTTTCTGACATCATATTATTTCTGTCGCTGCCTATTGAAGAATTTTTCCTTAGAGTACTTAGGGCTTGTTTGAAATAGTTTTCAAATATTCTTTTTTAGTTTTCAAAAGTTAAAAAAGTAAAAACATGTTTTGAAGCCCTCTTTTCAAAAATTGTTTTTAAAAACTGTTTCTCATTTTATAGTTTTAAAAACTAAAAAAACATAAACAGGTTATAGGTGTTTTGCTTCTTAATTTTTTTTTTCAAAAACTAATTAATAAAACATATTTTAAAAACTAAAAAACAAAATTATTTCAAACATTTTTACTTTTTGTTTTATATGAGTTTCTTAATGCTTACTTTTTGAAATGTGACTCTTATTGGCATTTGTGCATGTTAATATATTATCGGTCTTATTTAAAAAAATATTTCTTTCGGTCACATTTATAAGCAAAAAAAATTATTTACGTGGTGTTTAAGAAATTTAGTTATGTGTAATTAATATTCTTAATTTAATATAAAACATGATAAAAGGTGTTTAATATATTTTTACCAGTTGAACTAGGACTTATGAGACTCAAATCAATTAAATTTATTAGACAGTATAACCAAAAAAATTTAAAATATAGAAAATAAAATGCCACTAAATTGATCTCCGTAAGCTTAGCTGGTAGGAATATCGCACTATATGTGCAGAAGTCCGGGTTTGAACCCGGGACATTCCACTTATTCACCTTTAAGGTAGATTTTCTATCCAATAGGCACTTGACCAAAAAAACAATGACACTAAATTTAATCTAGTAGTGAGAGAATTGAATATATGGTATAATGGAGGTTATGGATTGGTCTCTTAACTGCATTGTAAACCAAAAAAAACATATAAATGGAAATAATAAAATGCCTAATTATAAAAGATTATGAACAAATCAGTGTAATAAGAAAAAATAAATAAATGGAAAGAATAAAATGCCTTATTATACCTTACTTAAGAATGTAAACGTACGGTTTTATTTGATCTCTATATCATTGCAAGAAGTAGATGATTTCTTCAAACATTAACCGAAAACAACCTCACAAATGTAATGAAGGAGATTTAACATATCAACATGAAGGAAACAAAGGGACCTTAATATAGAAGATGAACAAATCAGTGTAATGATTTCATATATAATAAAGAAGAAACAATGCAATAATTTAACTTCTAGAATGAAATGAACGTGTAACGTGATATTAGAAAAATAATCAAAGACAATTTCACGTGGAACCATGCATACAATAATTGAAGTCAATGATTTGTTGACAAAGTGCAATAATTGAAATCTTTTTTTTAGCTGACAAATCCGAATGCTGTTTACAACTTTAATGCATACACCTACATTTGGATTGAGTTATTTTCTTTTAACTACTAATTTATGGCCACATTTAGATAAATACTTATTTTATTAGAGCTTAAATAACAAGAGAGAACAAATATTTTCAACACGTATTAATTACAAAATAATATATTTTCAACACATATTAATTAAATCTATCAAATAATAAATTAATAGTTAGAACAAATATTAAA
Source organism: Trifolium subterraneum (assembly GCA_951799995.1). Taxonomy (NCBI): domain Eukaryota; kingdom Viridiplantae; phylum Streptophyta; class Magnoliopsida; order Fabales; family Fabaceae; genus Trifolium; species Trifolium subterraneum. The sequence goes on from OX637465.1 coordinate 6,571,547, forward strand.
ACAAATTAAATTTAACAATAAAGAAATAATATATATAGAAGAAATTTAGAGAGAAACAAATGAAAGGTAGTAGAAATTTAGAGAGAACGGAAAGATAATATGTATAGAGAGATTTTTTTTTTGAAGAAATAAGTATGAGAAAGAAGAGAAGTTAGATTTATATAAGTATAAAAAAAAAAAAAGAGTATGAGAAAGAACAAATGAAAGAATAGTAGAAATTTAGAGAGAAAGAGGATAATGTGTATAGAGAAAAGAAATATTGAAGAAATGAGTTATGAGAAAGAAGAGAAATTGTAGAGAGAATGAGTACAGAGAGAAGATAATTTGAAGAAATGAGTTTGAGAAGATAAGAGATCGAGTTTGAAGTTAAAAAAAAAAAGAGCGTGGAAATACCGGCGGTTCTAAACCGCCGCAAAAAACTGGCAAATAACATTTCTGGCGGTTTTGGTCCGTCGCAAAGTGTTGCGGCGATTTTATTTGAATTTTCGGCAGGTGTTTTGAAATTTGCATTTCTCGCCTAAAGTTTGTGTCGGTCTAAAGCCGGCGCAAATTCTGCATTTCAAAGTTTTTTGAATTTGAATTTCCACCTAACGTTTGCGTCGAACTTAGCCCGCCGCAAATCTTTCAGTTCAAAATATTTTTCCACCTAAAGTTTGCGTCGGTCATAGGCAGCCGCAAATCCTTCAAAAACCGCCGCTATTTTTATTTTTAAAAATTTCTAGATGCTTTTCTGGCGCAAATGACCAAACGACGCCAAAAACGTTTCCGTTGGCTCAAGGCCGTCGGTAACTTTGGTTGGTAATACAGGAATGTCTTGTAGTTAGTGTTATAACACGAGAACTTACATCATAATCTTTTATATTCAATAAATTCTCTATGTTTGGATATATACACTAAAAAGTACTTACATAAATTGAAGTATTTGAATGTGTCATTACATAAATAAGTATAAATTTAAGATTGAGTCAAAAAAAAAAAAAAATTAAGAAAAGATAAGTGAGATACTTTTTAAAAAGATAAGTGTGAAGAAAAAAAATAATCGTATAAAAACAAGAAGATAAATTTAAGATCGGCTCAAAAAATAAATTTTAAAAATATGTTAATATTGTGTAAAATGGAGCAGTTGGAATTCGAAGTGAGATACTTTTTCATAAACTCCTTATTAAGCCCAATGATAAGCATCTTGTGAGAGTTTATTAAATAACTTATGAAATTGTGATAAATAGTTTTTCCCGAACCCTAATACGACTTAAATTAGTAGATGAACCCATATAAATTATTAAAATATGTCAATCCAAATGGAGCGAAAACCCAAGATCTATAGTTAATCAACATCAATAAAAGCGAATAAACATAGGCAAAAATAATTGTCACATATAGGAGTCACAAAACTTTGAAGAGGGGATCTTGCTTCCATTATCATATAATGAAGAAGATGAATGGATGTGGAAGAAGAAAGAGAATCAAAATATATTTCCATTATCATATAAGCCTTATACTAAGAACAAATATGCTCTAGTTCGAAACAAAATTAAAATATATTTTTATGAAATATACCGCACATGTACGGGTTCAAACCAATTTTGTATCGGTTCAAAGAACCTTCAGATTTCTCATCTCGCACCATGCACCGATGCATTTTGGACATGCACCTGTACATGTTTCCTAGGCACGCTTTGCATCGGTCCAACTGCAACATGCACCGATTCAACAAACTTGAATTCTTCCTGATTTAAAGTTAACTCTCATGATTCTCCACCATGACATTAAATCAGTGGTGATGCCAATTTTACCATCAACCACCTAGTTGCTCTTTCCAACCTTTAACTATTTTTGAAGACAAATCAAGTCCAAGCCTCGCTTGAACCTTGATCTTGGCACCAACCTCCACTTACTTCAACCAACCATTGCTAGACCCACAAGTTTACCGGTCTGATACTGATTCATCCTCTTGCATCCAACTACGTACCCTTTGTAGTCCCGCAAGATTTAACTTCACATGTTCAACTCTTGGAATTTATGCCTTTCACCCTTTGAAAGATCTTGCCTCCAACTACCATAGAAATTTTAGGTAGCTCCACAAGTTTCACGGTAACATCTTCAACCCCCGTAGTGATCAACTTCGCCCCCTTGAAGAAACGTTTTCCTCCAACTATCCTTGGATTTTGGAATAGCCCTATACAAGCGCACCACACCCTCTTCAACCTTTAACTACTTTGGAAGATAAATCAGGTCCAAGCCTCGCTTGAACCTTATTTCTCTCCAAAACCCTAGTCTTTGTGTTGATGGCAAATCTTTATTCTCAATAATTAACTCTCGTATTTTACTATGCATAAATAACATCTATTTATAAAAAAATATAAGCCTTAAAACTAGGAACAAATATGCTCTAATTCAAAATAAAATGACAATATTTTCATCAAATCTTCGGCACACGAACCGGTTCAAACCAATCTTGTATCGGTTCAAAGAACCTTTAGATTTCTCATCTTGCACCAGGCACCGGTGTATTCTGAACATACACCAGTTCATGTTTCCTTGACACGTCTTGCACCGATTCAACATACTTAAATTCTTCCTTATTTTAATTAAGTTAACTCTCATAGTTGTGTTGCAAAAAAATTGGAGTACATGCTTGTGGAACAAATGAGAGGAGAATCGGAGAGAGGGGGTCGTGGCCATAAAGTGTGGGTAAAAAGATAATCATGTTCTCACTTTTATTTCCAAAAAAAATAAAAAATAAATATATATTAGAGGCTATTTAAAATATAAAAATATGGTCATGCACCTTGCCGTGAACCTCGTGAATATATAAAAAATTCCACACAATAAAATAAACTCATCAATTAAAATAATAAAAAACAAATTGTGCCCTTCGTGGAACGCGTGCAAGCTCTTGTTATAGAAAAAAAAAACCAACTTGAAAGTGTTCTCACTTCTATTATGCACCAAAAACACAAACAAAAAAGCTTATTTAACCATGAAGCCTATTTTATCTTTAACCTTTTCTTTCTTCCTCTTTGTTTTAATCTCCAATCTTTCGCCAGCTTTATCAAATGATGCTGTTGAACAAGTATTAGACTCTCTTGGTAACCCCATTTTTCCGGGTGGAAAATACTACATTTTTCCAGTTTCTCAAGATGAGACATATGGTGGAGGATTAAGACTAGGAAAAACTGGTGATTCAGATTGTGAAATTACTGTCTTACAAGATGACAATGTAGTTATCGATAGTATACCAGTGAAATTCAGTATACCAGGAATAAGTCCTGGTATAATCTTCACTGGTACACCGATTGAGATTGAGTTTACAAAGAAGCCTCGTTGTGTTGAATCATCAAAGTGGTTGATATTTGTTGATGATGTTATTGAAAAAGCTTGTATTGGTATAGGTGGTCCTGAAAATTATCCTCATTTTAAAACAGTGAATGGTACATTTAATATTAAGAAACATGAATCTGGATTTGGTTATAAGCTTGGATATTGTGTGAAAGATTCTCCGACTTGTTTGGATATTGGGAAATCTAGATCTGGTAATGTAACGGAGGAAGGTGGATTACGTTTGAATTTGACTCATCAAGTGGCTTTTGCGGTTGAGTTTGTTGATGTTACTCCTTTTGAAGATAGAATTAAGTCTGTTGCTTGATATATACCTTGATTTTGTTAGTCTAACTAATGTAATCTTAATTCTTGTTTTGAATGCCTATAAGTTTGCATAATGCAAGCATTGAATAAATAATCGTTGTCCATGTACTGTGTGTTCCTTCCTTAATAATTGCGCGCACTTCCATTTGTAGAATATTGGTTGTTTCACTATAGTGCAAGAAAGGGTTTTTGAATACTCTAGGTAATATTGGCTCTCTAATTGAGTGAAACTCATGTGAGCTTCACGGATCCAGATTCTGTGCATTTTTTTTTTATGCAGTCGTGAAATCGCTCAATTTATAATCATCCGATCAAGATCGGACGGCCACGATTTAAACTAACTGCATTTGATTAAATATTTGATCATGATTGGACGGTTGCAAATCGACTGCATCAAGAATTCGACTGCACTAGATCCAATTCCGAGCTTCACACAATATGCGAGATCTATTTATAAATGAAGGAGCACTAATTCGGTGTTTGGCCGTGGTTAATTAGCCATGGTTATTATAGTTTTGGATATTATAGTCATTTACCACGGCTTAACTGTGTGGCTAAAATAATAATCAAGATTTTAAATTATTTTTCTTTCATCACGTGCGAACACTAATTTTTGTCTGCTATCTGTTAAATATGCTAGGATCACATCGCCAAAAGTTAGCTCATAGGGTGAGGTTGCCCTCATATTTATACACTTCACATCCTGAGAACCTAAGCAATGTGAAACTTCAAACAAACCAACAACACAACTACATATTCCAACACTCAGTCTCACGCCTAGCGTGGTCCTGGGTCAAATGCCTATATTGTAGCCCTTAACCTGACTCTGATACCATCTTAGAAATGAGAGTTGGGCCTAAATCATCCTCACAAAACTGGCTTGTAAGGTGAGGATTGCCAGTTGCTTATAAACAGTTGTCAATGTCATCTCATATCCGATGTGGGACTTTAACACACCCTCCACATCCAGAACTGAACAAGTTGGAATGTGGACTCGACAACAACGGGTTGCTCAAATAACGGGTAGTCCAATGGATCTTAGAGAGACTCTGTGATGAGATCATGAGTTCATTAAACATGTGGAAGAAAACTTATAAAAAATGCACTAAAATATTTTGGATGATGAATGTTTTAAGCCCAACTTGAAGCCCAATTCACATGAAAAGAAGAATTTATGGGTTATTTTTGTGGTCTAATAATATTGGACTAAATAGAAAAAAATAATTAAGTCCAATTTTATATGTAATTTTCGTTTTTTTGTATTGGGAGGATTTTTAGATTACCTTTAGTTGCTCCATAGGCTCTCTAGATGCTTTTTAGTGGTGCACTAAGTCATTATAGTGGCTAGTGGAAATTTATAAGCGTGCTAGTGGTCATTTTCTAAGGGCCATGATGAATGTAAGGTAGTGGACAATAAATCGTACTATGTAAGGATAGACTATAAATAGGACTCTCATGTACTTCTCAAAGAACAACTTAAATATTATTATCAATTTGAGAGTTTTCTTGTGAGAACTTTTCCTTTGTTCTTGTGATAAGAACTTTATAGTGTTAGTTCTACCGACAGGTCGCGGTTAGGGTCGCACTTTATTTGAGAACTTTGGTTCTACCGGCAGGTCGCGGTTAGGGTCAAGTTCCTTTTTCCTATTTTTCAAGACGATCCCTAGCAGTCGCGTATCACTCTGATACCATCTTAGAATTGAGTATTGGGTCTAACTCAACCCTACAAAAGTCAGCTCATAGGGCGAGGTTGCCCTCACATATATACACTTCACACTATCACTTTCCCAATTTCAATCTTCACGCTATGGATTCCCAATTTCTCAGTTTCATTATTCTTCGAAATTCACAATCTCTCAGATTCATTCATCTTCCCTAATTCCTAAATATTCAACGATCTCTCTTCCTTCTCTTCGATCCCTAACCACTCCATCCATCTTCTTCTTCCCTAACCTCGTTGAACCATCGATATCGATGATTCAGCCACTGATTCATCCACTGCTCTCTCTCTCTCTTCTCTCGTTGAGCTATTGCATGAATCACAAATTCATTTTTCTTTTTTTTCATCTAGCTGTCACAATGCTTCAAAGACTTGTATCAGTTAGGTTTTATTTTGATTTCCCTCGTAAGATTTTCCTTTCTGATTTTTTATTATTGTGCCCGAATTTTATTTATTTTGCTTTAATTTTACTTCTTCTGTTAGGGTTCAATTTGATTTCCTTGATCCATTCGCATAGGTTAAAAGGTAAATTGAAATTTGTTTCAGCTGTGTATAATATCAAACATCTATAGTTTCAATTGATGTTAAATTGATAGTCTGCATCGTAGTTCATTATGATGAATCCTAATGAACTAGAATTAGTGTTCTAAAGTTTATTTCACGGAATCATGATGAACTAGGTCTTCTTTGATGTTTGGGTGATGAGACTATAGTGGAAGCAGTTGGTCCTGGATCGAGTTGTAAAGTTTCTTGGGTAAGTTGGTCGGCGTATTACTAAAAGATTCTGAATTTATCTTTAACGATGAATGTTTAAAAGCGTTCCAACAATTAAAAACAGCTCTTATATCCGCACCCATTATCAAGCCACCCGATTGGAGCCTACCCTTTGAAATCATGTGTAACGCTAGTGATTACGCAATAGGTGCAGTTCTAGGACAAAGAAAAGATAAGAAACTTCATGCAATCTATTACGCTAGTAGAATCCTAGATGCTGCGCAAATGAACTACGCCACCACTGAAAAAGAGCTCCTCGCTGTCGTATTCGCGGTCGATAAATTTCGACATTACCTAATAGGATCCAAAATAATCATCTATACTGATCATTCCGCTATTAAGTACCTATTAAGTAAGAAAGACGCTAAACCTAGGCTATTAAGATGGATTTTACTTTTACAAGAATTTGACCTACAAATCCTAGACAAGAAAGGAACCGACAATGTGGTAGTCGACCACTTGTCAAGAATAGAAAACATCGAGCATGAGTTAGTACCAATCAATGATGATTTCCCTTACGAACAACTCATCGCTCAGTTAGAGAGTATCTCCGCCAAATTATCCCTTCACGAAACTAATACCATGCAACAAATAGGCGAAGTTCGCTCCTGCAAAAACACTCTACCTTGGTTTGTTGACTTCGTTAACTATTTAGCAGCCGAAGTACTCCCACCAAATTTATCTTATCAGCAAAAGAAGAAATTCTTCCATGACCTTAAATACTATTATTGGGATGAACCTCTACTCTTTAAACGAGGTCCTGATGGTATCTTCCGTCGTTGTGTCCCTGAGGAAGAAATTCAAGAAATAATTTCCCATTGCCATTCTGCCCCTTATGGAGGGCATGCTAGCACCTCAAAGACATGTGCCAAGATCTTACAAGCAGGATTCTTTTGGCCTACCCTATGGAAAGACGTCTGAATCGCTATTAAAAATTGTGACTGATGGCAACGCACCGGCAACATCTATAGACGCGAGGAAATGCCACAAAAAGGCATTTTAGAGGTAGAAATCTTTGATGTGTGGGGAATAGATTTTATGGGACCTTTCCCATCTTCTGGTGGAAATAAATATATACTTGTTGCTGTCGACTACGCTTCTAAATGGATTGAGGCCATAGCCTCACCAACTAATGACACACAAGTAGTGGTCAAAATGTTTAAAAATATAATCTTCCCTAGATTCGGTACACCCCGTCTAGTCATTAGCGACGGTGGTTCCCATTTCATATCTAAAATCTTTGAAAAATTATTAATCAAATATGGAATCAAACACTGAATAGCAACCCCGTATCACCCACAAAGTAGTGGGCAAGTAGAAGTTTCGAATAGAGAAATTAAAAGAATTTTAGAAAAAACAGTTGCTACTAGGAAAGATTGGTCACATAAGCTTCCCGAAGCTTTGTGGGCCTATAGGACAGCCTTTAAAACCCCTATAGGAACTACACCGTATAATCTAGTTTATGGAAAATCGTGCCATCTACCAATAGAACTCGAACATAAAGCTTTTTGGGCTATCAAGGCACTAAACATGGATTATCAAGCCGTGGGAGAGAAAAGAATTCTCGATCTTCACGAACTCGAAGAACTACGAATGAGCGCTTACGAAAATGCTAAAATTTATAAAGAGAGAACTAAAACATGGCATAACAAGCGCATACTTAAAAGAGAATTCAAAATAGGAGAACTAGTGCTTCTTTTTAATTCTAGACTAAAACTTTTTCTAGGAAACCTCCGTTCCCGTTGGTCCGGACCTTTTGAAATAACTAAAGTTTTCCAAAATGGCGCTTTTGAAATAAAGAACAAATTAAATGAAATTTTTACCGTTAATGGACAGCGTCTAAAGCACTATTTTTGTCCTAATGACTCAGATTATTATTCTAAGATAAAATTACATGAAACAAACCCTATAACTTAGAATTTTTAATCTCGAATAATCGAGCTACTGACGTTAAACAAAGCGCTGCATGGGAGGCAACCCGTGACTTCTTTTTACTTTTTACGTTTTGCTATTTACTATTTACTTTTTATATTACTTTATTTACATTTCATGACTTTAACTAACCCGTTTGGCCATTTATCTTTGAACTAATTGATGTTATATATTTTCTCTCTAAAAAGAAATGGCCTATCGTGATAATTACTTTGTTAAATTTGGGAGTGAGAGTCAGAGAATCCGCTTCGGAAGACTGTTCGAGAAAGAAATGTCGTTCCAGATTTATCCTGAAAATCGCACAATGACGGCATTAGGAATCTCCGAAAGCGTGAACTACATGATTAACCAGTTGGGATGGAGCAATCTGAATCTGTACAGTCTCCCTTCCTATCATAAGCTGACCCTTGAATTCTTGAGCTCTTTCAAATACGACCCTGACTACGGATATTCTATCCATAAGGGCCTTGCTCGTTTTAGGCTTTTTGGAGTTCCCTACCGCTATTGTCATAGAGAGATAGCCGAGCTTATGAATGTACCCAATGGCCATGACGCTGCAACTAAAATACAAGAAGATGAATTCATGAACTACGAGCTTCGCAACTTTTGGGGGAGCATCTCTGGAAATCCAAACGATGAACCTGAAGACCGAATCAACCCTCAGATCCATAACCCAGCTATCCGTTACTTTCACATTATCCTCTCGCACACTATTTTGGGTAAACCAATAAATGACACCGCTGTTAGCAAAGAGGAACTATTTATCCTGTTATGCGCCTCTCAAAGACGTCCACTTGCATCGTAACTTTCATCTTGGCAAATTTTAACAAGATAATTGAGAGCACGAACCACCACATCTGCATCGGTGGTTTCGTTACCTTACTAGCTAGAGCCATAGGTCTCCACACCGATTTAAATCAACTTATAACTTTTGGAGCACCCTTATCCAGTGGTTTCTGATATTTGGACATTACTTTCTGCTTTAACCATAGCCTTATCGGTAACCTAGGACCACCACCTTATACGCTAGTTATAAATCACTCTCCAGTCCACCTTATTACCTTACCAAATCCTAAAAAGACAAGCATCCATGACAAGAACAATTGGCTTTATGATTTGGAGGGACAAGATGAAAGTGATCCTGAAACACCTCTGTTTTACTACACACCTGGACCCTTATCACCTATTCAACCTGCTGAATCTTCAAACCAACTACCCCCTCAGGTTGATTATAATACTGGTATAGCCAATTTGGAGACAAAGACAGCAACACTTCGCGAAGATTTTCAATGCTTTATGGATCTCGTCATCCAACAATTCGACAAATGCTCAGTGGAGTTTGCTAATCATGCAAAGATTCTCGCCGACAAACGTGGCTAGAAGTCATGAATATTCTACAACGTATTTCTTCTTCTTCGCCCAAACATTGAGAACAATTCTTTAAATAAGTTTAGGGGAGAAGAAGATTATTTTCTAATTTCTTCTATATTATTATGATTTAAACTATTTCTATTTGCATTAGCAATATTCAAAAACAAAAATAAAAATTATTATTATTATTAGTACTTTTACGTTTACTTCGTATTTTTATTTTTACGTTATTTTTACCTTTCCATTATTTTTATGTTCACACTTTATTAGTCTATCAGTTTCACAAACATGCATTCACTGATATTAATTTTTATGATCAAAACGTATACAAATATGCATCTAATTATAAGTTAATCTTGTGGTCAAAAATGTATTTTTCAAATAAAACAAAATCACAAAGCTGACACACCACACACAAAGGCATGGTGTGCGCCATGCATATCTATGAGTGTGTTTCTTTAAAAAGCAACATGGCGTGCGCCATGTGCTATATATATATATATGACCGTTGTTTGTTTGATTCATGAGACATACCCGTTGCTTTTCCTGCAAAAATTTCTTTCACATAGGCATGCATCCAATCAATTAAATGGTAGGCCATATATGTCCCAACGTTCCAAAATTTTCTATGGCTATATATACATGCATTGTCACTCTTCACAATCACACACTTACAATCTCAAACTTCATATTTCATAAGTTTTGCATACTTTATTCTACATATCATATATCACAAATGGATTATGAAATAGTATTTAGACAAAGATCAAATCAACAACAAGTGTATGAAGAGTTGCAAACAAGAGAAAATACCAACCAGGAATGCCGACGATGAAATTTTATCTAAACTAGGATTGCTAGATAGTGTCAATTATTTGCTTGAAAATACAAGTTTAAAACATTTCCTATCTCAGAAAAATCCAGTTTATCAGCAATTAACTCTAGAATTTCTTAGCTCTTTAATTCTCAATATTAATCCTGAATCTAGAAGTTCTAGTGGCAATGTTTATTTTCGTATGTTTAATGCTGATTATCATTTTAGTTTTAACGATATAGCCGACCTATTACATTTCCCTCATGCAAATGGCGTAGCATGTGAGGTCCCAGAAGATGAACATTGGCTAAATACCTTTAGCCTCTTTTGGAGAGGAGCCACAACAATCCAAACTGATAGTTACGAAGGAAATAATGCCTCCGCTATCCACAATCCGGCCTTACGCTATTTTCGCCAACTATTGACTAACACTATTTTTGGTCGCGCTAGTTCAAATAAAGTTAATTCTAAGGAAATGTTCTACATGTTTGCTGCCCTTAGACCAATTAGAGTCATCACTGTCTCGTTCTTATTTTCTCATATGCATTCAATAGTTTGTGCAAAACGCGGGGCAATAATTTTTGGTAGCTTAATCACAACCTTAGCCAAGGCCATGGGACTAGGACGACGTTTGATACACTTACCACATGTTCCACACAGCCTAATTAATGAATCAGTGTTTAGGACTATGAAATTGGTACGAAAACGAGACGACGGTAGATATGATTTAATGATTAGTAACCGCGTCTTTAATGACTTTATACTTCCTAACCCCGACCGAACAGATGTGCGAAATCCTTATAATCTTTGTTACGTTCATGATCCTGTGACTGATAGAGCTTCCACGCACATTTCTCAAAATGTCGCTGCTGGTGGGTACGCGCCACTCATTATACACCTGCACACAATACACATTTTTCTAACACTTTTGCAGGTAGTCCCTCCTCATCAAGACAGAGTACCATTGATGATATACTCTATGAATTACGTGCTAGAAACGCTATAGACGAAGAACGCGATGGACTCATATACGCTATGCATCAACAACAAGAGGAGATAATAGACGAAATACAGTTCGCCCGAGCCCAGCAAACAGAAATTCTGCATAACCAACATGAGATGCAGGGCTATTACAACCAATGGAAGAATTCAGAAGCAAACCGTCAGCAACAGCTAGACAATGTCATACAAGAATTAGGCGGTTTGAGACTTCAGTTCAACAACTTTCAAAATTATCAACAGCCTCCACCATGATTCTCCTACACGTCAGTTTCCACTCTTAAGTCGCAACAGTGAGGACACTGTTGGATTTAAGTTAGGGGAGTATTCTACTACTTTTACTTATTTTATTTTCCGCAATTTCAATTTTTATTAGTCTATTTTCCCTTTCGCATAATAAAATATAGCACTTTCTTGGTATTTTAAATTTTTCTTCTCTTGAGCCAAATTAAATTTTTTTCTAAAGATTTAGGATAATAGCTCACTTTGAAAGTATATAGGTTAAGGAGTGACGAGAAGCTGAGTTAAGGACATTAGGGAATTTTTTCAAGCAAAATCGGTATTTTTCCAACACTCAGAAGTCTCCCTAATATAGATATCAATTTGAATACCCATTGTGCCAAAATCTCTTGATTTAAATTTGAGGAATCCTTTAGTAGTTTATCTACCAGTCGGACACCATCTATATAAAGTCACACATTAAGTAGGTCAGTCGATGAATATAAGCGAAAAATCATGTAATGCAAGCAAATGAGGTCATACTGTGGTAATACGGTTAAACCTTAAAAAAATTGTGATAAATAGAAATAAAAATTCTATGAACAATGCTTGTCAAGTTAAATGCAAAAATTCGCATCATCAAGCTTAAATTGCAAAGCAAAAAATGAATATAGACGCTAACCGGCTTTCTTACCATGTGTGTGACATAGATAAAGGGTCTTAATGTGACTGTCTAGAATGAAAAAGGATGAAACAAAGGAGAAGATTTAGATTTTAGTACAAAGGCATGATCCAAATTCGGTATGTGTAAGATGGAGAACTTTGTGTGTAGTTTAAATACCCTTCTTGAGTGGATTTGCATCTAGTTAATTAATCTCGGCCGATCTGAACTTCTTACCACGTATGAGTATCTGTGATGTTGTTTTTCTCTGAATTTGTGTGTGTGAGTTGCTTACCATTTCAAAAATTTTCTACATGCAAGCTAAATTGCTTGAGGACAAGCAATGGTTCAAGTTTAGGGGAGTTTGATACACCTAAAAATGTGCTATTTATTTAGTTAAATTACTATTATATTTCAATTATTTTTATTTTGATTTCGAACTTTTATATTATGAATCGTTACTAAATGCTCTTATTTTATAAACACAGATGAAAATTAATAGAATTGAAGAAAGGAGCGAAAACGGACCAAAAAGACACAAAAAGGGGCTGCAAATAGCAACCCCACTACATGACAAACAGCCCACGCCCGCCATGCACTAGCTGGCGCCCGCCAGCCCACCACAAGAGGCTTGTGGCGTACGCCACCAAGCTTGGAGAAGAAGGAATGATCCTGGCGCACGCCAGGATCCAACGGTGGAAAATTTCAGCGATCCAAGTCCCACATCGGGCAGAAACAAACAATTGTAGTTCATATTTTAATATAAATAGGTCTCTTTCCTCCACATTCTAAACACACAACTTTGAACAATTGACTTGTAAAACGAGCACACCACTCGTATAGTCGGTTGGGGAAAGAGTACTCAGGCCTTAGTGCGGGAACTCTTTCTCTAAAGTTGCATTTTATTTTCTTTTGTACCGGCATTATACTTGAAGTTTATTCAGGTTCTTATTTTATTATTTTCTTGTTTTATTTTCTTTATTGCTTTTATTTATTTATGCTTTATTTATTTATTTGCTTTATGTTTTTATTTCCTGTTTATTTATTTATTTTGTCTTTAGTTTTAGTTTTAGTTATGTCTAGCTAATTTAATATTGCTAGGATGCGTAATTAGGAGCTAGTAGGAGTTCGGTAGTTAATTCGCGCGCCCGCTTTTTAACGAGTTTTCCAAAAGCAGTTTTTATTTTAACGACTATAATTTGTCACGAGAGTGAGAATTAATTAAAGTAAAATCAATACGGCGAGAGCATGAGATTTCTACTAGATAGTAAAAACTGAACATTGATTCTGATTCGGAAGCATACCACTTAGGATTAGAGTTAATTAAATTATATTTGGTTTTCAAAAAGTACTTTATTAGCGGATGCGAGGACGAGAGTTAAGCATCACCTTTATAATCTACAACACTAGTCAAGATTTGCGAGAGCTGAGATTGGTGTTTTTAAATCAATATAGTTTCGAAAACTATTCTTTTTATCAAAGCGCGAATTAAGCATCGAGCCTCCATTTTTATCAAAACTAGTAATACGCTTTATTAATCTTAAAACCCAAAAATACTTTCTCTTATTTTATTTAAAAATCCGAAAATATTTTATAATTTCCAAAACCCTCCATTTTACTATTTAGCCTTTGATTTACAACGTAACATTAGATAACGGTAGGTCGACTATTGGTCTCTGTGGGATCGATAATCTTTTATAACTACACGTGACAAGGCTGTATACTTGCAGTCACGTTCCGGTCGCATCATTTGATAACCCAAGTTTGAAAATAAAAAAGAAAAAAAAAAGATTATTTTCTTGGAGTTAGATCACTTTACTTATGATTCGAGCACAATGCTCATCATTAAGTTTGAGGTTGCTTTTCGAATTTGCAACTAATTATTTGGGGTAGGGGTACTAGAGAACTACAAAAAGAAAAAAGAAAAAAAAATGGTGTACACAAAAAGAAAACCCCAAATGAATTATGAAAAAAGAAGAAAAAATTGATAAATAAGTTCTCTAGTATGACAATGCTTGAAATTAAGGGGTGAAATGTTTGAATAATCCAATCTTGTGAAATAGGTGATCTTTGAAACTCTAAGTTTTTTTGCTTACCTTCCAAAAAACATCCACCCTACAACCTTAGCCCCGTTATAACCCTCAAGTCCTCGAAAAGGTGTGAACTCTTATGCATGTTGATTGAATTTTAGAATGATTGCAAGCCTACGGTAGAATGACTATGTTTATGTTGATTGAGTGAAATATAAACCATCTTTAAACAGGACAGAATGTGAGGGAGCGAAATGATTAAAATGTGGTCAATATTTGTGAAAAGTTCTTGATTTTTTTAATGTTAATCTGTGTGCGAGCAAATTCATGATAAGGATGATCACTGAAATGGTAATTGTGAGTGTCTGACTTGATTGGTTTTGATGGCTTTAAATAAAATTGTTGATGATAGTGCCAGGTTTTCCGATAGATGAAGATATTCCTTGAGGACAAGGAAAAGTTCAAGTTTGGGGTTGTGATGATTCCACATCATTACTATGTTTCTGACCTATTCCAAGACTTATTTATGAGGATTTAGTATATTTTTATTATGTTTTTACCCAATGATAAGTGGAAGTTACGTCAAGTACAAAGCTGCTGAAAGCACAAGAAAAGATTTAAAAGAATTAGTTTGTTATCAAATCTGTGTGTTAGATATGATTGGAAATTATAACTAACTTTGGAAAATATTTAAATAAAATTTAGTTTTAAAACAAATTTTGTTTAAAAGCTAATTCCAATCAAGATCCAAGAAAAACTGAAGTAAATCAACAGGAGCTGGATCTCTATTTAAAGAGACTCAAGCAAGAGTTTCAGAGGAGGATTTGACGGCGAAAAACAGCAGACTTTTGGAAGAAATTTCAGAGCTCCTTGTAATGCTTTCTTTCATCTTTATTGTTATAGATTCTTGTTTAATTATGTCCGGCTAAATCCTTATGATTGGTCTTTAGGGGATTCTAAATTGAATTTGCCTTGAACCATGTGATTTTCATATGTTATTTTAATGAATTACGAAGTTAGTTTCAATTAATTATTCTTTGTTCTTAATGCTTTGCATGACCCGATCAATTGTGCGATGATTTAAATAATTTGTTATACTATGATAATAGGAACAAATCATCGACATAGGAATAATTGTTCAATTAATCTTCACTTAAGTGATTTCGGTTGTTAATTGAGATTGAAAGGTTAAAGTTCAAATTCCTCACTTGATCATAAATCATCGTAAGACATTAGGGATTTATGATCAATGGAGAGGATTATGTTACCAAGACATTGGGCATAATCACTTTTTTTAATCAAATCTTGAAACGAATTTAGTAACTTTGTTAACATACATGATATTACCATGACGAATTTGAATTAGATGAACCAAAAGGGTCAATCGCTTCGCTTTTATTAGTTAAAACTTTATTTTCTTTCCAACCCTTATTAGTAAGCAACAAACCAAGAAAACCCCCCCTTTTATATTCATGTCAATTTACAAAAGTATAATTTCAAATCACGGTTGTTGATTTAACGCAATTCCAGTGGATACGAACTTTGATTTTATTACTTGACGACAATTTAGTTCACTTGCTAAATTATTTCATCAGTAATCAAGGACAAAGTTTGATATTGGAACGGAGAGTTACTCTCTCCCACAGAGTAGGTTCATTAACACCGAACTAGGTAAACAATTATGATTGTGTTCTTTACATTTTCGCGGTATAGTTTTTGTTATTGTTATTATTGTCAAAGTCCTTATTTGATTGTTTTAATCAAATTGCTCCACACACTAAGGTATGGGTGTGAAATTTAATGGAATTTGCAACACGAATGTATTGTGAAACTTTTTCATTGTATAGTTAGGTAGATATTGGGATAGCCTTTTGTATTTTGACGCTTAATTAGTGTCTAGGTAGTTGTTTAATTTAGTATTTTGATCGAGTACTACATATAATGTTCCTATAATGTTCCTATACTATTGTGGGATGAATAACTCTTGTACTCTAATTTCCATCTCATTTATATAAATATCCAAATATTTTGCTGTTAAAAAACACATATATCACTCTTACCCCTTAAAAAACATATAGATCTTATCCAAAAGTTTACAATATGATGAAACATGTGTCATATGATAGTTCTAAATATAAACAAAATATCACAATCAAAAACTAATGCAACTTGAAAGTGTTCTTTAATATTTCTTGAGGCAGATGTAAGTATAACACACCAAAACAAACAAAAAAGAAATTAACAAGATTCTTATCTTACTATTATAAGCACACGTTTCATATTCACCGGCATATTTCGGAATTGGATTTGCTGCTATAAAAGCAGCACCCAGTAACATGTTGTTCTATTCTCAATTGATTTTAACGGCTGCGATTGATTTGATTAGAAAAACACTGTTTTTAATCTTAACTATCCGATCTAAATTTAACGAACTATATTAAAAACTGCGTTAAACAACACCCTTTTGCTACTGCAGCAAATCGGAGTTTGCATATTTCCTCACCAAAATTTGTATCAGTTGTTAAAATACTTTAACATTACTCACGTGAGTCTCTGTAGATAAAGACAAAAATAATATTAAAGAACATATAAAAAAACATAAGGATGTGTTCCTCGTGAAGCAATTAAAAATTCCTCACCAAATCGATCACAATTATCAATTATAACATATTTACCTCTTCGTGGAACGCGTGCTAGCTTCTTTTGTTATTTAAAAAAGTCATACACCTAATGCATGAGCACTAATAAAAAAAAAAAATTATATTTTGACCGTGTATAAATTTTACAACATGTGTCAACCGATGAAACATGTGTCACATCATAAGGTGAATTACGTGAAGGACAAAATTTATATGCATTTTCATACATGCATTTTTTGTTGTTCCACTCATAAAATATTGGCTTTTGATGTTTTTTCATTTTTAAAAAAATAAAAGAAAACTATTTTTTAATTAAAATAAATACCACTTTGTGAGTAGAACAGCAAGAAATGCATATATGAAAATGCATGTAAGTTTTGTCCTCAAGTGAATTAAAAAAAATAGTGCACTCACTCATAAATTTTAGACCGTGTGATCTAATCAGATGGCTCAGATGTTTTTACAAGTTTTCATATTAAACAAAAAAAAAAGAATATCTTAAAATTGATCAAATCAGTTTGATTTTGATAGGACGGTTCTTGATAGATGATGCATGTAATTACAACTGCAATTAATCTAATTTCTGTTTTTTCTTTAGTTTACACCATCGATTATCTGACCCCAGGGGTGTCTCTAAGTTTTAGGAGGCTCTGTGCAAAATATAAAAGTGACCCTTTAATAAAAAACTTAATTTTTTTTAAAACAATCGTCGATTTAAATTACCAATAGTCAAATAATATAAAAATAATAATAATAATAGTAAAGGATTAAAACTAGGAATAAGAACTTACAAAAAAAAAAACTAGGAATAAGAAACATTGTCATGTTGAAACTAGGAATAAATAATTTTTTAATAAAATTGAAAACATAATCTCCAACGTTACTTATTGCCTTTTTTTCTTTTAGAAAACTGGGCATGAGCCTTACAATATTATAATGTAATTAATTTTTACGCCCCTAAATTACTAATTTCCTTACAAATTATTATATATAGAAGCAGATGTAACCCACCAAAACACAAACAAATTAGCAAAGTTTATTTCTTATCTAACCATGAAGCATGTTTCATCACTCACCCTTTCCTTCCTCCTCTTTGTTTTCTTCACCAATCTTTCACTAGCATTTTCAAATGACGATGTTGAGCAAGTGCTAGACATAAATGGTAACCCCATCTTCCCAGGTGGCCAATACTACATTTTACCAGCACTTCGCGGCCCCGGAGGTGGAGGAGTAAGGATAGGCAAAACCGGAAATTCAAAATGTCCTGTCACTATCCTACAAGATCGTAGAGAAGTTAAAAATGGTCTACCAGTAAAGTTCACTATACCAGATATAAGCACTGGTATAATCTTCACTGGTACACCAATCGAGATTGAGTTCTTTAAAAAGCCTAATTGTGCTAAATCGTCAAAATGGTTGGTATTCGTTGACAATGTCATTCAGAAAGCTTGTGTTGGTATTGGTGGTCCTGAAAATTATCCTGGTGTGCAAACATTAACAGGCACATTTAATATTCATAAACATGAATCTGGATTTGGTTATAAACTTGGATTTTGTGTTAAGGGATCACCTACGTGTTTGGATATTGGAAGGTATGATAATGAAGAAGCTGGAAAACGTTTGAATTTAACTGAACATGAATCTTATCATGTTGTGTTTGTTGATGCTGCTTCTTATGAAGCTGATGAGTATATTAAGTCTGTTGTTTAAATTTCTAATTAGCCATAATAAAGATTATGTGTAAACTTAGTTTTTGTTGTGTTTAACTTTGTTGTTGCGCAATTTAAGCTATAATAAGTGGACTAAGATATTTTTGCACTTTTTGTATTGTTCATGTATTCCCTATTCTAATTGTTCTTGGCTGTTTTTTTTTTTTTTTTTGCCTTTTCCAAATTCATAATTTAAATTTTTTTAGAGGAGGTAAATGAGGGGTTAAGTTCAAAAGAGAAAAGATAAGGTTTTTAATTTGTTGTTTTTTTTTTTGGTCAAGTAGCCTAGCGGCTTGAAATTTCACCCTTAAAGTGGATAAGTGGGATGAACCGGGTTCGAACCCCGGTCCCCTGCATATATAATGCGGTGTCCAACCAATTGAGCAAAACTCATGGGACAATTTGTTGTTGTTGTTATAATGGCAAAATACAAGAATTCAACCGATTAATTTCATATAACCTAGTGATTTAAGTCAAGTAATTAATAAGCTGTATTTAACAAGTAAATCGTTTAAAAGAATTCGAATTTGATTCTTAAGGGAGAGAATAATTTTTGTCAAATTTTACTTACCTTCATATCAAACTTTAAATTTTCGTTCCCTTAAGACCAAACTCTAAATCTTCAGCACACATTTATTTTATTTTATTTTTTTTGTCTTAGAAGAAGTGGTATTCCACTGAAATTAAACTCACAATAATTGTGAGATCCTGGGTTCAAACCCGGGTCACGACGTCCGGCCTAACAATTTCGACATTTTTGCCAATTGAGCTAAGACTTATGTGACTCAGCACACATTTATTTAAATATGGGTTTTAAATGATTTTTGTCATTATTAAAAATAAAATATTTAATTGAACCAACGTTAAAGGTTTGAAACTGAAATATGTTAACAAATCACTGATCTAGTGATAAAAATTTAAATAGTATGTTAAAAATTTGGTGTTTGATCTTCAATATGATAAAAAGGTATAAATCTAAGGATATGGCCACGAGGAGATCGTGGGATCTGGATTTGATGCTGTTGTCTAATCACGTAGTTTGGTGCTGTTTTTGATCTCAGCCGTCCGATCAAGATCGGACGTCTGAGATCATTTGTTGTCAAAAGTAACATCAAATGATCTCAGACGTCCAATCTTGATCGGACGGCTGAGATCCAAAACAGCACCAAATTATATACTTTTACAACAGCATGAAATCTATTTCCGAGCTCGTGAATATATATCCTTACAAAGTTGGTAAACAAACATATAAAACTAAGGATATGTCCGGATCCACGATGTACTTTCATGAATAAAAATATGGCCACGAGGAGCTCGTGATTATATTTTAATGACAAACAATCTAAGGCATTGAGTGTCAAGGGAACCAAGGCCAAAATCACAAGGAAAAAAAACTCTTAAGAGAGAATAGTTTTGGTCCTTCAGCTTGTAGTTAGCGATCGATTCTTGGCTTATGCATAGAATTCACTTTGTGCGTCCTCAGATAAATATTAATCATCAGTAATATTAGTGAAAACTTCATACCAATATTATAGTATAAGAGAAAAATAATAACACTCAAGATAAGAATCTCCGACATATAGTGCTGTGATTTGATTAGAGTCACACTAATAATACTAAGGCTAAAATGCAGTTTTGGCACCCCAAGTTTCACAATTGTATGATTTTGGCCTTCCAAGTTTCAATGGTGCGATTTTAACCCTCCAAATTTCACAATTGTGCGATTTTGGGCCTCCAGGTTTCAATTGTGCGATTTTGGCCCACTAAATTTACCCCCTTTTGCATTTGTTATCTCCCGTTGACTTTTTTGATAAATAATTGCTTATGTGGCATTTGAAAAAAATAAAATAAATAAAAATTAGTTTTAAAAATAAATAAATGTATTATTTTTTAAAAAAGTTTTAATCATTATTGTTTTTAAAAAATACAGTTTATAAATTATTTTTTAAGAAAATTTAAAACAAATTAAAATTTAAAGTATGTTTTAAAATTAAAAAAATGTATTAAATTTTTTTAATAAAAGGTTGAATAATTATTTTAATAAAACAGTTTAGAAAGTTTTAAAAATAATTTAAATTATTTGTTCATTAAAAAATTTGGAAACTATTTTTTAAAGCAAAATCATTTTATAAACTACATATAAGAAACAAAAACTTATTTTATAAGTTTTATTTAAAAAAAAAAAAAAAAAGCAATTTTTCATTTACTTTTAATTTTGAAACATCTTTTTAATTTTAATTTGTTTTTAAAATATTTTTTTTAATTTTAAAATGCCACATAAGCAATGGAGGGCTAGCAAATGCAAAATGAGGTAAACTTTGGGGGCCAAAATCGCACAATTGAAACACGGGGACCAAAATTTTACAATTGTGAAACTTAGAGGGTTAAAATCGCACAATTGAAACATACGTCTGAAAGAATGAGCAACTTTCCGTTCCACCAATATAAAGAGTTTTATTAAAAAAAATAAAAAACAAATACAAGAAATTAACCTTCAATCATAATTCTATTATTTTTCGAATATCTCGTAAACAAGAGACTCAATAATTTAGATTTCTAGAGGTTAATGATGATTTGCCCAATCCTAAAATTGTACTAACAGAAAAATCCGTTTTCTCTCTCTAAAACTGCATATAGACAATGCTTTTTGTATTTTTAAAAACGTTGTCTAATGCTAGATCTTAGACAGCATTTTTTGTAAATTTAAAAGTGCTGTCTAATATGAAACATAATTTTTTTTAGACAGCGCTTTCACAATAAATGCTGTCTAAACGTTTAGTGTTTCTTTTCAAGCTCTTCTGTAAACAAGCGCTATCTAAAGTACGCTGTCTAAGGGTGCACTTTAGAAAGCGCTATATATGTAAGGTGAAAGTGCTGTCTAATGTGTATTTTTTGGTTTTCCGGATTTTTTTTAATTATACAAAATAACGCGCTGGAAAACGTTATACCTTAGACAACGCTTTTTCCACAAGTGCTGTCTAAGGATTCCTTGTTTCTTTTTAATAGCGTTTTTTTTTAATAAGAGATGTCTAAGGGGCGCTGTCTATTCCACATTTTGTAGTAGTGAAAAATTTCGAGCTAATAAAAAATTGTTGTCATTCAATTTTCGTAATTTTTTCTAGTTAAATTTGAACCAAATAAAACTGATAAAGAACATTTTAATTTAATTTGATTCATTCGAATTGAGATTTGTTAAAACAACAACCGAGTATTATTTAACCTTTAAAGCGAGCACACTGCAATTAAGTTATATAATGGAGAAAAACACAGTTAAAGAACTTAATATGTGAATATATTTCTTTAAAATGGCTAAATCCGACATTAAAATACACTGAAAATAGAATAGAGAGAGTATTCTATTTTTTTTTCTAATAATATTATTGATTATTTTATCACATGATTTAATAAAGTTTTATTTATTCTCTAAATTGTTGTGCTACTTAATTTATCAAAAACAATAAAACGTGCAGCCTTTTTCTTTTTTTTATGATAGAAATTTGTGGCCTTTTCTCAACTAAAAACAAAACGTGGAATTGAAGGTATAATTTAGAAGTAACTTTACACCCCCACCCTTAAAAGGTATCTATATTACACTACTCTCCCCTCATATATATTGAAATATACACTTTCCCCCTTGTATGAAATATATTGGAAAGATTACACTCTTCCTTTGATAGAAGTTTGAATTTCATTCTCGTCCCCCTTATATTAATACACAGGGTCCGTTTAGAATGTTCCCATATTTTTTATTCACATCATTAACATGTAATTCTAAATGATGTTACAAACTATAAAACTATACAAAAGTCAGAGAAGGCAAGAGATACAGAGAATAGAGAGAGTCAGAGAGAAAGTGTAAAGAATAGAATACCTAACTCTCCTGTGAAGGAAAGTTTATATAGTTGCCCCCCAGCGTTGGGCCAAAGGTCCTCTTAATGGGCCGTGATGAGCAGTCCAATAAGAGTGACTGACAAGATAGCTGCTTGAATAAAGGGGAAAGTTGTTGCCAGTTGTTATCCTGCTTGAGCGGTTCCACAATCCTAGGAAGAGTAGATAAACTTTGTGGATTCGTGTCGTGGAGCACGTGCGTGCTAGGCTGACGAGCAGGATTGGATCCTTGTTGGGTCTGCCCCGTGACCCGAGCAGGAGTAGATTTGGGCCAGCTCCTGACCCAGTCTAGAACAGGAGCCCCCCAAGCCATTGCTCCTAGTCATAGGAGTAGTGGCTTTAGGTTTGAGTTTGTATGCCGAGGACAAAGTATTTCGTTTGTCCTCCCCTTTTTACGAGGAGATGCTCGCGGGGAGCCTTAAGGAGTAGTGATTACGAGGAGGAGTTCGTCGTGAATTCGAGCTCGTAATCCTACTAGTTTTGCTCGCAAAGAGGCCCTTGTGTCGAGGACGTTTTACGAGGAAGTGTTTCCTACAACGCCGAGGAGAAGTTTGAAATCATCTTTTGTTTCGAGGATGTGCTCGCAGCAAACTGTATGGTTGTTGTGGGGCGATTTTTCTGTGCCCATACTATGACAGGGAGAGCATTTCGTTGGGGATGACAAAGAGATCCTCGATAGACATGTGGTCTGTTGAAGTGATTTGAAAAAACAGACGTTTCGTTTAATCTTGACACGTGTCACCGCTACGAAAAGGTACCATAATGACCTATGGCTAGGGGTTATGAGTGGCGTTGTTTTTTGAGGATGCGCGTTTGCCATTGGATAAACGCGACCTTTGGTTCCCCATTTGATTAAATCAGGGCCTTTGGATCCACTTCATCACAGTCGTTAGATCTGGTGATGTGATTTTAGGAGGTGTGCCGTTTTATTTTACGCATGCAGGCTCGTGGAATGGTTATAAATAGGAGGGAAAAAGGAGTCTTTACACCTTTGCTCATTTTCTCCTTCATTTCCTATTGCTGCTGTTGCGTTCTTACTTCAGAGAGCTTTAATACTTCACAACTTCTTCAAAATTTGCATTTTTATCACACCAAAAGGTATGGCTTTTGCTGATTTCTTCTTGATTTTACTTTCCTCAGCTTATGTGTATTGTATTTAGGATTTTTGTCTCTGTTTTTGAACTTGGGTTTTGGGTGGTTTTGCCACTGTGTTGGTGGTTGGTGGTGGTTTTTCAATTGGCAAAAGCCACTTGCCTTTGTTACTTTTAGGTATGTTTTGGTGTTTGGTGGTAGTTTTGCCACTGCCAAACGCCATTTTGAGCGTTCATTCCGAACTATTTAGATCAAAGGGTGTTTTCTGGGAAAATGGTGATGAATACTGATGAACATGATGATGAACATCATGAAGAAGATGAACAAATTCTAGGAATTCTGGGTTTTGTGTCAGGGACAAAGTTTGTCCCTTCGTTTCTGCTCGAAAGCCAAGCACCAGCGAACTTCGAGTTCGTTGGAAACCTTTTTCGGGGACCTTCTCCCTGTTTTGAACTTCATGGAGTTGTATTCGCTGGGAATATTTTTCGGGGACCTTCTCCTCGTTTTGAACTTCACGAAGTTTGCTCGTTTTCACAAGGAACTATTTTTAGAGAAATTTCTCCCCGTTTCGGGACCTTGTTCGGGTTTCAGTTGTGTCTGCCAATTTTGTCGGGGACCTTCTCCCCGTTCTGGCGTCCTCGAAATCCCAAATGCTCCTCGTGGTTTAACTTGTGTTTTACTTTGCCATTTGATGGGGGCTTTGGCTGGGGACAACGTCCTCGCCCTGTTTTACGCCCTTTCACTTGAACTACGGTGGAAGGTTAGATTTGATCGAATTGTCGAATTCACTTTCTTTCGCTGCTTTTTAGGTACATCATGGCGGATATCGAGTAGCCCGTGGGGAGCCATCGGCAAGTCGAGACAATAACAGACCCCGAAACTGGCTCGGGTAACGTTGCGCCCGAGCCGCGGGATATAGCCTCGGTTTTAATTCAAGGGGATCTGAACCTACACACCATTGTCGAGGAGAGGGGCGAAGGTGACCTGGAGAATTGGGAATTTCACACACCCGTAGAAGGGAAGAGGATTTGCTCAGAGTTCTCCAAGGGCGGGTTCTCTATGTACGAATTGACATTCAAGGATTTGGAGTTTAGACTGCTCTTTAGTGATCTAGCCGTAGGACTATTTGACAGGCTAGAGTTGGCCCCTTCTCAACTTCATCCGAACTTGTTGGCCTTCATCAGGGCCTTTGAGATTTTGTGTGATTACCTGACTGTCGAGCCCACTTTTCCTCTATTCTTTCGGATATTTAAGATTCAGAGGAAGACGATGAGGGAAAGGCCAGATTGGGTGTCCTTGAAGCATCAGCAGGAGAAGATTTTTAGGATGTTCAAAGACTCTTTCCAGGGATTTAAGGAGAGATACTACGTGGTGAGACCCGTATCCCTGGAAGCTCGGAAGTCCATCTACAAGACCGTCATGACTCTGGGCGAGGAGGGGGTTCCATTTCCTCAGGAGGCTCCCTGTTTCCCTCTTAGCTGGTCGGATAAGTATTTCACATTGTCGACCGATTCTTACTTGGTTAGGGATGATGTCCTCTCCGCGGCAGAGCGTGCAGGGTTTGAGCTGATTAAGAGTTATGTGGCCAGCTTTAAGCATGTCACCTTCATGACAGGGGCGGGTGTCCCAGCGAAGGACGAGCATGGGAACGCGAGGGTCGAGCCTCCTTTCGTGAATACTAAGTCCCTGCTCGAATGCACGAGCAAAGAAGCTAGGGTTTCGTTGCTGGATTTTTATTTCAAGCTTCCTGCTCGCATTTGTCTTGTATTTTTGTTTATATATTGTTTGTGCATATTTTTGTTCTCCTCACTTTGCTAACTCGTATTACATATCAGGTGCGATCATACCAGTACTAATGCACCGGATCCCATCAGAACTCCGCAATTAAGCTTCCTTGGGCGAGAGTGGTACTAGGATGGGTGACCTCCTAGGAAGTCCTTGTGTTGCATCTATTTTCTCGATTTTTTTTCTTTTATTACTACTATTTTTTATTTCATCTACTTTTCACCATGTTATAAATTTTATCTTTCAACTTTTTGCGATGTTAATGAAAAAAAATCGATTTTTAGTCAACTTTCTCGGATTTCTCCAAAATTTCGTTTGAAAATTAAGAAAATATGCAGGTGGACTGCCCGAACCGCTGTTTCCAAGGTCATTTCGTCCAGACAGACCACTCCTGCGAGCTTCTCCTCTCCGCTTGGAGCCAAGCAGAGTCCCTCGGTGGTGATGCCTCCTCCTTCCAAGAGGGCCAGGGATGAGGCTGTCGAGGAAGAGAAGAGGTTCATCTTTCCCCCCGCTTATGGTATGAGAGGGTACATGGAGCAGCACCATCCGATGGTGTTGACGTTAGAAAATGAGTTCATCATGAAGCACGACTCCGAGGAGTTGGTAGCTCAGCTTGCCAAGGATTTGGCTGCCACTATTCGTCTGGCGGAGACATCTATGATGCTGAATGAGAGGAGGCCGAGTAGAGAGATGGAAAAGCTGGTGAAAAAGAATGACAAGTTGGTGGCTGAGGTCCTCAAGCTTGGGAATACCGTGATTGACCTAAAGGTGAAGCAGGAAAATTATTCTAATCTTGTTGTTGTCCTTCTTCGTTCTGAGAGTGCGCTCGAGAAGGTCGAGAAGGAACTGGTCGAGCTAAAGATCGGTTATGCCGAGGAGAAGAAAGGGAAATAAAAGGTGGAGGATGATTTGAAGTCCATAAAGCAAATGATGGCCCCTGCTGAGGACGAGCCTGAGCGTGCCCGGGGTTTGACCACTCGAGCAGAGCTCGTGGACGAGATCCGGGTTCAGATGGAGAACGTTTTTAGAAGTGCCAAATATGGATTCAAAAATGTTCTTGCCCAGCTGAAAATTGTCAACCTTGGGTTAATCACTGAAGGAATCGGACTGCTGCGGAAGGTCGAAGATGCGCAGATTGTTATCCCCGGGCAGTATAGGCGGATAGAGCAAGTTGATGAAGATGATGAAGACGACGATGAGGAGCAAGAGGAGGAGATGCACGAGGATGGAGATGAAGAGGGCCAGGGCGAAAGTTGTTGGAACAAGAAACGTTTTCCAAACAAACCCTATGAACTTAATGAGGTTTTGATGATAACAAAGTATTATTGCTAAGATGGACAACACTAATAATTTACTTGAGTGTGCAGAAAGAAAAAAGATAGAATCTGAGAAGTCAAGAATATAATATAAGCATCTGAATGACTTAGAAGGTCTGAGTTCACCAAGAAGCGCTTTACAACCTTTCAGAGGACAAAGACTCTCAGAAGCCAGAGGAGTCTATCAGAAGCCATACATTATGCACTCAGAAGCTACAACGATCTTAATATCAACAACTCTGATAAGGCCACGTCTCAAGATATTCCCGTTACGCTTAAAGATATGATGAGATGACCAATGCAAAGCAAATCCATGTCATCTAAATCAGTCAAAAAGGGAGTTGAAGACAATGGTAAAATATTACCTCTTCTGTGCAAACATCTACCTTCGATGAACAAAGGAGCATAAGTTGTTTGCCTATTTTGGGAAAAAGACAAAGATAACTTTCCAGGCAAATTGCTGTACTTTCAACGGTCACATTTCAAACGTGTCTATTTAAACTGTCTATAAATTGAAGACCTCTTTGAATGGACAAAGTGTCGAGAACGAACCAGTGCAAAAAAAGAAAAGAAAGATAGAAGAATTCGTTGAACACAAAAGCTCCTATCAACTGGACAAAGAAGGGTTCTCACCAAGAGCTTAAAAGAAGATATCTGCACATGACTACAACTCTGAATTGTTTGAATTCCAAAATCAAGACTTTGAGTTTTGATTACATTTGTAATATAGTTTAGTCA
This sequence comes from Trifolium subterraneum, assembly GCA_951799995.1. NCBI lineage: Eukaryota > Viridiplantae > Streptophyta > Magnoliopsida > Fabales > Fabaceae > Trifolium > Trifolium subterraneum. Next base: position 6,598,879 of record OX637465.1, read on the forward strand.
ATAGGTGTAATTTAAGCTAGCCTCTCGCTTTAGTGCTTGAGCAAATTGGAAGTCTCTTGCCTGCGTGCTTGAGCAAATTGGAAGTCTCTTGCTTGTGTGCTTGAGGAAATTGGAAGTCTCTTGCTTGTGTGCTTGAGCATTTGGAAGTCTCTTGCATGTGTGCTTGAGCAAATTGGAAATCTCTTGCTTGTGTGCTTGAGCATTTGAAAGTCTCTTGCTTGTGTGCTTGAGCATTTGGAAGTCTCTTGCTAGTGTGCTTGCGCAATTGTATAATCTTGTGTGATTATAGTGCACTCTCTTGTAAGTACAAGGGGACTGGAGTACTCTCGTTTTGTGAGGGGAACACCAATATAAATTTTGTGTGTTCATCTCTTCCTTACTCTCTCTGTTTTACAGATTGTTGTTTTGATTCCTCTGCTGCAAAATAGACTCTGATAGATTCGTGAATCTAGAAGAAATTTTAAATTGTCAAAACACAATTCAACCCCCCCTTCTTTTGTTTTTCACACCTTCAATTGGTATCAGAGCTCCGGTTCTGTTGCTAATCACTTTACATTGAGACAGTAGATCCTGAAAAATACTATGTCTAAGTTACCACATCCTTCAAATGAAGATTTTACCAACCTTAGTTGGTGGAAGCAGAATTTCTATGGTAACAATGAACAAGAGAGAGAAGATAAATGTTCAGACAGAAAGGAAGAATAACTTCATGAAGAAAGCTCATCCAATGCTAACAACGAAGAAAGCTTTATCAATGGAATGATAAATCAGGTCAAAGGGATGTACAACCTCTGTTGGACAAATGAAGAAAGCTCCAAGTATGAAGAACAAATCAAGGCAGAAACCTTGATTAAACAATATGAGCTATTCATCATGGAAGAAGATGAAAACATTGAAGAAATGTTCATAAGGTTTCAAAACCTTATAGTTGGTCTAAAAGCAGTAAAAAGACACTACAGCAAGACTGATCAGTTTTTGAAAATACTACGAAGCTTGCCGCGTGAATGGGAACATGTGTCTACAAGAATTGAAGAAAAAGAAAACATTGACAAAATGTGTCTTGAATCACTGATAAGTTATCTTAAAAAGCATGAAGTGGTTTTAAAAGATAGAAGTAATAAGAAAGACAATCTTGTCAAAGAAGAAAAAGGAGCATCAGAATAGCAAAGCTATGAATCTGGAAATGAAGAAGATCTTGGTCAACTGATAGAATGGGTGGAATGCAACCTCACACAAAAGGAAAGTCTCAAAGAGCCAAAGCAAGAAGAAGGAGAAAGATATCTACCAGAACTTGTCCTAGAAGATCAGAATGACAACTACCTTGAAAAATTCGCAAGAAAATTTCAAAGGTGGAAGCTCTCAAAAGAGAAAGGAAAGTCAGTAGATGGTCAAAGCTCAACCTGGGAAGAAATCAGCAGATTCTCTAGTGATGAATCAGAGGATGAAGGCAATCTGGCACTAATGGCAAATGATGACCTCTCAGACTCAGAAGATAATTCAGAACTAGAGTCAGAATAATTTGAATAGGTAATCAACTTTCTATCTGCTTATCAGCTTCGTGGACTATGTTTTAGAATGTTATCTAAGCTTTCTACAGTCTCACAAAATTGCAAAAAGTTAGAAGAAGATAACAAGTTGCTCAGTGAACAATCAAATAACTTTAAAAAATTATATATAGATTCCTTAAGTAAAATTAGGGAACTAGAAGAACATTGTGCTACTCGTGATAAATCTCATATGAAACACAAAAGTGTTTACCAAGAGGTTTGTGATAAGTACACTGAGCAAACTAGATTCAATGTCATACTTCCACATCTTTATTCCTCCTTCATATCTAAAAGATCAAAGGAACCAACTACATCTCTTGAGTGCTATCAAAATTTCAGAGGGTTAGGCTGGAAAGAATCAGAATCTAAGATTGAAAAACCAGAGAATCAGAATATTTCAGGACCATCAACCTCTAAAATAAGAAAGCTACAAAGTCTTAGAAATAAGGCTCAAACATCTTATGATTCAAGTGGTAAGAATCAAGAAGACTCAGAGGGTGTACACAGGATAGAAAGCTCTAAGACTAACCCAAAAGGACCCATCAGAAAATGGGTACCAAAAGATAAAATTATTCTTATTGCAGATCTTCCAAGAAGAAACAAGGGAATTCCCAGCTCATGGAGACACATCACTTATAAAGGACATGTTGGGTTTTTGAAATTGACTACATTTTACAAAAACAAGATCTAGTCAGATGTAGAGTCAGATGGGGCAACATCTGGAACAACATCCTGAAGCCAGAAAATGTGAGAAATTTGTTACATGAGGATCATGCGCCTTATTTGTTAAATAAATCTTTTAAGTGTTTTGCTTCTTCCCCAAGACAAGGATTTCAGGTTATTTCCTGAAGATATCGCTATTTTGCATCGCCCCTAAAGACATGCCTATATTTTAGGGATTTATTGGATTTGCTTGGATTTGCTTGAAGAATATGTTTGTACTGGATTTTCCCTATATCTAAGCTATTTGTGAAGCAAGAAATTCATGATCATCCTATACTAATTCGTGGCTATTTAAAGGAAGACTCAGACCTATTTTATTTACCGAAACCGAAGCTTAAACAAATATATCAAAGATGTAGTCTTTTAGGGTTTCGTGTCTTGTAAGCCTTGTGCTTTATTTATGAGCCACTTTTGTATCATCTTGATGCTAGAGTAGGATTGTTTTTAGTTGAGTTGTAATCTTTTAATCTACTCCTAAGCTTTAAAGTAAAGAGATAGGTATTTGTTTGAAGTGTGTTCTTCGCCAAATTGTTATTAGTGTTATACGGTCACACTGGTTGTGTGGCTAGGAGGAAGTGAGACGGGGCGTCTCATATCTAGGAGTTCCTAGGTAGGATTGCATGACATAGTGTCTAGGCGATAAGATAGAAACGGGAGGTTTTGGAGTCTTTGAACTAGAACTATAGTAGTGAATTCATTCTTGGACTGGTATCCCCCAGAGTAGGAGAGGTTGCTCCGAACTGGGTTAACAACATACTATGTTATTTACTTTCTTTGCAATTTATTTTTGCATGTTTCTTTTTCTTGTTCTGCACTGGTAGGAAATGTGGTACGCGATGTGCTAACATCTGGTACCCCATTTGGACTACGCCAAAATTTCAGGACAAGAAGCTGTCATTTTCAAGGATTATATCGATAATGAAAAACCTATACTTGATATAGAGGAAAATGAAAATGAGCTCAACTATGAGTCAGAATCTGATAATGACTCAGCAAGAAGTGAATCAGAAGCTGGTGAATATGATCCATATGGACATCTCAACAAAGAAGATGAAGATACATCATGGTGGGATGATGATCTCGACCATGATTGGTAGAGAAGACTCAGAGTGAAGGACACAGCCATTCAGAACCATAAAGAGGTCAAAAGAGTTGCATCGAAATCTGAATGAAAATCAACCAAGAGGCATAATCTTAAATGTCAAAAATTCAAAGGTGCCTCCGTGTCCTCAAGGCTCAGAATAACAGGTACTTGAGAATTCAATCAATTGCTAAAAGAAATTAAGATGTGTGATCACAGCACTTAAGTAAGCAATTTTGTTGCTGCCACAACTATTACCTAGAAAAATCTCAGCCTCTGAATGATATCAGAAGCAGTTGTCCAAGATCCTCTGATAGACAACTGTGCCTCTGATAAGCAATCAGACTCTGAGATGTTTAGTATTCCAATGCTATAAGTGGCTCTGACACGGAAGCGGAAAAGGTCAAGTTTCTTTTAAATTTGACTATTCTTCCCCTAAGTGACAGTTACTAAATACGTGATTCACCACGTGTCTTAATTTTAATTGGATGATAATGCAGTTAATGATGAAAAACTTCTGAATTCTAAACATTAAGGCTTTCCCGCCATTTTTATCAAAACCGTATGCGTTATATTTTTCAATAAATAGTCACATCATACACGATCACACACTTTACTCTCTCTCACTTCATATACCTAGGTTGTTTCGGTTTCCTAGAACTTGTTACAATCCTTTCTTTACCAAAATTCTCAAAGAACTCTGATAATCAAAAATCTTTCTCAATGGCCTCATCATCCTCTCAACAACAAAGAGATATCTCATCCATTGTTGTATGTGAAAGAATTCATGGAGCCTTTCAAAGCGCTTTGCAATGCGATGACGACAAGTTAGAAATTCTCTGCGAACAAGTTGTTGACTTCAGAGAACTCGATTGCAATGGTCAAAAATTGAAAAGGAACTATCTATCAACTTTGGGAATGAGAAGGTATTTTGATTTGTTGAATGGTCCGACCTTTCCAAACCTAATCAAGCATTTATGGAGAAAAGCGCATATTTATGACAGAGTAGCGGCCATCAAGGAAGAGCAAGAAAATGTCAACAAGAATCTAGAACTACGAGGGCGTCCAAGAAGTGAAATAGGGTTGAAGAAATTCACTTCCACTGAGATCAGATCAAATATAGCTAGGGTGGATGTTGCAATCACAGTTAATCACATTGCAAAATTATGTGGATTAGAGCTCACTGGTGTCAAGCTGAGAGATATTCTCATAGATGTAGATTTCAAAAGAAGGATAAGGAATGAGATGACAACCAAAGATGGAAACACTCTAAATGCATGTGGAAGAACTCATCTGGAAATTTTTCATGCTGCTATTTCTCCAACAAAGAAGTTCTCAGAAACTCATACATGGGAGCATCAATTGTTTATCAACTGTGCAATGAACAACAAACCCTTCAATATCGCCGATTTTCTCTTCAAAGATCTTTGTAAGAACATAGCTGAAGGGTTACCTAGAGAGAAAATCATCACGAGACATCCAAGACTTCTATCTGAGTTATTTTATCAATTTGGTTTCGTTGATTGTCTTGATAGAACTGTTCCTGCTTTGGTATAACTCTGTCTTCCACCAACAAAGCTTAGTCTGAAATTTCTACAGAAAATTGGAGCTATTGAATTTCTGAATAAACCTAGATGCTCCATCTCCCTAACTGAAGAAAACCCAGAGAGGCTTAAAGGTTTTCCTTGCATACTTCAAGAAAAGGTTGAAGCCATTTTTCTGAAGTACAAAGAAGCTTTGGATGAAGAAATGAGAATCTCTCTCGGAATGTCCAAGAAAAGGAATATGCAATCTACAGCTGAGTGTTCCAAGTCTGCCAAGAAGGTCAAAATTGATGATTCAGAAGCGATCAATCAAGAAGAGGAGAAATCATAAGCTGCTGAGAAGGACTCTGCTTCTGATAAAGGTAAGATCACTGAATCTAATTTAGTTCATTCTCCAAAACCCTAATCTCCCAGAGAAACACCTTCAAAATTTGATTCCACAACAAACCCAGGCACTCCATCTGCTGAGAACATGGCTAAAATAATGTTCTCAGAATTAGATGTCACTAGAAATCTTTCTAGATGAGCCTACCCATAATCCCATACCTGACCATCAAGTACCTCCACCATCCCAATTTGAACCTTCATCATCACACCAAGACATAAATGACCAACATCCTCAAACTCAACCAGAAACAAACCAACTCTCCTCAGACCAACCTAATCAAAGTCTTGTCATCTCAACCTCTCAATCACACTCATTAGAATTAGATCAACCACTAATTGAGAGTCATGATTCAGACTCTGATGAAGCTATAACAGACCTCTCCACTCTTAATAAACGGTAACAAACATAAAAACCGATCCATGGTTTCACAAGTGGCTCTGATACCACTGAAGGAAAACGTAACTGTTTATCAAAGATAAAACGCAGCGGATTTTAAAATTTTATTTTCCTTCAATGGATCCATGTGAAAGATCATGATCAAGAATATATTGTTACCTTTGAAGAACTGATGCTTTCTTTCGCGAACAAGGAGCTTTCGATCACGAACAGAAACTGCTTACGATCACGAACACGAACTGCCTTTCGATCACGAACAAGAAACACCGTATGATCACGAAAGAGAACCTTCAATCGATCACGAGCACCACAATTGCAGCGCCTCCACTTAGTCCACACGAACAGGAACCTTCAACCTTCGGTGCTAGCTGTTCTTGGATGAAGAATGAGGGAACTTGAGCGGATTAGGGTTTAGAGAAATTAAGAATTTCTCAAATACGAATTAGGGTTTAGAGAAATTCAGAATTTCTCCAAAAGTGTGAGTGACTGAACTTCATAAGGCTCTATTTATAGAGTTTCTTATGTGGGCTTCAGTTCGCACGAATTTGGACTTCTTAAGCCCAATATTCGTTTTTCACTAATTGCACCCCCGCAATAAGTCTTACTTATTTTTCCCGTTTTAACTGTCCTTATGTGTGTGACCCTGTAGGTTCTTATAACGTTGGCAATAATATTTATCTTAATATTATAAACAGTGAGCGGTATCTAGCAACACATCACTGTTACCCAAGTTATAAGAATGTCATGTGATCTGACTAACCTTTCTGTGATAAACATCTTGTGCATAATTACCCTTTTGTCCTCATGTCTATATTGAACACAAGGCATAGTATGTCATCCTTGTCTAGTTCAATATTGGGCCCATAGACATATCTCCCGTTATGTAGGCGGGACAAATTCCATCTAGATCACTCATGTCCCTCAGCTTGATTCGTGGGATACCCATCAACCAACTTTATGGTTATCCAGTTACGGATAACGTTTGAATGGCAACAAGGTATTACACTCCTACATCTAGGGTACACAGTGGTTTCAGGTCGAAGGGTGGAATGCACCTTTTATCACTATGAGAATAACTTATGACATTTCATAACATTCTATGTAGTATTCTCATGGTGGGTCAATCCGATATAAAGTTACCCTTAACATTTATATCTTTGTGAAGACTTGATAACTCATTATCTATGATCAGTGAGACGTGATTATCAGTCTACCAACATAATAGTCTCTATGCTTTAATGTTATCCCATTTCACAATAAAGTTTGACTACGGATACGTTTAAGAATAGTGTTCTTATATTTAATGGATTCTCACGTTTAAGTCATACTTAACGTTCCATTAACGAATCAACTATTCTAGGGACTTTTATTATTTTAACATATAAACATAATAAAGAAAAAGCCTTTTATTTGATGAGTAAATTATTCAATAATTAATTGGCCTCTAGGGCTTACACCAACAATCTCCCACTAGCACTAGAGCCAATCAAGCATACTCCTAATACCTATGTTTCTAGTATGACCCTCATGCTTTAGCTGAGCAAGAGGTTTCGTAAGTGGGTCAGCGACATTGTCAAGTGTTGGTACTTTGCATATCTTCACTTCTCCTCTATCAATTATTTCTCGAATGACATGAAAGCGCCTGAGTATATGTTTGGACTTTTGGTGAGATCTAGGTTCCTTAGCTTGTGCGATGGCACCATTGTTATCACAAAATAGATCAATGGGATCCACAATGCTAGGGAAAATGCCAAGTTCAGTGATGAACTTCTTTATCCAAACAGCTTCCTTTGCTGCACTTGATGCGGCAATGTACTCAGCTTCGGTTGTAGAATCGGCAACTGTATCTTGCTTTGAACTTTTCCAGCTCACAGCGCCACCATTTATGCAAAACACATATCCGAACTGCGATCGAAAGTGATCCCTATCTGTCTGGAAGCTAGCATCAGTGTAACCAATTACATTTAGCTCTTCTTGACCTCCATAGATTAGGAATGAATCTTTGGTCCTTCTTAAGTATTTAAGAATGTTCTTGACAGCAACCCAATGAGCCTCACCAGGATCAGACTGGTATCGACTCGTTGCACTTAAGGCATATGATACATCTGGGCGAGTACATATCATGGCATACATGATGGATCCAATAGCTGATGCATATGGGATTTTATTCATGCGATCCATCTCTTCTTTAGATGAGGGAGATTGTGCTTTTGAAAGACACAAGCCATGTTGCATAGGAATGAATCCTTTCTTGGAATCATGCATATTAAAGCGTCTCAGCACTTTGTCTATGTATGTACTCTGACTTAAGACAAGCAGTTTCTGTGATCTATCTCTATAGATCTTAATCCCTAATATATAGGTTGTTTCACCCAGATCTTTCATAGAAAAGCATTTCCCTAACCAAGTTTTAACTTGTAACAAGGTAGGGATGTCGTTTCCTATAAGTAGTATGTCATCTACATACAACACTAGGAACACAACTATGCTCCCACTAACCTTCTTGTAAACACAAGGTTCATCTTCATTTTTAATGAATCCAAACTGTTTTACAGTTTCATCAAAACGAAGATTCCAACTTCTGGAAGCTTGCTTCAATCCGTAGATTGATCGCTGTAACTTGCATATCTTTTTAGCTTCATCTGGAATGCAAAAACCTTTAGGTTGTGTCATGTACACATCCTCAAGAAGACTTCCATTAAGGAAGGCAGTATTCACATCCATCTGCCATATTTCATAATCATGATATGCAGCGATGGCAAGTAAGATCCGAATGGATTTAATCATTGCAACTGGCGAAAATGTTTCATCATAGTCTACGCCATGAATTTGTTTGAAACCTTTAGCAACCAACCGTGCTTTATAGGTTTGCACCTTTCCATCCATGTCAGTCTTCTTTTTGAAGACCCACTTGCATCTTATGGGTTTGACCCCATCAGGAGCTTCTACCAAGTTCCAAACTTGGTTTGTGTACATGGAATGCATTTCAGATTTCATGGCTTCAAGCCACTTCTCAGATTCGGGGCCTGTAATGGCCTCTTGATAAGTCGCAGGCTCATCTTGATCCATGAGTAATACATCACCTTGTTCTGATATGAGATATCCATATCTTTCAGGTTCCAGACGTATCCTACTAGACCTACGTGGTTCTTGTGTTACTTGAGTAGGATTCTCTGTCACAACATTTTCTGCGTCCTGCTCTTGTTCCTCCATTGGTGTATTATTACTTTGTGGATCATGAATTTCTTCAAGATCTACTTTCCTCCCACCGATTCCCTTGGACACAAAATCCTTTTCTAGGAATACTCCAGTTCGAGCGACAAACACTTTGCCCTCGGAAGGATTGTAAAAGTAATATCCTTTTGTTTCTTTAGGATATCCCACAAAGAAATAGTTGTCAGATTGGGGTTCAAGTTTAGTAGACATTTGACGTTTTACATAAACTTCACAACCCCAAATTTTCAAGTAAGACATATGTGGTTTCTTACCACTCCATAATTCATATGATGTCTTGTCAACCGTTTTAGAAGGAACGCGGTTAAGTGTGTATGTTGCTGTTAATAGAGCATGACCCCAAAAGGAGTTTGGATGATCAGCGTGACTCATCATAGACCGTACCATGTCTAACAAGGTTCAGTTTCTTCTCTCAGACACACCATTCCATTGTGGTGTTCCAGGAGGAGTGAGTTGGGATATGATCCCACACTCTTTTAGATGGTCATCAAATTCTAGGCTTAAATACTCACCACCTCGATCGGATCGAAGGGTTTTGATTTTATTCCCTAGTTGGTTTTGTACTTCATTTTTAAATTCTTTGAATTTTTCAAAGGATTCAGATTTGTGCTTCATTAGATACACATATCCATATCTACTGTAATCATTAGTAAATGTGATGAAGTATTGAAAACCTCCTCTAGCAGGTGTGTTCAGTGGTCCACATACATCAGTATGTATGAGAGCCAAAAGATCACTTGCCCTTTCACCTTTACCAGTGAATGAGGTCTTTGCCATTTTTCCCAATAAACAAGACCTACATGTTTCAAATGATTCATAATCAAATGAATCCAAGAGTCCATCCTTATGGAGTTTGAAAATGCGTTTCTCATTTATATGGCCTAAACGACAGTGCCAAAAGTTTGTAGGATTTAACTCATTAGGTTTCATCCTTTTAGTATCAATGTTATAAATTGGCATTTCAAGATCAAGAATATATAAACCATTACTCATTTGTGCATTGGCATAAAAGATATCATTTAAATAAATGGAGCAACAATTGTTCTTTATTAGAAATGAAACAGAAATAATATTCCTGCTAATGGCAGGTACATAAAAACAGTTTTGTAACTGTATTATTAAACCACTAGGTAAAGTCAAATCATAAACTCCTACAGCTAATGCGGCAACTCTTGCTCCATTTCCCACTCGTAGGTCGACTTCACCTTTAGCCAATTATCTACTCCTTTGCAGCCCCTGCACATTAGTACAAATGTGAGAACCACATCCGGTATCTAATACCCATGTAGAAGAAGTAGATAAATTAATTTCAATAACAAAGATACCTGCTGAGTTGGAACTCTCTATTCCATTCTTCTTGTCTTCCAGGTACTTTGGGCAGTTCCTCTTCCAATGTCCAGTCTTGTTACAGTGGAAGCACTTACCCTCCTTTGCAATGCCACCAGTGGGCTTCAAAGCTAGAGTGGCAGGTTTGGGTTTGACAACTTCCTTGCCCTTCCCTTTGCTTGCCTTTGCTTTGTTGCCTTTCTTATGATTTCCATTGCCGATCATTAAGACATGATTCGACTTCCCTTTTGATCGCATGTTTTGTTCATCTTGTCTTAACATGCCCAATAGTTGTGGCAGAGTTTTCTCCATGTCTGACATGGTGAAGTTAAGAACAAACTGGTTAAAACTCTCCGGCAACGATTGCAGGATCAGATCAGTTGCAAGCTCATTCCCAAGTGGAAATCCCAATCTTGCTAAGTTCCCCATGTACCCAATCATCTTGAGTACATGTGGACTTACAGGAGATCCCTCAGATAGCTTGGCTTGGAAAAGGCTCTGGAAACATCAAATCTCTCAATTCTAGCTTGCTCTTGGTAGAGCGTTTTCAGATGTTCGATCATATCGAACGCATTCATTTCCTCATGTTGCTTCTGAAGCTCAGAGGTCATGGTAGCTAGCATGAGACATTTTGCATCTAAGGCATCATCGACACACTTCTAATAAGTATCTCTTTGAGCCTTAGGAGCATTGGCAGCAGGTTCATCCTCAGGGTCAGGGTGAGGTTCCTCTATAGCATACAGCTTTTTCTCATGCATGAGGACAATCCTCAAGTTACGATGCCAATCAAGAAAATTTGTCCCAGACAATTTTTCTTTGTCAAGAATGCTTCTCATAATACTGTTTGAGGTGTTATTGTTTGTCATGGTGATCTACATTATAAAAGTGAAGATATAAGTATTAAATAATTTCAAGACATATTTAATTAGGTCTTTAATTAAACATGTGCTCCCACTATTTTACTCAAAATAAATGACCCTCGACATTTGATTCGGAAAATCCCGTTGGAAGATTTTCTAGTGATAATGAGATCCGTATTTCACTTTGTTTTAAGTCAGCGTTGGGCTGATTACACAAAACTTAGTTTATTTAGGTAGGAAACTCCTTTCCAATTGTATCTCATACAACTCTCATATCATTTCCGTTGGGTAAATAACACTTTTTTTTTAATCCATCATATGGAATAACCCAACGCTTGCTTCTAAAATCATATAATCATATTATATTTATTTAGTTAAGTTAACCCAAAGAATAGCCCTCGGATAAACTGGTTATCTCATTGCAACTTATCAATATAGATAATGCACTTTACGTTGGCAAAACCTACATTAATCGATATTGATCTTGAAGGGTGCTATTCTTTGGAAAGCATAAAACTTAATATATTCTTTTGAGGGGTTTTGTTAATTTATTAGATCTCACCTTACCACGGCTTACATGCAATAACGTCACTCCAATCATAACATGCATCATACATACACAATATAATAAAGTGACATGGTTATGGCCCCTAACGTAATTGCTCCCTCAAAACAATGAGAGAACCTATGCTATAACTAAGAACGACCTATACTTCTCCAAGTCTAGATCTTCATGGATGTCCTTCTTTTCTTGTTTATTTCTCCTATATTACATGACTACAAGAATACTCGCATTACATACGAGTGAATTACATTATGAGATGATATAAGAGAGGCACGACACGCAGGCCGTATTTCAAAACCAAAACAAAAAATTAAAAGACTAAGGCCATAACCATGCATCATGCAAATACAATAACAATAAACACATAATCATTATTATTATTAAATTAGCCCAATTAATAAAATACCATGATTGATCACCTTACGCAGAGTCGGTCGGGGGTTCCGCTAACCGATTTTGTTTTCATAATAATACAACACTTGTATTTTTATGAATCCTAATACAACAATCATTCATCAAAACGTTTCAAGATTGTTGTTCATTATAGATAATTGACTCATGAATGCTTCACCAGTATCGGATTCCGAAGCACATGCTCACAATCACCCTTTATTCACGCCAATCACAAAATATTCTGATGAACAATATAATCGGTATATCACATATACCAACGTCGTATTAGAATTATATATCACATATATAAATTAAGATTAATCAATCACATCTTATTAATTCTTGTTCTTATTATTATTAATATAGATTCATAATCATATCATATTAATAAACGGTAACAAACATCGAAACCGATCCATGGTTTCACAAGTGGCTCTGATACCACTGAAGGAAAACGTAACTGTTTATCAAAGATAAAACGCAGCGGATTTTAAAATTTTATTTTCCTTCAATGGATCCATGTGAAAGATCATGATCAAGAATATATTGTTACCTTTGAAGAACTGATGCTTTCTTTCGCGAACAAGGAGCTTTCGATCACGAACAGAAACTGCTTACGATCACGAACACGAACTGCCTTTCGATCACGAACAAGAAACACCGTATGATCACGAACAAGAACCTTCAATCGATCACGAGCACCACAATTGCAGCGCCTCCACTTAGTCCACACGAACATGAACCTTCAACCTTCGGTGCTAGTCGTTCTTGGATGAAGAATGAGGGAACTTGAGCGGATTAGGGTTTAGAGAAATTAAGAATTTCTCAAATACGAATTAGGGTTTAGAGAAATTCAGAATTTCTCCAAAAGTGTGAGTGACTGAACTTCATAAGGCTCTATTTATAGAGTTTATTATGTGGGCTTCAGTTCACACGAATTTGGACTTCTTAAGCCCAATATTCGTTTTTCACTAATTGCACCCCCGCAATAAGTCTTACTTATTTTTTCCGTTTTAATTGTCCTTATGTGTGTGACCCTGTAGGTTCTTATAACGTTGGCAATAATATTCATCTTAATATTATAAACAGTGAGCGGTATCTAGCAACACATCACTGTTACCCAAGTTATAAGAATGTCATGTGATCTGACTAACCTTTCTGTGATAAACATCTTGTGCATAATTACCCTTTTGTCCTCATGTCTATATTGAACACAAGGCATAGTATGTCATCCTTGTCTAGTTCAATATTGGGCCCATAGACATATCTCCCGTTATGTAGGAGGGACAAATTCCATCTAGGTCACTCATGTCCTTCAGCATGATTCGTGGGATACCCATCAACCAACTTTATAGTTATCCAGTTACGGATAACGTTTGAATGGCAACAAGGTATTACACTCATACATCTAGGATACACAGTGGTTTCAGGTCGAAGGGTGGAATGCACCTTTTATCACTATGAGAATAACTTATGACATTTCATAACATTCTATGTAGTATTCTCATGGTGGGTCAATCTGATATAAAGTTACCCTTAACATTTATATCTATGTGAAGACTTGATAACTCATTATCTATGATCAGTGAGACGTGATCATCAATCTACCAACATAATAGTTTCTATGCTTTAATATTATCCCATTTCACAATAAAGCTTGACTACGGATACGTTTAAGAATAGTGTTCTTATATTTAATGGATTCTCACGTTTAAGTCATACTTAACGTTCCATTAAAGTAAAAGCCTTTTATTTGATGAGTAAATTATTCAATAATTAATTGGCATATTTATTCCTGCTTAAACATTTTGTTTATGATAAAACATTTCTGCTTAAAACATTTTGTTTATGATAAAACATTTCTGCTTAAATATGTTTGATCTTTATGTTATATCATTTGGCATATTTATTCCTTATAATGTTTAGGGTAAATAGTGTTTTACCCCCCCGCAAAGTATGCGAGTTTTGGTTTACCCCCTGCAAAATTATTTTTGTGGATTACCCCCCTGCAAAATGAAGATTCCTTCAATTACCCCCCTATGTTGACAACTACGACATGAAATATTCACTTTTGCTTATGTGGCATGTTTAGGTGGCATTTATTTTATTTTAAAAATCAGAAAAAGAAAAAGAATATTTTAATTTTTTTTTTGTTTCAATTTTCTTATTTTATTTAAAAAAATATGAATTTTTAATTTTTTTTTAAAATTCAATTATTTAAAAAAAATGTCAATATAAAAAACAAATGTCAATTTAAATTCAATTATTTAAAAAAAAAAGATTGTCATTTAAAATCTTTTTCTGATTTTTTTAAAAAAATGTCAATTTATTTTATTTTTAAATTCAATTATTTTTAACAAATATGTCAATATAATTTTTTTTTCAATTCCATTTTTTTCTGATTTCAACTTTCTGTTTTTTTTTAAAAAATCTCAATTTAATATTTTTAAATTCAATTATTTAAAAAAGGGTAATCAATTTAATTATTTTAAAAAAAATCGAAAATTTAAATTTAATTTTTTGTTATTTCAATAATTGAATTAAAAAAAAATCAGAAAATTGACAATTTTAAAAAAAATCGGGAAATAATTTAAAATTGCCATTTTTTGTAAAAAAAAAATAGAAAAAATTTAAAATTGACATTTTTTTAAAAAAGTAAATTAATACGACATTTTTTTTAAAAAAATCAGATTTTTTTTTTAAATAATTGAATTTAAATTAACATTTTTTAAAAAAAATCAGAAAAAAATTTAAAATTAAAATTAACATTTTTTATAAAAAGATTAAATCTTTTTTTTTTTTTACTTTTTAATTTTTTTTCTGATTTTTAAAATAAAATGTCAATTTTAATTTTTTAAATACAATTATGATGTGGCAATATCAATTTTTTATTTTTAAATTAATAAAAAATAAAATAAATGCCACCTAGACATGCCACATAAGCAAAAGTGAATATTCCATGTCCTAGTTGTCAATATAGGGGGGTAATTGAAGGAATCTTCATTTTGCAGGGGGATAATCCAAAAAAATAATTTTGCAGGGGGGTAAACCAAAACTCACATACTTTGCGGGGGGTAAAACACTATTTACCCTAATGTTTATCATATCTTCTAAAAGGACAATGAGAAAAACACATAATGTAAGATAGCAAAGAAAACCAAAAGAAATAAATTTTATTAAAAGCCTAACATGCTTGGATACATAACACTGAAACCTAAGCAGAACCAGATTCTGTCTTTGTTGAACTAGACTTAGAATCTGCCTCTGGTGTTTTAGAACTCTCAACCTTGGACTCTACAGTCATTTGAGATTCTTCCTCACTAGCAGACACACTCATGGTGCTAGTTTCCACAGTATATGTCTCCAAGTATTGTGCATAATCTGAATCTGCCTTCTCAGAATCAGATGAATTCTCTATGATTTCAGGCTTAGGATCATGCTTTGGATGTTTCTCCTTAGCAGCTTCTGATTGAACCTTCTTTTGGGATTCTGCAATCCTACGTGATGATCTTCTCATTGTACTTCAAATGTTTTTCTCTCTAAAAACTTTGTTCTTTGGATTGTTTAGTGTGAATGAAATGACAAAGAATAATGCCTTTTTATAGCCTTCTAACCCTAGTTAAGTCATACTAGATATTTGTTCTCCCATTTATTACTTTATGTTGTCCACAACTGTTTCAAATTAACCACATTGGTTTGCACGCTTACCATCTATGTTTGTACCTGAAAACTGAAAACTGTTGGATAATTAATTGCCAGAGTATAGCAGAAAGCATAAATTCGTTTTTCTCTTTTGAGAAAGGGGGAGAATTGGTGAGCAAATATTTCTTAAAGGGTAAGAAAATGTTTCATTTTCAAGAAGGGAGAAAAACTTAAAAACTGCATTTGTTTTTGCATTCATTTTCAAACAAAGGGAAAGTTTTTGTGCTCATGTTTAAATTGAATTCTATTTAAATTCGGCATTTATGTTTCAGCATATGTTAATTCGTTTTTATGTTAATTAAAATTGAGCTATAAAGTGAAGGAGATCTAATTGTAATCTTATGACTGGAAAATCATACGTAAAACTTAAGACAACTTGCGAACTTGTCTTAGTCTTACATGACATAGGGGGAGAGCTTGTAAACCTAGCCTCTGAGTGTCAAAGTATGAAGATTTGATCTAAAGATATAATGATTAGTTCTTAAACTGTTTTAATTAATCATGGATAAACGTAGGGGGAGCTTACAAACCTAACCCTATAGTGCATCTGAATCAGTGGGAGCTTGCAAAACTCCAAATCTTAGGAGAACATGATAAATTATTACAACAACAAATTAGCAATTAATATTTATGTTTGTCATCATCAAAAAGGGGGAGATTGTTGGAACAAGAAAGGTTTTCCAAACAAACCCTATGAACTTAATGAGGTTTTTATGATAACAGAGTATTATTGCTAAGATGGAGAACACTAATAATTTACTTGAGCGTGCAGAAAGAAAGAAGATAGAATCTGAGAAGTCAAGAATAAAATATAAGCATCTGAATGACTCAGAAGGTCTGAGTTCACCAAGAAGCGCTTTACAACCTTTAAGAGGACAAAGACTCTCAGAAGCCAGAAGAGCCTATCAGAAGCCATACAGTATGCACTCAGAAGCTACGACGATCTTAATATCAACAACTGTGAAGACAAGCTTCTATATTGAAGTTATTTTGATGAAGACAAATATGTGAAAAGAAGAAAAAGATTGATTATGGTCAAAGTGCTCAAGGTTGAAGAAATCCATTATCACATGAAGATGATGATCAAGTTTACGGGGAATAATGTTAGATACAATATGCAATTCATTATTATAAGCTTTAGGTTCTCATAAACTTTCATCTAAACCTTTCTAAAGTTACTATAATAATGTTGCATGATTCATATTCAAAAGGTTTTTAACTTGGAATATTTTTTAAAATATTGAACAGGTAAATCGCTTTACCTCCACAGGTAAATTGATTTACCAACACTCTGTTGCTGTTTTTTAACACAGGTAAATCGATTTACCTCACAGGGAAATCGATTTACCAGTGCAATTTTGCAAATTTTGTGACGTTGAAACAAAGGGAAATCGATTTCCCTCTTTGGTAAATCGATTTACCTCAGTTCTTTTGAAAACTTCTAATACGTAAACACACACCATATTATTTTAGAAGAGGTGTCATTATTCTATATAAGTTTTCAATCATAATTTTCTTAAAACACTTATCATTTTCATTATCATTATTATAACAATTCTCTGAACAAAACTTTCACAAAAACTCTTTGAAACATTCATGAGCACTTAGAGTTTATTAATTTTGAATTGTTATATTGTTAGAATTTTGTTACATCAAAATTCTCTTTGTACTCAAATTTATATCCAAACTATTAAACAAAACTCAGATTTTGTGAACACCTTGCTTTCCAGGATTGTTGGAAGCAAGGGAGTGAAAAAGAGAGGATTGTTCTCTTGTTTCACTTTGTAAGGGGAATCACCTTGCTGTCCAAGATTGTTGGAAGCAAGAGAGTGAGAAAGAGAGGATTGTTCTCTTGTCTCACTTTGTAAAGATCATAGTGAAATCCTTCACAAGGTGTGAAGGGAGTGGATGTACCATTAGGGGAACCACTATAACTCTCTTGTGTCCATTTTCTCTTTCCCTGCTCTCTTTATCATTCTGCACTTTATTTAGATGTTCATCACAAACCTTCAAGAAAAATAAAATTACCATAACATCTCTAAAAACAACTCTGATAAGGCCAAGTCTCAAGATATTTCCATTAAGCTTAAAGATACGACGAGATGACCAATGCAAAGGCAAATCCATGTCATCTAAATCAGTCAAAAAGGGAGTTGAAGACAACGGTAAAATATTACCTCTTCTGTGCAAACATCTACCTTTGAGGAACAAAGGAGCAGAAGTTGTTTGCCTATTTTGGGAAAAAGACAAAGATAACTTTCCAGGAAAATTGTTGTACTTTCAACGGTCACATTTCAAACGTCTCTATTCAAACTGTCTATAAATTGAAGACCTATTTGAATGGACAAAGTGTCGAGACCGAACCAGTGCAGGAAAAGAACAGAAAGATAGAAGAATTCGTTGAACACAAAAGCTCCTATCAACAGCACAAAGAAGGTTTCTCACCAAGAGCTTAAAAGAAGATATCTGCACAAGACTACAACTCTGAATTGTTTGAATTCCAAAATCAAGACTTTGAGTTTTGATTACATTTGTAATAGAGTTTAGTCAATAGGTGTAATTTAAGCTAGCCTCTCGCTTTAGTGCTTGAGCAAATTGGAAGTCTCTTGCCTGCGTGCAAATTGGAAGTCTCTTGCTTGTGTGCTTGAGAAAATTGGAAGTCTCTTGCTTGTGTGCTTGAGCAAATTGGAAGTGTCTTGCTTGTGTGCTTGAGCATTATGAAGTCTCTTGCTTGTGTGCTTGAGCAATTGTGTAATCTTGTGTGATTATAGTGAACTCTCTTGTAATTACAAGGGGACTGGAGTACTCTCGTTTTGTGAGGGGAACCAGTATAAATTTTGTGTGTTCATCTCTTCCTTACTCTCTCTGTTTTACGGATTGTTGTTTTGATTCCTCCGCTGCAAAATAGACTCTGATAGATTCGTGAATCTAGAAGAAATTTTAAATTGTCAAAACACAATTCAACCCCCCTTCTTGTGTTTTTCACACCTTCAAAAGTGACAATTGAATGTCCCAGTTTCCTTTGGGCCTGCATGCCATTATCTTGTATTAATTTCTTGATTTTCTTTTCGTTCACGATTTTTTGGGGCCTGCTTGCCGTATTTTTGTAATATTTGAATAAATGGGCTTTGTCCCTCTATTTTAATAATGACAATGTCGACCTTGGTGGTCTTTATTATTTGTGCTCGATTTGCTAAGTTTTGCCTGCTCGTGTGTATGTTTATAAATTTGTGCTCGTTTGACTTTACGAATTTGCGCTCGGATTTTTACTTGGTAAAACCCTTGATATAAATTTTCATTCGTTAGTTGTCTACGAGCACGTTCTGTCGAGGATGTTCGTCCCCGGAGATGACTTAAATAGTTTAGGGAACTACTTCATCGCATAGAGATGTTTTCTAGGTTAATGCAGATCTGAGCACGTTGGTGTGTTCGTCCCACGGCTTGAACCTCCCATCGCGAGCTGGGTGTTAAGCCGTTGCACGAAGACGATGGAGCTCGTTTCATGAGCCGTCCTCGTCGGGCAGTGACTCTGCTCGTTTGTTGAGCTAGAGTTTACCTTATGCGTTTTAGACGAGCGCGGGTGCCTGCGCGACATCGGTTGTCGAGGAGCTCTGCCCGTTGTTATTTCGGTTGATGCTACCTTTGCGTAGATGCATAGTTCGGCAATAACTTAGCTGTAATACTGTTTCAATTTTTGGGCATTCCACGATCGAGAAATCTCCTTCCCTTGAAGGGTCTCGAGGTAATATACGTTGTTGTCCATCTTGTCGCGGACACGATATAGTCCCTCCCAGTTGGCTGCAAGTTTTCCCTCGTGAGAGTCTTTGGCGTTTTGTCTTAAGACGAGGCTACCGACTTCAAAGTCTCTTTTTATGAGTTTGGTGTCATGTCGAGCAGCTACCTTTTGCTTTAACGAGGCTTCTTTTAGGGAAGCTGCTTTTGGGATTTCTTCGACGAGATCCAGCTCCTCTCTCATTGCCTCTTCGTTCATTTCCTCGTTGAGGGGGGCTTCGGTGTGGCGATAAGGCTCTCTGATCTCTACGGGTATGACCGCTTTGGTTTCGTATGCGAGGCAAAAGTGCGTCTCCCCAGTGGTTGAATGAGGGGTAGTTCGGTATGCCCACAGTACGTGGTGTAGCTCTTCGACCCATTGTTTCTTTGCGTCGCCCTGCCTTCGTCGCAACCCGCGCAAGATTACTCTATTTGCGGCTTCTGCTTGCCCGTTAGTTTATGGGTGCTCAACGGATGTAAAATGATGTTTTGTGTTGATTTTGGCAAGAAACCTGAGGAATGTTTTGTCGGTAAATTGTGTGCCGCTGTCGGTGACCACAACTTGGGGTATCCCAAAACGACATATGATATCTCTTTTGATAAAGCGGAGAATCCTGAACGTGGTTATCTCGGGGAGTGGCTCTGCTTCCACCCACTTGGTAAAGTAGTCCACCTCAACGATGAGGAACCTGTTTTGATGAGTGCCTCTTGTAAACAGACCAACGATAGTGACTTGAGCTCGTGGGGAGGAACAAGGTGCATGTTTGCGTGTCTTTAGCATCTCTCGCACTTTTTTACGTGCTCCTTGGCATCTTGCTGCATGGTGGGCCAGTAATATCCTGCTCGTAGTGCGTTTATGGCGAGGAAGCAACCCCCGAGGTGTTGTGAGTTAATTCCCTCGTTTATCTCGCGGAGGATGTAATCAGCTGTAACTTCGTCGGCGCATTTCAGGAGGGGAATGGAGAAGTCCCTCCTTTAAAGTTTGTCGTCGAGGATGGTGTACGAGCACGATCTTCGTTTGATCGTTGCCGCCTCCTTCTCGTCGTTTGGCAGTGTTCCGTGCGTGATATAGTTGTATATCGAGGTCAGAAGAGAAAGATGGTCAATCAAACCTTCGTACTGTAGCGTCAAGCAGCAATCGTCCACTGGAGGGGGGGGGGTTGTACCTGCAGGCGCTCTGATGTCAAAGTCAGAGAAGGCAAGATATACAGAAAATAGAGAGAGTCAGAGAGAGAGTGTAAAGAATAGAATACATAGCTCTCTTGTGAAGGAGAGCTTATATAGTTGCCCTCAGCACTGGGCCATAGGTCCTCTTAATGGGCCGTGATGAGCAAGCCCAATAAGAGTGACTGACAGGATAACTCCTTGAATAAAGGGGAAAGTTGTTGCCAGCTGCTATCCTGCTTGAGTGGTTCCACGATCCTAGGAGGAGTGGACAAGCTCTGTGGATTCGTGCCGAGGAGCATATGGAGCACGTGGAGTGCTAGGCTGACGAGCAGGATTGGATCCTTGTTGGACCTACCCCGTGACCCGAGCAGGAGTAGATTTGGGCCAGCTCTTGGCCCAGTCCAGAACACTGCCCTTTGGTACATAAATATGATAAAAATATCCAACTTCTTATTTGTGAAAAAGCAGAGTATAACCAAGAATTCTACTTCTCTACTCTCAAACATTCAAGCATGATCATGAAGTACATAACTCTAGTATACACTTATCTAAAATGGTTATTAGATTTCCTTATATATTATCCATTCGATGAGCTTCTTGATTCTGATTATGAATTAATTGGAGAAATGTACAATATAGGCACTTATAAATCTACATCTCATTCAGAGGATGCTTTAGAATGTGTTGTGTGTCTTTGCAAAATAGAAGAGGGAGATGAGATTAGATTGTTGAGTTGTAACCATATTTATCACAGATATTGTTTAGATAGATGGATTGGGTTCAACAACAATACTTGTCCTCTTTGCAGCTATTTATTGAGACCAAGAATTACCATCACTGAACTTGCTCTTAATTTCATTTGATTTTTTTGCTATTTGTAGTGATCAAGACCTTGATGAATGGTTTGCGATGACATTCAGTCAAATTACGTTTTTAATTATAATGTTATAGTATTTTAGTAATTTTTAAGTGTATTACATGGTCAAAGAGAAGATTTTATGAAGAAAAACACATCACAAAGAGTTTGATGTGAAGTCATAAAATTTGGCAAATTTTAGAAGAAAAAATAATGCCACCACAACTGATTACATTGTGGAGCGATTTTTAGCTGCCCGAAAAAAGTTTCGCAATTCATTAGTATCGTGGGTCCCTCCATGTGAGTGGAACGACTCACAAATACCTTATGAGGGGTCATTTATCAGCTAATAGTCATGTATAGTAAGAATATGGTGACTTGTGTAACGCCCAAATTTTTAAAACAATGCATAATGTTCGTGCGTCCCACCGGTAAGCGTCTAGTTATTGATGATTTTGAGCACTAATGTACGATGGGCCAGTTATAAAGTCAAAAAGCTAATAAAATAATAAAGACACAAATTTCTTTGCTAATACTTATTTTGATTCCTTGAACATGGTTTAAATGCGGAAATTGTTTATCGCATTGTACAACAACGTGTTGTTTAAATGGTAGATACTTGAGTCCTTTAATCAATTTTTTCTTTGAATAAGGGTCCCTTAATCATATGATTGAGGATTAAATGCCTAATTAAACAATACAAAAGTATTTTTTTTTGTAATTTCTACAATGACATATTTATACTCATATATTAATACGATGACCTATTTTTTTTCATTCTTTTTGTAATTTATACTAAAATTGATATTTCTACCCATACATTAACAGGAGGACTTTTTTTTTTATTTCTATGGGACCTATATTTTCTACTCATACATTAATATGAGTGGTGCCTTTTTTATACTCCATCGATTTCTTTTTAAGTGTCATTTTTTACCAATGTGCACTATTCACATAATCTACTTTAACCATAAATTTGTATTAATATATAAAACCAAATATTAGCAAATGAGATATTGTTTAATTTGTCTCGACGAATATTTTTAAAATATAAAATTTTGATAATTTTTTATAATAGATAATTAAAGATTTTAGTTATCAAAGTTGTGCATTGACATGTGTGCAGTGGTAAAAAGCGACACATAAAAAGGAACGAAGGGAGTAATTTCTAGGGAAGATATATTTCTACTCAAGATAAATAAATATGGGACAAATATTTATCACTGTTGGGGTTTTATATGTTGGTCTCATTTTGCAAAAACAAGTTCTAGCAAGATGTTGGACAAGATGTCGTAGCATGTGGGTACAACATCTGTCATGCCGGTAATTAATGTTCTATTTGCGCGCCATATCTTTGAAGATTCGCTGAAGCACTATTTTCCCCTTACTTGCATATCAAGGCGCATATTTTAAACAAGGGTTTATAAGGCGGCTGCACCAAGAAATATTTCCAGAAGATGCTACGCCATTTATGGAAAACAAGTGATTCTTTCCATTTCTGTGTGTTGGACTTTGCAAAAGATCAACTGAAGTTTGAAGCCCAATATGAAGACCTAGCCCATGCTAACTCAGGTCATATATATATGTGAAGACTAAAAACCTAAAGACGACTAAAGCCGTATTTGAAGAATATAGTTTTAGGGTTTGAGTCTTGTTAATTGTGAGCCTTTCTTGTGTCTACTTGATGCAAGCTTAGGACTGTTTTGTGTTGTAATTGTGAAACTTATCCTAAGCTTTTAAGTACGGAGACTGTTTTTTTTTTTGGTGAGTGAAACCACATTGTTTGTATTACTGTTATAATCACAGGTTGTGTGATTGAAAGGAAGTGAGACGGGGTCTCAAACTTAGGAGTTCCTAGGTTGAGGTAGCACGGGTAGAGTCTAGGAGATAAGTTGTAAACTTGTATGTTGCTGAGGGCTTAGATCTAGATCTATTATAGTGGATTCCTTCCGGGCTTGGTAGCCCCCATAGTAGGTCGTTGTTTACGCCGAACTGGGTTAACAATACTTTGTGTTATTTACATTTACTGTCTGTTGTTTTAATTGTTCATTATATGCTACTGTGGACACACGGTAGAGCATTTGTCTTAGCTTTACAACTGGTTACATACGACAAGTGCTATTGCTTCTGTCTTAACATCTGTCCCTAGAGCTGGGTATGTGGGCTGGCCCGCCCCGTTTAACCCGCCCCGCATAAGCCCGCACATAAGGTTGTTACTTGGTGTTGCATGTATTTTGAAATTTAAACTCTTCCAGATGGATGTAAAGAGTGCCTTTCTCAATGGGTACTTAAATGAAGAGGTTTATGTGGAACAACCAAAAGGCTTTGTTGATCCAAATTTTCCTGATCATGTCTACAAGTTAAAGAAAGCCTTATATGGTTTAAAACAAGCCCCTAGAGCTTGGTATGAGAGATTGACTGAATTTCTGGTCAATCATGGATACAGGAAAGGAGGATATGATAAAACACTGTTTGTGAAAGAAGAACATGGAAAATTGATGATAGCTCAAATCTACGTTGATGATATAGTATTTGGTGGAATGTCAAGCCAGATGGTGGAGCATTTTATCAAACAGATGCAGTCAGAGTTTGAGATGAGTTTAGTTGGTGAATTAACGTTCTTTCTTGGACTTCAGGTGAAACAAATGGATGAAACAATATTTATTTCTCAAAGTAAGTATGCAAAGAATATTGTTAAGAAGTTTGGGATGGACAGTGCTAGTCACAAAAGAACTCCAGCACCTACACACTGAAAGCTGAAAGATGAGAAGGGTGTTAGTGTTGATCAAAGTCTCTATAGAAGTATGATAGAAAATCTCTTATATCTCACAGCTAGTAGACCTGATATTAGCTTTGCAGTAGGTGTGTGTGCAAGATACCAAGCTGATCCAAAGATGAGTCACTTAACCCAAGTGAAAAGGATACTCAAGTATATTAGTGGCACATGTGACTATGGCATGATGTACTCACATAGTGACAACTCACAACTTATTGGGTATTGTGATGCAGATTGGGCTGGTAGTGCTGATGATAGGAAGAGCACTTCTGGAGGTTGTTTCTTCTTAGGAGAAAATCTGAAATCGTGGTTTAGTAAGAAGCAGAATTGTGTGCCTCTTTCAACTGCATAAGTTGAGTATATTGCAGCTGGAAGTAGTTGTTCACAACTGGTCTGGATGAGACAGATGCTAAGGGAGTATAATGTTGAGCAAGATGCTATGGCATTGTACTGTGACAATCTAAGTGCAATAAAGATTTCCAAAAATCCTATACAACACAGTAGGACAAAACACATAAATATTCGTCACCATTTCATTAGAGACTTAGTAGAAGAGAAAGTGGTAATTTTGAAGCATGTTGCTACTGAAGTACAGCTCGCGGATATATTCACAAAAGCACTAGATGCTAACCAATTTGAGAAGCTAAGGGGAAAATTTGGAATTTGCCTGCATGAGGATTTGTAGCAGTTAATGTCTGAAAAGCGTGCAGCAGTTATTTTCTCTCTCCACTCTTGTGTTGCGCACGCTAATTTAGGGAAAGCCTTAAAAACTTCCCTTAACCACTTCATCACACGCTATATCAGTGTGATTATTTCTTTTTGTGGACAAAAGCTCTTTGCATCTAAATCCTATCACGCCTCCAAACCTCTCGTCTTCTTCAAAAATTCAAATATCTCTAAACAGCTCAAAAATCTTTCTCACATCATGTCTCAGTCCACTAAAGCATCATTGAAAAAGAATTCCAGTGACAAAACCTCTACTCCATCAAAGTCTACACGCTCAAAACCAAGGAACAACCAACGGCGATAGTTGTACAAGCAACACCTCTTGCTGCTGTGCATGCATCGGAGTTGGAAGTGCGATCAACTCGATCAAAGAGCACGATCAAGAAGGAGAAGGTGACAAAATCTCCTGCTGTTTCTAAAAAGGGTTCGAAATCAAAGCCAAAGAAGAAACGTGGTGAATCAACAGAAATGATCGGTCTCTCTATGTCAGACGTATCATTCTGACAATCCGTTCAAAACGAGCGATGTCGCGACTGATGTTAGCGCTTCTGGCCATGATTTAAAAGGTAACAATGCTATACCCTCTGATTCTGGAGTTGGTGAGGATAATCCTAGTGTTGAGACTGAGAAGACTAGGAATGTTGTTGAAGTAGTTGAAAAGTCTGTAGAATTGGAGAATTTAGGGAAAACTAGTCAGATTGAAACCCTAGATAATGCGGATTCAAATACTGTGAAGGATCCTGAGGTAGTTCCTAGTACTGATGACATGGAAGTTGATACTAATCCTATTGATAAGGATACTGAAACCGGTAATACTGTTGTTGATGACACCTTGAATCCCATCAAGAACTCTGTTCCCCAACCTGATGTTGTGCCAGATGCTAAAGCATCTTTGGACCAACAGGACCATCACCCTGATACTATAAATGAGTTGTGTTCTGATTCTGGGTTTAGTTCTGGTAATGTTGATAAGACAGGTACTGAATGTGAAAAATCTGATAATGATGTGGTGGCTGAGGATACTGTTGAAAGCTCTCAGTCTGATGAGAGTGAGAAGACAAAGACTAATGAGGATAATGAGGGTGAGGAATCCTCAGATGAATCTGAAGGTGTGGTTGGTTCTGGTGATAAGGATAAGTCTGCTAGTGGTAACACTGTGGGTGTTACTGATAAGGGTAAGAAAGATGTGTCTGCTGAGAAGAATGTGATTGATGTGGATGAGCAGGGTTCTCTGTCTCCACCCCTTGTGAAGACGTTTGGTGCTGGTGTGGCTAAGAGACTGAGAAGCAGATCTGGGAAATCTATACCATTTGTCCCCAAGTCTCTTGTTGTTGAATCAGTGAAAAAACCTGCCAAGAAAACCATGTATGGTCCCCCAAGGCCAAGAAGTCGTTTTGAAACTCCTGTTGTCCAGAAGAAACAGTTGAAGATAAAGGTTGTAGAGAGTGATTCTGATTTTGAGGATGAAGTATCTGTGACTAAAGGTGAAGCATCTGGTGGAGCTTCTGTTGGAAGAAAAAGTGTGGGTGGCAAGAAGGTACCTGCTAATGTACCTGAGGTTGCTATTGATAATATCTCATTCCATCTCCCTAGCTGTGTGGGAAAATGGAAATATGTTGTGCAGAGAAGAGTAGCTCTAGAAAGAGATCTTGGAAAAGAAGCCTTGGAATGTACTGATATTGTTAGCTTGATAGAAGAAGCTGGTCTGATCAAAACTGTGTGGGAATTAGGTGACTGCTATGAACAGCTTGTGAGGGAGTTTATTGTGAATGTCCCTGAGGATTGTGATAACCCCCAAAGCCCTGAATTTCATAAGGTTTTTGTGCGTGGTCATCGTGTTAATTTCTCTCCATCTATCATTAATGACTTTCTGGGAAGAAATGATGATAGAACCCCTGAAGTGGAGTTGACTGATGGTGAATTGGCCAAGGCAATTACAAATGGCAGTGTGAAGCAATGGCCTAAGGACAAGAAGGTGTCCTCCATCAAGTTGACTGTGAAGATTGCTTGTTTGAATAAGATTGGTACTGTGAATTGGGTGCCCACTGTGCATACCTCTGATATTTCTACTGACTTGGCACGTCTGATATACACCATTGGGTCTAAGGTCAAGTATGATTATGGCACTTATATTTTTAATCAGACTTTGAAGCATGCTGACAGTATGGCCATCAAGAAACCTATTGCTTTTCCAAACTTTCTATGTGGTATTATTTTGAGTCAACAACCAGGTATTCTGATGACTTCTGACTTCCCAATGAAGAGGAAAGCTCCTTTGATTTTGCACAGCAAGCTATTTGAAGGGTCACATGTTTGAACAAAATGTGTTTTAGTACACACCCTTAGTTTTGATGATAACAAAGTATTAAATGGACAATTGATGTTACTAATGTTTAAATTAAGTGTGCAGGATAATCTTAAGAATATATATGAGCACACTTGATTTATGCTCTGAAGAAACCCTATGGAAGTCTGAATCATTACACTCTGAAAGAGTTCAGAAGCTAAAGCGTGGTCAGAAGCTAAACATGTACAGAAGCTCAAAAGGGGTCAGGATGTCTGCAAGAGTTCAGAAGCTTAGAGAAGTTCAGAAGCTCAGAGACGTTCAGATGCCTACAAAGAGTTCAGAAGCTATCTGTTAAGACAAGAGTTATTCAGAAGATGAAGACGTTCAGAAGCTGAATTACAAAGGACTATCAGAGGCCAATTATTCAAGACCAATCAGACTTCAAGTTATCAAGGTTCATTAGAAGCAAAGAGAATTCCACTGGTCATCAGAAAGGATACATCAAGTGTTCTTTCTAAGCCTGATGATCTCTTTAAGGACAACTAATTACAACGGTCACAAAGGATGTGATCCTACTCTCTCTAGGAGCTAGTTGTACCTTATTACTGTATTTGGACAGACAGTAAAAAGTGAAGTTTAACTGTGAAGAAGACGTGGCTCTGTTTAGAGTATATTCAAAAGCTACAGCTGTCCATCTACAACGGGATTCTACAACGTCTCAATATCTTTCTTCACTCATATAAATATCAGAAAGAAAGAATTGATGACAACTAATCTTCATAGATCATATCTCTCAGAATTAAGTGAGAATTGAAAACTAGCTAAAGCCTCTGAAGTTATTATCTTGTAATAGTTTTAAGCTTAGAAGTTAGTATTACTCCTGCGGGAGTAATTTGGAAAAGCCTCAATCTTTGTGATTAGAGCAAAAGAAGTATCTTAGTCTTGTGTGACTTTGAGCAAAGGAAGTCTCTTAGTCTTGTGTGACTTTGAGCAAGGAAGTCTCTTGTCTTGTGTGACTTGAGCAAGGAAGTCTCTTGTCTTGTGTGACTTGAGCAAAGAAGTCTCTTGCTTGTGTGCTTGAGCACTAGAATTGTAATCTTAGTGATTATAGTGAAATCCCTTGGAAGTGCAAGGGGACTGGAGTACTCTCGTTTTGTGAGGGGAACCAGTATAAATTCTTGTGTGTGTCTCTCTCTCTCTCACTCTCTCATTTACTCTTCCATCATTCTCTTAGATTCACGTTGGTTGTGTTAATTATTCCGCTGTGCTTAAAGACTGGA
This sequence comes from Trifolium subterraneum, assembly GCA_951799995.1. Classification (NCBI taxonomy): domain Eukaryota; kingdom Viridiplantae; phylum Streptophyta; class Magnoliopsida; order Fabales; family Fabaceae; genus Trifolium; species Trifolium subterraneum. The sequence goes on from OX637465.1 coordinate 6,627,501, forward strand.
GTACTCTCGTTTTGTGAGGGGAACCAGTATAAATTCTTGTGTGTGTCTCTCTCTCTCTCACTCTCTCATTTACTCTTCCATCATTCTCTTAGATTCACGTTGGTTGTGTTAATTATTCCGCTGTGCTTAAAGACTCTGATATATACAAATATCTGGAAAAGTTTTTAATATCTAAAACACAATTCAACCCCCCCTTCTTGTGTTTTCTCCACGCACCTTCAATTGGTATCAGAGCTCCGGTTCTGTTAGAAATCACTTAACAGTGAGACAGTCAAGATCCTAAGGAGAAAAACACCATGGCTCAGCTATTGGATGATTGGAAGCAGAATTTATATCAACAAGTTGCTGATCTTATCAAGGAAGTTGAAGATGGACTAAATTTAAATGAAGATCTGAGCAACAATCAAATTCCTTCCACATCAGGGGCTGAACAAACTTCTAATATTGAATCTACAACCACTACTGTTTGCTTCACTAGTGATGATAATGAAAGCATTCAGAGAGCAAAAGTAAATGGTCTGTTAGATCAATATGAGGAGTTTAGAATGGAAGAAAATGAGAGTATTGGAGAAATGAGCTTAAGATTTCAAGCTATCACAAGCAAGCTTGAAGACTTCAACAACAAACTCAGCAACAAAGAGCTTGTAAGCAAGATGCTGAGTAGTTTGCCTCTGAATTGGATTGAAATTTCAAATACAATAGAGGAAACTGAAGATATCAATTCAATGAGTCTTGAGTCATTGATTGATTTACTCAAAGTCCATGAATTGGCTCTGAAGGATAAAGAAGAGTTGAAAAGTGAAGAAGCAGAAGCAGCAAGGAAAGGAAAGCAAGCAATGGAACATGAAGTTCTTGATGAAGAACCTGATGAAGATTATCTTGAAGGGTTTTCAAGAAAACTTCAAAGATGGTCCAACTTCAAGAAAAATGGAGGAGAACTGGCAAAAGGAATGACGACCTGGGATGAGCTAGACAACTTCTTTGAAGGTGAATTTGAAGGAGAGAATGAAATCAAGCTCTCAGGATCTGAAGAGCATTTGGAATCTGAAAGAGCACCAGGAGCTGAAGAATCAAACTCTGAAGATGGTTCAGACTCTGAAGATTCAAGCTCTGATGGAGAGTCAGACACTGATAACTTAGACCACATCAGAAGAAGACTAAATCAGGTATATTCTCGTCTCTCCAAAGCCAAATTCATCAAGCATCTTGAAAAAGCTTTACTTAAATCCTTTAATAGTCAGCAAAAGTATAAAAAGCTTAAAGCAGACTATGAGAATTTAAGTAAGCAAGCAAATCACTCTGAAGATATTGTACAAAAAGATTTTAATAAAACAAGAGATCTTGAGAGAGGTTATGCTATGTGTTGCAAACCCTCTGAGCACTCTCTTGCTTTCAAAGAGTATTGCAACACAAATGCTGATCAAAATAAAATTGTTTCTATGCTTTGCAACATTAGAACCAACAATACTAATGGGATTGGATACTCTGGTGATAAAACACTAGAAGAACCAAGCTCATCAGCTATTGATGGAAGCTCCTCACTCCCTAATCTTTACACTATATTTGTATCTGATAGTACTCAGATGAAACAAATGAAGGATAAAGATTTGGCAACTAACAGTCTAGGACCCTCAAACAAGTGGGTACCAAGAGACAAAATAATTTACTTAAATGCAGGTCAAACAAAGACTCTGGATGTTCCAATCACATGGATGCATGTGAATGTGAATGGAAGGAGAGCAATTGTGCATAGAATGCACATTTTTGAAGAGTCAGATGGAGAAGAAGATGAAATGGAGTACATAAGCAACAGGAGAGAGTATGAAGAATTTGAAGGTTGTTTTGAACAAGACTATGATGATAGCAACTCTTTATGGTGGGATGAATGCCCAGACTTTGACCTTGAAAGAGAGCGACCTTGAACAAAATGTCATCAAAACAACAAAGCTTCAAAATCAGGTAAGTAATTCTCTACTCCTGAATGACAAGTCAGAGGAATAACATTCAAGGTTAAAAATGTCTTTTTAGGACACTTGATTTATTTAAACAAAATGTTCAGAACTAAAACCTTGAAAAACCATGTCTGAACATATATTTTAAATGTTCTGAAAGATTCGTTTTTAGACTCTGAATTACTTTATATTTCAGCATCTGAAGTAGTTCAGACTATGAGAACTTTTCAACCTCTGAAGGTTAAGCCTCTGAAAAAGAAATGAATTGAACACGCTTAAGTATTTTTTACTGAAACGTTTTGGCGCTAAATGGACAACACGTACACACGTTCTGATTGGTTTGAAACAGTTAGTGATGGTTCTTTTCTTTTTGATTTAATTTTAATGTGTGCTTTATTTTGCTTTTAAACAAAATCACTTAATCACTTGCACACTTTACACTTTCACAACCTACACTTTCGTCTTCTAGACCTCAGAAAACTTTCTTTCTCTCTCAAATTTAGCAAAACCAAAACCCTAACTTCAGAAATGGCAGCATATACTTCATCAGCTTCAGATTCTCTGTTTGCGTTTCCTAAGAACTTCTCAATCAACATTACTGCATGGGAAGAGATGTTTTCCACAGATTTGTCTCTCAAGATGGAGGGAAAATCATTAAACCTGGTTATGGAACAACCAGTGGACTTTGATAGTTTGGGGAAGAATCACTTTGATGTTCTAAAGTTCTTTATTGATCATGATGGGAGCTTTAGATACATGAAATTACTAAATGGTCTCATCTATCCTACTTTGGTAAAAGACTTTTGGATCAAAAGCAAAGTGAAGACTGTAGAGGATTATAATAAGGAGCTGGCTGCAAAGAGGAAGGAGAAATCGGAGAATAAGGACAAGACTCCTCAAGAATTAGGATTAAGGGTTGTTGAAGAGACTGAGGTGCATTCGGTTGTTTGTGGCTTTGAAGTGGTTCTCACTGCTTCAAACTTGGCTAAGGTGTTATCTATCCCCAATGAAGGCATCTACCACACCTATAGCCAAACTGAAGCAAAGAACTCAGAATTTCTAGTGAATATGACTAAGCATTGCTATGCTGAAGGGAAGAGCTGTGAAAGCAACAAGGTGGGTGATTTGAAGCCTACTCAGAAGGTATTGGCCAGAATAGTTTTGGGATCAATATTTCCAAGGAGTGGAAGTTCTGACCAACTGTCATGGGATCATAGACACTTTGTCTATTTTCTCACAAGGAAATTTGATTTGAATTGGGCTACATACATCTTCAATCACCTCTGCAAAGCTGTAAGTGCTATTCAGAAGCAGACCAAGCCAAATGTTCATGTCATCTACACAAGAATTCTTAGTGAGATTTTCTATCAATGTGGAGTGATAGATATAATCAAAGCTGCTGGTCATAACAATCTGATAAGAGAGATCAGAGCCTCTACAATCTCTGCTCACACTCTCTCCAACATGAACTTGCTAGCAGGACAAGAAATGCAACCTTCTGATCCATTTGAACCTCAACCACACTCAGGAGATTCTATGGTGCAGAAATACAAGATTGACATACCTGTTGTCTCAAATGGTATTGTCAATCAATACATACAACTGCTGGAAAGTCAAGGTGAAGGGCTTGAGATTGAAAAGGAAGAATTGAAGAAGAAGAGGAAGAGGCTGGTAAAAGTAAAGGTGGAAAAGAGTGAAGCTGCAAAGGTAGAGAGTAAAGGAAAGACCAAGTCCAAGGCTGAGAGTTCAACTGTGGTAGTAATTCAAGATGAAGAAAGTGAAGATGATGATGAACCACTAAGTGTCAGACTCAAGAAGAAAATTGATGAAGGCTCAACCAAAGGCAACTCTGATAATGTATCTATGTCTAAACCTGCTGTTGTAAATACTCAAGATACTCAATCAACCCCATCATCAACCCAACACAGAAATTCACCTCTACAATTCCTTGAGGAACATTTAGTTGGTGAATTATCTAACCAAACTGTAACCACAAATCTTGTTCAGAACCCATCCATCCACCCAAACTCTGAACAGATTCAGAATCCCATTTCAAACACTACCCAGACAAGTCCTGAAGACAATCTCACATTAAAACAACTTATCTCAGAACCTGTCCATTCAGAACCTCCTATACCAGAGACAATCCTATCTGAACCAAACATACCCTCTGAACCTGAACATGCTAAACCACAACCTGAACCACACATCTCATCAAAACCTGTCCAAACACCATCTGAACACCAAACACAATCTGAAAACCAAACACAACCTGAACAACAAAGCACTGAAGAACTTGAACATCACTCTGATGTTTCAGAACATACTGAACTTGTTGATTCAGAAGAAACCTAGAATCCCCCACCATCAAACCATGTTGATGCTATGGTCAAAGAACTTCATGTGAATGATTTCCATCTCAAAGTCTTTGATCAACAGCAACAGCAACAACAACCACAAACATCACCTCAACACACCATCACACCGTCAATCTCTGAACCCCTCTCAACCAACTCAAATAACCCTGATATCTTGAGTGAATGTAACAGCTTGTTCAGTCAGATACATGGTCTTCATGAGCTAAGGCAATCTGATATGCCTTCATCAGAGTATGCTGCTCAATGGGTGAGTTTGACTGAAGACTTAGTGAAGGAGCTTTATAGTATTCAGAAGGCTGATATTGAAGAGCAGAAGAAATTTGACAAGGGAAAAGCTGCAGCTGTTGAAGAGGTCATTCAGACTCAGGAGGAAACAGAGAGGAATCAACCTGAATCCTCTGCTGTAAGAACAAATGATGAACAAAACCTGAGGGAGAGGTTAGCTTCACTTGAGGAAGATCTGAATGAACCTATTCTAGACAATCTGGGGGCTAATCAAGCTAATCAAGAACATCTAAGGAATCCTGTTTATGAGGCTGATATTGAAAGAATTGAAGCCAAAGTGGACAAGTATATTGGGATGATGGAGAAAGTTAATGGAAACCAGAAGGAAATCATGAAAATCTTAACTCTTCTCTGTAGTCGTCCTCAATAAACCCCTAGAATTTCTTTGATTGCTTAAGTGTTTATATGATTAATATTTTGTTAGGCACATTGGTAGGATTAAGTTCATACTTTTGTATGTTTTTGACTTCTTTGTGCTAATCTGAAATATTTATTCATTATGTATTAATCTGAATGTTTTTTTGTAATTCTGATTCTTTAAACTGCTGATAACTGTTTTTCTTAAAATTTATTTCTTCAAAATCTTTAAACTGCTTTCAAATTTTTTTTTAAGATTATTTAAAAACATTTTTTCATTATTTCAAACTCTTGTGTTTCTTTCATAAAATTGTTTTTCAATTAATACAACATTTGGTTATTCTTAAAGAATTAAATTGCATAACAAGAGAAGAAACATAACAAAGCAAATCAAATTAAACAAGCCAAATCAAATTTTTATTTCATTGAGAACATAGATTCTGAATACATATAAAAATCCTAAAGACTCTTTTCTGGATGCTCCAAAGGACATATTGTGGTTACAAGCCTAAATATGACCTTTGAAGAGGGGAGTTGGATGAGTCATCCAACTGGCAATCTTCCATGAAGAAACCAATTCTGATGCATCAGATTGTTTTTCTTCTGGAGAAGATTCTAGCCCCTCTAGAGCCTTAGATATTAGATTATTTTTCTTGAGGAGGATATGTCTTCAGAAACTCAAACCAGTCAGAGTCCCAATCTTTTTCTTCAGACTCTGAACTGCGTTTTTCTTGTTCAGACGCTGGCGTTGTTTCTCTTGATTTCTTTGAATGTTTTCTCCTATCTTGACTAACACTCTTTGAATCTACCTTTTTCTTCCCTGAGCGTTTCATTTTTTCCCTCAATTGCTCTATCAAAACCTAAGATTATTCTGTGTGAATAAAATGACTAGGTTTCTCTCCTTTTATAAGCTCATTTCAACGACAATGTCATAAATGCGTTCAACCACTCCTGACCTGACTGCATTGGACGTTGCAATTGTTATTAGTTGCTTATACTACCTTTTTGATAATGACAAAAGGGGGAGATAGAATAATGATAAATCAATTGTAGGAAGAAGCGAAATTACTTTGCTTTTTAGGGCTCTGTAGTGTTTCAGAAAGAGAGCGTAGGAGAGTGGTCAATTTAGTGGCATGAGTTACATGCTTTGAAATGACAATCTGATCTTGAGGATTTCAAAATATTGTGTTAAGCTCTGAATTGTTTTCAAAAATTTTGTTTCAAGCGCTGAACTGTTTTTGAAAAGATATTTGTTTTAAGCTCTGAACTTTTTGAAAAGATTTTTTAAAGCTCTGAACTGTTTAAAAAATATTTTGAACTCTGAAACTGTATTTCATGATAACCATCAGAACCTTGTGTGTGTATACGTTTCTAGTGCCTCTGATCCTATTGTCATTCATTTAAATATTTTTATCTATTTCATCTGGCATTTTAAATAAGCGCATAATTTTAAGGAGAATACATTTGAGTAAGGGTGCAACTTTATTCAAAGATTATTACACTATGAAAAGAAGAAGCTTGCACACCTTGTTCTCTGCATAGTAAAATGTGAATAATTTAAGTCATATAATAAAGTAATTCTTAAACTGATTAAAATTAACTATGGATACAAAATAGGGGGAGCTTACAAACCTAACCCTATGGAATATCAGACTAAGGGGGGGCTTGCAAAACTCAGAAGCCTAATGTCAACATAGCTGAATTTTATCAACAACAATTGTATTTAATACTTATGTTTGTCATCATCAAAAAGGGGGAGATTGTTGGAACAAAATGTGTTTTAGTACACACCCTTGAGTTTTGATGATAACAAAGTATTAAATGGACAATTGATGTTACTAATGTTTAAATTAAGTGTGCAGGAGAATCCAAAGTTATATCAAGCTATTTGAAGGGTCACATGTTGGAACAAAATGTGTTTTAGTACACACCCTTAGTTTTGATGATAACAAAGTATTAAATGGACAATTGATGTTACTAATGTTTAAATTAAGTGTGCAGGATAATCTTAAGAATATATATGAGCACACTTGATTTATGCTCTGAAGAAACCCTATAGAAGTTTGAATCATTACACTCTGAAAGAGTTCAGAAGCTAAAACGTGGTCAGAAGCTAAACATGTTCAGAAGCTCGAAAGGGGTCAGGATGTCTGCAAGAGTTCAGAAGCTTAGAGAAGTTCAGAAGCTCAGAGACGTTCAGATGGCTACAAAGAGTTCAGAAGCTATCTGTTAAGTCAAGAGTTATTCAGAAGATGAAGACGTTCAGAAGCTGAATTACAAAGGACTATCAGAGTCCAATTATTCAAGATTAATCAGACTTCAAGTTATCAAGGTTCATCAGAAGCAAAGAGAATTCCACTAGTCATCAGAATGGCTACATCAAGTGTTCTTTCTAAGCCTGATGATCTCTTTAAGGACAACTAATTACAACGGTCACAAACGATGTGATCCTACTCTCTCTAGGAGCTAGTTGTACCTTATTACTGTTGTCATACCCCATTTTTTGACCAATCGCTTTTATGCGTCTTTTTACGACGAATTTTTCTTTGTTCGTTTCTGACGAAATTTCGGTAGAGAGGTATTTTAAAATACCTCATTTATTTGGTTTTGCTTTTTAGTTTCCTTTTATTATTTTTTATTTCTTTATTTTTATTTGTTTATTATTTATTTAATTTGATATTTATATTATTATATGTATATTATTTTATTACTATTTTCGTTTTTTGTCTGATTTTTTTTTAGTCAGTATTTTTCAAAGAGGTCCAGGATCAGGTGTTTTTGTCCAAGTCCAGCCCAAAGGGGCAATTTTGTCCAAATAGGGAAATTCATCTGTCAAACCCTAAATTTCTGACACAGTACAAATACTGCAATTATTACACTGTTCCCCAGGTCAGATTCTCTCATTCATCAGCCGCAACAATTTCTTTTTTCCCAGATCAAACGAAATCCAAAAACAGAAACAAAATTGAAAAATCAAAAATCATAAATCAAAACAGCAAACCATTCATCATTTCCAATCGTTCATCATCAAACACAGAAAAAACCAAAGAAACTTCATCATCATCATAATATTCATCCAGAACCACCATCAAACCCAGAACTAAAACTCATCATAAACCCAGAAATAACCCAAATCCTTCATACCGCTTCCACAAACCATCACCACCGGTTCTCATCACACGAAACCGAATCCAAAACCGTCAAAACCAAATCAAATCAAACGGAAATCGAAGAAAGGAAATCGAAACCGAATACAAAGAAGAGGAGAAAGAAGAGATCGGTAGCTGAGTCAAAATACAAAAGGTTAATTTCATTTTCGTTTGGTTTTTTTTTCGGTTCGATCTAGTTTTTTGGATTGTTGTTTGATTTATTTGATTTTGGATTTGAGATGTTTTGTATTGTTTTGTGTTGTTTGAATTTATTTGAAGTTTGGTTTAGATGGGAGTTTAGATAAAAAACAGAGAGATTTGAGAGAAGAACAGAGAGGTTGAGAGAAAGAGGTGAGCGGCGGTGAAGGTTGAGAGAGAAGAAGTTTGATTTCTGTTTTTTTTCTAGGGTTTTTTGCTTATATACCCATTTGTGATTCCGTGCGCGCAGGTGCACGATCTTACGGTGCACCTGCGCGCCTATAACTTTCAGATTATGATCTAACACGCCAGATCTTCTTTCTGATTATTTAGATCAGGGCCGTCTGATCCATCAGACGGCCACAACTGATCCTACGTTTTGTTTTTTTGTTTGGACTGGGCTTTGGACTGTTATTACTTTTTGTACCCCTTTTGCTCTCTGATTTATTTCTGCACCCCCTCTGTTTGCTTAATTTATATTTTAGCTTATGCAAATAAGTGATTATTTGAACAAGAGCTTATTTAGGCTTTTGAGTCAAATCCTTGCACTAATATTAAGGATCTCTTTAGATCATAAATTCTCAATTTATTAGTAGTTAAATAAGTTTTTTTGTTTTGTAGCTTATGAAATAAGTGCTTTCGGCATAAAGCTATTTTTAGCTTAATTTAGCCTTGTGAAGCATGATATGGAGGCTTGCTTAATTTTTGTTACTAATTCACTAACATTTTATTTATGCTTATTGCTTAATCTTTGTTACTAACTCATTAACATTTTATTTACGCTTATTATGCTTAATTATTGTTGCTAATTCACTAACCTTTTATTTATGCTTTTTAATTATTGTTATTAACCTATTAACTCAACAATATCATCTTTATTTTCATCAACCTAATAATCCTCTCTAACTTAACATTTTCATTCATACATGTCAATATTACTTATCGCTAATTATTCACTTAATCTAATAATTTGTTTATTGCTTTATCAATTAATTATTTATCTTAGAATGTATTTTAGGGTTTGGTGTAAATTTAAATTAAAATTGCATAGCATACTTTTGCATTCATTTCATATTTATTTTTGCTTCTACTTTAGAATGTAATTAGGAACAAATGTACAATATAAATGAAAAATCGCATCTCATGCATATTTATTTACCGCTTTCCGCAAAAAACGTTAGAATATTAGTTCCGAAGGAAAAGACACCGTTTTGATCAAAATATCATTACGGATCGTCTTCGCACTTAATTTGTTTATTGCGACGTTTTTTTAGCGATTTGGAACCCAACATTCCAATGGAAATAATTAGTGTTTTATTCTCAAAAATGAGGTCAACACCTCTTCAAAAAGTTAGTCGCTTTATTCTAAAAAAAACGAGGTCAAAACCTCTTTCAAAAATACGCAATCAATTTAGTTTCAAACATCGAAAAGCACCAAAAAACATTTTATCGTCAAATACTTTCAAAACCTTGGACTTCAACCCAAGTGTCTTTTTATCACTTCAAACATTTTCTCAACAAACCTTGGATTTTAAACCAAGTGTCCGCGTCTTATTTTCTTAATCAACTTTAATCAATTTAATCATATAGACTTTCTTCACAAACTAACATCAATCAAACTCACATTTTGCCACTTTTGGCTTTCGGTCTTTAAAACCATTTTCAAAACTTTAAAATCAAAACGAACAAATTTACTCGTCTTTTTATCCCGAACTACGGTGGTTTGATCCCTCGGGTACGTAGGCATGAGACTTGTCTCTCCAATCAATAAAATCAACAAAAACATTTTTCCGCATTTTCATCACTTTAAGCATTTTATCATCACTTTAAATCTCATACTTATACATTTTTACAAGCAATTAAAATTAAGCGCATAGATAGAATAAAAACAAGAGGTTCCTATAGAGTACTATAGATACTTAGGGTGCTAATACCTTCCCTTCGTATAACCAACCCCCGAACCTTGTTCTCTAAAAAATAGGGTTTTTTTTCGAACTTTTTCCCTTTCCCTCGGATAAATTAAAGATCGGTGGTGGAATATTAAATTGTGATTCGAAGTTAATTAATAACTCGATATCCAAAAATCACCGCGACAGAAATGGCGACTTCACTGGGGACAACCAAGCGGGTTGAACCTAACTTGTTAAATTACTACCTTCGCGCTTTTATTCTTTTATTTGTAAATATTTGTGTATATATATTTGGGTTCGTCTTGAGAGGTGAGATAAGTCCTAACCCAGGGCTTGAGTGACACAATAAGATAGGACGGGGTGAAATCATAGTGACATGTCCAGAGTAGTCTGGATTATGAAGCACATGTGATATGATCCTACTCGGTCGAGGCCTCGCGACGGTAGTACTCGTTGTCATGAAAAGTCATGATGATGGTATTATTTTCAATGTGAGTGTCCGGCGAAGCCGAGAACCTTTAGAATCACTTTTAAACCCATCTTGGCCTTTTTAGGACGTAGTGCGGGGGCTAAATCAAGAGTAGTCTTGAGATTAATCGTCACACGATACTACACTCAAATGAGACTTTTCTACGGATTTTTGTTGGATCGGAAGTAGTTCCGTAACCCGATGATTTTCGAAGACGGTCAATGACTTTGGGAACTTTGTAGAACCCGTCATGCAGGTACAAATGAACCCTAGTACATACCATATGGGAGGGCTTTTACCCTTAAACTCCATCATTATGTATCCCAACCTTCCATTTGTGCATTGAATCATTGTAACATAATCATGCATCCATGCATTCATTTCATCATAAGAAAATCTTTTTCCGAAGGACCTAAGAGAGTTATTTTGTAAACATTACAGATTATGGACCTAAAGAAAAGGAACACTAAGAAGTACAGTTTCAAGGAACCAGACCTTTCCCGACTAAGAGAGCTAGGAGCTCTAGTTCCGTTCCCCGAAGATTTTCAAAAGCGATATGGGAAACTTTTGAGCATCCTCAATACAAATGTTGAAGAGGGAATTCTTAACACACTCGTCCAGTTCTATGATCCAATTTACCACTGCTTTACTTTTGTCGATTATCAGTTGGTTCCTACTCTAGAAGAGTATTCTTATTGGGTTGGTTTGCCGATCTCCGAAAGGGTACCTTATACCGGTTTAGAAGAATTTCCTGCACCTTCAGTTATTGCAAATGCTCTTCACTTGAAGGCTTCAGACATAGTCTCCAGTCGCACTAAAAAAGGGGGATTTCAAGGATTGACTTCTAATTTCTTATTCGGGAGGGCATTTGGGTTTGCCAAAAACGGAGATGTGGCCGCTTTCGAAGCTATCCTTGCTCTACTCATCTATGGGTTAGTTTTGTTCCCCAATATTGACAGTTTTGTGGATAATAGTGCCATCCAAATCTTCTTGGCAGGGAATCCCGTTCCGACCCTACTTGCGGATGCTTACCATTCTATTCATCATAGGACCCACAAGGGGGAGGGACTTATTCTTTGTTGTGCACCATTGCTATATAGGTGGTTTATTTCACACCTACCTCGGACTAGACACTTCAAGGAGAATCCAGAAAAGCTCCGTTGGGCTCAAAGGATTATGCCTCTCACTTCATCCGATATAGTTTGGTACGATGCGGCTTATGATGTTGGAGTGATTATTGATGGTTGTGGGGAGTTCTCCAATGTGCCTCTTCTTGGCACACGGGGAGGAATCAGTTACAACCCTACTCTTGCTAGACGGCAGTTTGGATACCCCATGAGGGATAGGCCTAAAAGCATTTTATTAACCGGCATATTCTATCTCAATGAAGAAGGAAGTCAACACATGAGAGAAAGTTTTGCTCGGGCTTGGCATAATGTTCATAGAAAAGGGAGGGATCAGTTAGGAAAGAAGCTTGGAATTGTCTCCAAAGATTACACTAAATGGGTAATAAGTAGGGCTATAGAGCGCGGGATGCCTTATAGTTTCGAGAAGTCATCTTCTGTTGATGCGTCTTCTTCCACCACACCTCCTTCAGTTATCCCATTCAAGACTATAGATGAATTCCAAGAACTTTTGGCAAAATTGAGACTTGAGAAGGATGCGTGGGAGAGAAAATTCCGAGAGTCTGAGCTTGAGAACCAAGAGTTGAAGGAACAAGAGAAGGTGCTTTCTCTACAAAGTGTTTTGTTGGTGGAGAAGGAAGAGATGATTAGGGTCAAGGATACCTTATTGAGACAGGATAGCAAGAGGAAGAAGAGGCAAGGGGATTTATTTTCCTCTGGCCTCGATTCACGTTTCGATGGCTAGTGGGCTTCAAGAGTCCGTTTTTAGATTTGTTTTATGTTTTTTATTTTTGAAAAAAAATAGTTGTAACCTTTGAATTATTAATCGAATTTTTATTTACTTTTCCTTTTCTTATAAAAATGTTTACAAAATTATTGTCTTAAAGTCCTTCGAAAAAAAAACAAACAAACAACTTTGCATATTTTAGCATAACATATATCATGCATCATACTACATACATAAGTTTTCAAAACAGAGTCTCACGTCCTTTCTTTTCTCTCCATCTCAGTTAAAGTGGCTCGACGTATTCGGTACAAACCAACTCGTGTCTACAATACTCGGTTCAGGTTGAGAAACAAGATGGACAATTTTGAGGAAGAAAATCATATGCTCCGTGTACAGGTAACTACCATGCAAACAGAAATTGAGAAGTTGACTAGCATGGTGGCATCTTTGATGGCTACCCAGAATCAAGCGCCAGCTCCGGTACCTCAGTCTAGCAGTACCTTTGTACCTCCTCCAGTTTCGTCTGCGCCTTTTAGCGCTTCTCAGTATGTTATGCCCGAAGGTTACCCGTGGGGCATGCCTGTTGGATTTCTCGGAGATGAGTCATGTCCAGTGGTATCTGAAATTCCTCATGTACAGTCGACAGTTCCTATTCCTCAGCTTGTTAGTACACTTCCCCAGGTCACAGCAACCGTTTCTGCACCTTTGATTCATACTATCCTGCAAACTCAGATGCCCATCTTTCATGCTGAAAGTGTGGGAGGTTATGACAGGATGGATGACTTACAAATAAAGTATGATGAGATGCAAAAAGAGATGAGGGCTCTTAGAGGAAAGGATTTATTCGGGCAAGACGTGCATGAACTCTGCTTAGTCCCTGATGTCGTGGTCCCACATAAGTTTAAGGTCCCATATTTTGAGAAATATAAAGGGAGCACCTGCCCCAAAGCTCACTTGATAATGTATGCTAGAAAGATGTCTACTCAAACTAGTAATGACAAGTTGTTGATCCATTATTTTCAAGACAGTCTGACCGGTGCAGCTCTGAGATGGTACATGGATCTTGATAGGGCTAACGTCAGTTCTTTTAATGAATTGGCTAGTGCTTTCATTCGGCAGTATAATTACAACTCATTTCTAGCCCCTGATAGGGATGAGCTACGAGCATTGGCACAAAAGGAGAGAGAATCTTTTAAGGAATATGCTCAAAGGTGGAGGGAGCTTGCTGCTCAGATTCGTCCTCCGGTAGAAGAGAAAGAATTGTGCAAATTATTTTTGCATACTCTGAGTCCATTCTTCTATGAGAAGATGGTGGGTATTGTGTCAAGAAGCTTCACCGAGATGGTAGAGATGGGAATGTGTCTAGAAGAGGGAGTCCGTCAGGGACGGTTGATAAAAGAGAATGCTCCAACTAGCACTACTAAGAAATATGGCGCCAGTTTTTCGAAGAAAAAAGAATCTGAAGTTGGCATGGTGGCTCAAGGAGGACCCCAGTCTAGATACCCAGCTTACCAACATGTCTCAGCCATTACACCTACATCTCAACCACAAATAACCCAAGCACCACCACCCCAATATCCACATCCTTATCAACAACCATACCCACAACAACCACAAATTCGACCACAAACTTCCCAACAACCCTACAATTATCCCAATCGCACCCAGAGAAATCCACCATTTGACCCCATACCCATGAAATATGCCGACCTACTCCCCGCCTTACTCGCCAAAAATTTTGTCCAGACGAGACCACCTCCACCTGTGCCAGCAGTACTACCTACCTGGTACCGTAGTGACCTAACTTGTGCCTTCCATCAAGGGGCCCCTGGCCATGATGTGGAACGTTGCTACGCCCTCAAAAAAGTTGTTCAAGAATTAATCCGTAATAAGGTGTTGTCTTTCAAAGATGAAAATCCTAACATCCGAAACAATCCGCTGCCCAACCACGGGTCCTCCGTCCATTTTATCCAAAGTTGCCAAGAAACAAGCACCATTCTCAGTGTCAAGGATATCAAAACCCCGTTGGTGCCTATTCATAGTAAAATGTGTGAAGCAAAGATGTTTAGCCATGATCATGTAACTTGTGAGAAATGTTTGAAGAATCCTCAAGGTTGTTCCCAAGTTCAAAAGGACATACAAAGGTTGATGGATAAAGGAGAATTGGTAGTCACAAAGAAGAGCGAGGATGTATGTGTCATAGTACCGGAATTCAATACCTCTGACCGTCTCGAGATGATATATAATAGTGGAGAGCCCACAGTAAACCCACTAGTGATCTGCTTGCCAGGACCTATGCCATATACGTCCTTGAGAGCTGTGCCATATAGATATGATGCCACCATGTTGCAGGATGGTGTGGAAATACCTATTCCTCCTTTAATATCCGTGGACAATATTGCAGATAATAGCAAAATACTGAGGAGTGGGCGTATTCTTCCCGGAGTTGTTCAAGGAAAGACCGGTAGTTCTGTTGAAAAAACACAAATTCCTGATTCTAGTGGGACTAGCGAAAGAGTGTATGAAGACTCAGATGAAGTTTTGAAAATGATCAAGAGAAGTGAGTATAAGATCGTGGATCAATTACTACAAACCCCTTCCAAGATTTCGATTTTATCACTCTTATTGAATTCCGATGCGCACAGAGAGGCACTAATGAAAGTCTTGGACCAGGCATATGTCGACCATGATGTAACCTTGGGCCAATTTGGTAGCATAGTGGGGAATGTCACAGCTTGCAATAATTTAAGTTTCAGTGACGAGGAACTCCCTGAGAAAGGAAGGGATCATAACCTAGCACTACATATCTCAGTAATTTCTAAATCTGATTCCTTATCCAACGTGTTGGTAGATACCGGGTCATCATTGAATGTGATGTCTAAGATTACTTTTGACAAGCTCGCATACCGTGGTGCGCCTTTGAGGCCAAGTGCAATAATTGTGAAAGCCTTCGATGGGTCAAGAAAATCAGTAATTGGGGAAATAGATTTACCCATCTCAGTTGGCCCTTATGAGTTCCAGATCACCTTTCAAGTCATGGATATTCGAGCATCTTATAGTTGTTTGTTGGGGCGACCGTGGATTCACGAAGCTGGGGCAGTAACTTCCACGCTTCACCAAAAGCTGAAATTTGTACGGGAAGGAAAATTGGTGATTGTGAACGGAGAGGAAGCTTTATTGGTTAGTCATTTGTCGGGTTTTTCTTATATCGGTGCTGATGTTGAAGATGGTACAGCCTTCCAAGGGCTTTCTATTGAGGAAAGAAGTTCAGAAAAGGTCAGAGCACCTATGAAAACTGCGAAGGATGCACAAAAGGTGATGCAAGGAGATGAAGCCTTACATTGGGGACGTCTATTACAGTTGGCAGAAGGCCAGAAGAAAGGAGGTTTGGGTTGCACTCCGTCCACAAAAAAGAGTAAGCCGGATATGGTTTATAAACCCATCGCAGATATTTTTCTTGGTGCTGGACTTATCAACGTCCCTCCAGAAACTAATGCTATCATTGAGCATGAGAATGAGGAAGAGCCACCTAGTTTCGTGACTCCTGGAGGAATTTGCTGCAATTGGGTCACTGTTGATGTCCCTTCTGTCACACCTTTATCTAAGTAATATGTTTGTCTATTTTTGTTTTTTCAAAAAAAAATCCTTTTGTCCTGCCCCAGGCAAAAGTGAAATTCAAATAGGGCTTTGTTTGAGCTTCAAGTATTTTAAAAAAAAATATATATATATATGTTGTCATTTTTCTTATCGTGACACTTTATTTTATCTATATTCTTATGAAAAATGGTAACACAAAAAACTAAAATATGTACACATTTTTTTTAATTTCACCTTTTTCTTAGCTTTAATCAATTCCAGAAGTTTGCATTCACTATTGTTTACTAAAATCAATCATAAATCATATGCAGACTAAGCATCAATAAACCCGTTGAACACAATGATCCTATGCCCTCTCCCAACTTTGAGTTCCCTGTCTACGAGGCTGTAGAGGAGGAGGATGAAGAGATTCCAGATGAGATCAGACGATTGTTGGATCAAGAGAAAAGAACTATTCAGCCCCACAAAGAAGTTGTAGAGTTGATCAACCTGGGTAGTGAAAAGGAGAAGAAAGAAATCAAGATTGGGGCATCCTTAGAAGCATCTGTCAAAGAAAGGGTGATCGTTTTACTCAGAGAATATGTTGACATCTTCGCCTGGTCATATCAGGATATGCCTGGTTTGGATCCTGAAATTGTGGAACATAATTTGCCTCTGAAGCCAGAATGTCCTCCGGTAAAACAAAAACTAAGAAGAACTCACCCCGATATGGCTCTAAAGATCAAAGAAGAGGTACAAAAACAAATTGATGCTGGTTTTCTTATTACGTCAGAATATCCTCAGTGGCTGGCTAATATAGTACCGGTTCCAAAGAAGGACGGCAAAGTCAGGATGTGTGTTGATTACAGAGATTTAAACAAAGCTAGTCCAAAAGATGATTTTCCTTTGCCCCACATTGATGTGTTGGTGGATAACACAGCTAAATCCAAGGTTTTCTCCTTCATGGATGGTTTCTCTGGGTACAATCAGATCAAGATGGCAGTCGAGGATAGAGAGAAGACCGCTTTTATTACACCCTGGGGCACTTTCTGTTACAAAGTGATGCCTTTTGGTCTAACAAATGCGGGTGCTACTTATCAAAGGGGCATGACCACCCTTTTTCATGACATGATGCACAAAGAGATTGAGGTATACGTAGATGACATGATTGTCAAGTCGGGCACCGAGGAAGAACACGTGGAGTATTTATCAAAAATGTTTCAAAGGTTGAGGAAATATCGTCTCCGTTTAAATCCCAACAAATGTACTTTCGGTGTTAGATCCAGAAAGCTTCTGGGTTTCATTGTTAGTCAAAAGGGTATCGAGGTAGATCCAGACAAAGTCAGGGCCATCAGAGAAATGCCAGCTCCACAAACCGAAAAACAAGTCAGAGGTTTCCTGGGTCGACTAAATTACATTTCTAGGTTCATCTCTCATATGACTGCCACATGTGGGCCGATATTCAAATTGCTTCGCAAAAATCAAGGAATTGTTTGGACAGAGGACTGTCAGAAAGCTTTTGATAGTATCAAAGAGTATTTAATGGAACCTCCGATCCTTATCCCTCTAGTGGAAGGAAGACCGCTCATCATGTATTTGACCGTGCTGGAAGGATCCATGGGTTGTGTGTTGGGGCAACAGGATGAAACCGGTAGAAAAGAGCACGCCATTTATTATTTGAGTAAGAAATTCACAGATTGTGAATCTCGATACTCCATGCTTGAGAAGACCTGTTGTGCTTTGGCGTGGGCTGCCAAACGTCTCCGACATTATCTGATTAATCATACTACTTGGTTGATATCCAAAATGGATCCAATTAAGTACATTTTTGAGAAGGCAGCTCTGACCGGAAGAATTGCCCGTTGGCAAATGTTGCTATCCGAATACGACATTGAGTACCGTACCCAAAAGGCAATCAAGGGTAGTGTTCTTGCTGACCATTTGGCTCACCAACCAGTTGAAGATTACCAGCCAATCAAGTTTGATTTTCCAGATGAAGAGATCATGTATTTGAAGATGAAGGATTGTGATGAACCGGTGTTTGGCGAGGGACCAGATCCTGAATCCCAGTGGGGTTTGATATTTGATGGGGCCGTTAATCTCTATGGCAGCGGAATTGGGGCAATCATCGTTACCCCTAAAGGTGCTCACATTCCTTTTACTGCGAGATTACAGTTTGAATGCACTAACAATATTGCAGAATATGAGGCTTGCATTATGGGCATTGAAGAAGCTATTGACTTAAGGATCAAAAACATCGACAACTATGGAGACTCAGCTCTTGTGATTAATCAGATCAAAGGAGAGTGGGAGACTCGCCATGCTGGTTTGATTCCTTATAGAGATTAAGCAAGACGGTTGTTAACTTTCTTCAATAAAGTTGAGCTACATCACATTCCTCGTGACGAGAATCAAATGGCCGATGCTTTGGCCACTCTATCCTCAATGTACCGAGTTAATCGCCGGAACGAGATACCAACCATCAGTATTCGGTGCCTTGAGAGACCAGCATATGTGTTTGTGACCGAAGAAGTAGTTGATGACAAGCCTTGGTTTCATGATATCAAGATGTTCCTTCAAAAGCAAGAATATCCCCCTGCGGCATCTAACAAAGACAGAAAGACTCTGAGAAGGTTATCCAATAGTTTCCTCCTGAATAATGAGGTGTTATACAAAAGAAATTTTGATATGGTCTTGTTGCGATGTGTGGATCAACATGAGGCTGATCTTTTGATGCATGAAGTACATGAAGGTTCATTCGGAACTCACCCTAATGGACACACAATGGCCAAGAAAATGTTAAGAGCCGGCTACTATTGGTTGACAATGGAGTCTGATTGTTATAAACATGCCAGGAAATGCCATAAATGTCAGATTTATGCGGACAAGATGCATCTACCGCCAACTTCTCTAAATGTTCTCTCTTCTCCTTGGCCGTTCTCCATGTGGGGTATTGATATGATCGGTCGGATTGAACCGAAGGCTTCCAATGGACACCGTTTCATCTTAGTGGCCATTGATTACTTCACCAAGTGGGTTGAGGCAGCGTCTTATGCCAATGTGACCAAGCAGGTGGTTGTACGTTTTATCAAAAATCATATTATCTGCTGTTATGGTGTTCCTAACAAGATTATCACAGATAATGGGACAAACTTGAATAACAAAATGATGAAAGATCTGTGTGACGAGTTCAAGATTGAGCATCATAATTCATCTCCTTATCGGCCTCAGATGAATGGCGCAGTTGAAGCTGCAAATAAGAACATCAAGAAGATCGTGCAGAAAATGGTGGTCAGTTACAAGGATTGGCATGAAATGTTACCTTTTGCTTTACATGGATACCGTACTTCAATTCGTACTTCGACAGGGGCAACCCCTTTCTCTTCAGTATATGGCATGGAAGCAGTACTCCCCGTAGAGGTTGAAATCCCATCAATGAGAGTCTTAATGGAAACTAAGCTGGCTGAAGCTGAATGGTGCCAAAATAGATATGACCAATTGAATTTAATTGAGGAGAAACGCATGGCGGCTTTATGTCATGGACAATTATACCAGAGAAGAATGAAACAGGCTTTTGACAGGAAGGTTCGACCCCGTGAGAACCGTGAAGGTGACCTTGTGCTCAAAAAGATTTTGTCCTTTCAGCCGGATTCAAGGGGCAAGTGGACACCTAATTATGAAGGCCCGTATGTTGTCAAAAGAGCCTTTTCTGGTGGTGCTATGACTCTCGCAACCATGGATGGTGATGAGCTCCCTCGTCCTGTAAATGCCGATGCAGTCAAGAAATACTTTGTCTAAAAAATAAAAGAACAGCTCGCTAAGTTGAAAACCCGAAAGGGCGGCTTAGGCAAAAATGAGCGTCTCGGTGGGCTGAAAACCCGAAAGGGCGGTCCAGGCAAAAATTAGAGACAAAAACAGAAAATAATTATCCTGATAGGTCGAAAACCTGAAAGGGCGATCTATGCAAAAGTTAAGGAATAAGACAAGTAACTGCATCGGATCAGGCATCACCTACTCAGAGCACCTCGATTGACAGAATATTTTTGGCTTACAGCATTTTAGACTGCAAATTCAAAGTTGATAGGGAGAATAGCGATCATTGTGTTTAACGTACCTTTCCCACATAATTACCATTTTTCATCTTTGTAACGATCTGTGGGGTTGTGCTTTTCGCCAATTACCACTCTATTAATCAAATTCGAGCCTGTGCCCTCTATTTGGAATTCATTTTTATTTGCAATTTTGTTTTTCCACTCTTTCAATTTAAAGTACTTGAAACAAAAAAACTCAAAAATAATTTAAAGTTTTTTAGTTACTATCTTTTTGAAAAAATATAGATGACAAACATATCTCTTAGATTCACGAGTCATACAAGCATATATCAACATTGTTCTGAAAGCAGTCAGATTCAGCGAAGCAAACACAGTCAGTCATTGCTAAAAAAAAAAAAAAAAAAAAGAGAGAACAGCTCGCTAAGTTGAAAACCCGAAAGGGCGGCTTAGGCAAAAATGAGCGTCCCGGTGGATTGAAAACCCGAAAGGGCGGTCCAGGCAAAAATTAGGGGCAAAACAAAAAAAGAAATGTATTCCCGGTGGATTGAAAACCCGAAAGGGCAATCCAGGCAAAAGTTAGGGATTTCAAAAAAAATAAAATAAAATAAAAAAAGCATGACTATTGAAACAGGACCATGAGAAAATATTCGGTTTCGGTGTACAAAATGGCGACTTCTGCCAGACTTCTGACCAATGGGCTTTACCCCAAGAAGCAATCATTCTTACTATGGATCAACATACTATGCCGGGTTTTACCTCGAGGATCTGATTTATTTCACCTATAAGGATGCTGTCCCCAGCAGAGAACTACTAAGTGATTGTACGGATACGTCGGGCCAATGCTCATCTTACCTGGTCAAATCTTTTGTCTCATCCAATCATGTACGAATATCATTCAATCATACAAATACAATCATTCACATGTACACACATACAATCATTTACAGATTCATAACATACATTCAACCATACATACGTATATATACATACATACATACAAACATTCATATTCATAGGCAACATACACACAAAATCATTCACACATACTGCATTGACCATCATGTGTCTTGCTTCATACATTACAAAAAGAGTTATCCCCAGTGAGTCTGGTCCAGAGATGCCTCCATCAAACATATTCAAAGTAGCAGATTTTGCAAACAATCAACTGCAAACTTGTAGTTAATTTCCCCAAAAGAAGTCACCTCCAGTGCGTCTGGTCCAGACAAATACATATTCTTCTCATGTCTCGCTCTCCCACAATGACAGCAGACAATTTATTTCATCGTTGTGTCCTTACCATCCCACAATGTTGGTAGACACTGCCTTTACTTGTCCTTACCATCCCACAATGTTGGTGGACACTGTCTTTACTTCTGTCCATACACAGGACTTTATCTGCTTATGTCCGCACACAGGACTTTATTGCTTTCTTCTTTACTTCTGTCACAGGACTTTATCTGCTTATGTCCGCACACAGGACTTTATTACTTTCTGTCTTTACTTTTGTCCATACACAGGACTTTATTTGCTTATGTCCGCACACAGGACTTTACTGCTTTCTGTCATTACTTCTGTCCGCACACAGGACTTTACTGCTTATGTCCGTACACAGGACTTTATCGCTTTCTGTCTTCATTACCCCTGTCAAATAATCTTCATTACATTCAAACACTTTGTGAATATAGCATTCCTAAACATAGCACTCATAAGCATTACATTCATAACATCATATCATAGCATTTTATAGTTCAATCCGGTCAAAAAATGGTGTACTCTGTATTTAAGTCTCTTCCGTCATCGAACCAAAACAAAAATATCATCAAAAATCATCTTTTTCTTTTTTATTTCCGATGGAAGAAACTTAAATAGGGGCATCTGTCATACCCCATTTTTTGACCAATCGCTTTTATGCGTCTTTTTACGACGAATTTTTCTTTGTTCGTTTCTGACGAAATTTCGGCAGAGAGGTATTTTAAAATACCTCATTTATTTGGTTTTGCTTTTTAGTTTCCTTTTATTATTTTTTATTTCTTTATTTTTATTTGTTTATTATTTATTTAATTTGATATTTATATTATTATATGTATATTATTTTATTACTATTTTCGTTTTTTGTCTGATTTTTTTTTAGTCAGTATTTTTCAAAGAGGTCCAGGATCAGGTGTTTTTGTCCAAGTCCAGCCCAAAGGGGCAATTTTGTCCAAATAGGGAAATTCATCTGTCAAACCCTAAATTTCTGACACAGTACAAATACTGCAATTATTACACTGTTCCCCAGGTCAGATTCTCTCATTCATCAGCCGCAACAATTTCTTTTTTCCCAGATCAAACGAAATCCAAAAACAGAAACAAAATTGAAAAATCAAAAATCATAAATCAAAACAGCAAACCATTCATCATTTCCAATCGTTCATCATCAAACACAGAAAAAACCAAAGAAACTTCATCATCATCATAATATTCATCCAGAACCACCATCAAACCCAGAACTAAAACTCATCATAAACCCAGAAATAACCCAAATCCTTCATACCGCTTCCACAAACCATCACCACCGGTTCTCATCACACGAAACCGAATCCAAAACCGTCAAAACCAAATCAAATCAAACTGAAATCGAAGAAAGGAAATCGAAACCGAATACAAAGAAGAGGAGAAAGAAGAGATCGGTAGCTGAGTCAAAATACAAAAGGTTAATTTCATTTTCGTTTGGTTTTTTTTTCGGTTCGATCTAGTTTTTTGGATTGTTGTTTGATTTATTTGATTTTGGATTTGAGATGTTTTGTATTGTTTTGTGTTGTTTGAATTTATTTGAAGTTTGGTTTAGATGGGAGTTTAGATAAAAATACAGAGAGATTTGAGAGAAGAACAGAGAGGTTGAGAGAAAGAGGTGAGCGGCGGTGAAGGTTGAGAGAGAAGAAGTTTGATTTATGTTTTTTTTCTAGGGTTTTTTGCTTATATACCCATTTGTGATTCCGTGCGCGCAGGTGCACGATCTTACGGTGCACCTGCGCGCCTATAACTTTCAGATTATGATCTAACACGCCAGATCTTCTTTCTGATTATTTAGATCAGGGCCGTCTGATCCATCAGACGGCCACAACTGATCCTACGTTTTGTTTTTTTGTTTGGACTGAAAGCTATTTTGGACTGGGCTTTGGACTGTTATTACTTTTTGTACCCCTTTTGCTCTCTGATTTATTTCTGCACCCCCTCTGTTTGCTTAATTTATATTTTAGCTTATGCAAATAAGTGATTATTTGAACAAGAGCTTATTTAGGCTTTTGAGTCAAATCCTTGCACTAATATTAAGGATCTCTTTAGATCATAAATTCTCAATTTATTAGTATTTAAATAAGTTTTTTTGTTTTGTAGCTTATGAAATAAGTGCTTTCGGCATAAAGCTTTTTTTAGCTTAATTTAGCCTTGTGAAGCATGATTTGGAGGCTTGTTTAATTTTTGTTACTAATTCACTAACATTTTATTTATGCTTATTGCTTAATCTTTGTTACTAACTCATTAACATTTTATTTACGCTTATTATGCTTAATTATTGTTGCTAATTCACTAACCTTTTATTTATGCTTTTTAATTATTGTTATTAACCTATTAACTCAACAATATCATCTTTATTTTCATCAACCTAATAATCCTCTCTAACTTAACATTTTCATTCATACATGTCAATATTACTTATCGCTAATTATTCACTTAATCTAATAATTTGTTTATTGCTTTATCAATTAATTATTTATCTTAGAATGTATTTTAGGGTTTGGTGTAAATTTAAATTAAAATTGCATAGCATACTTTTGCATTCATTTCATATTTATTTTTGCTTCTACTTTATAATGTAATTAGGAACAAATGTACAATATAAATGAAAAATCGCATCTCATGCATATTTATTTACCGCTTTCCGCAAAAAACGTTAGAATATTAGTTCCGAAGGAAAAGACACCGTTTTGATCAAAATATCATTACGGATCGTCTTCGCGCTTAATTTGTTTATTGCGACGTTTTTTTAGCGATTTGGAACCCAACATTCCAATGGAAATAATTAGTGTTTTATTCTCAAAAATGAGGTCAACACCTCTTCAAAAAGTTAGTCGCTTTATTCTAAAAAAAACGAGGTTAAAACCTCTTTCAAAAATACGCAATCAATTTAGTTTCAAACATCGAAAAGCACCAAAAAACATTTTATCGTCAAATACTTTCAAAACCTTGGACTTCAACCCAAGTGTCTTTTTATCACTTCAAACATTTTCTCAACAAACCTTGGATTTTAAACCAAGTGTCCGCGTCTTATTTTCTTAATCAACTTTAATCAATTTAATCATATAGACTTTCTTCACAAACTAACATCAATCAAACTCACATTTTGCCACTTTTGGCTTTCGGTCTTTAAAACCATTTTCAAAACTTTAAAATCAAAACGAACAAATTTACTCGTCTTTTTATCCCGAACTACGGTGGTTTGATCCCTCGGGTACGTAGGCATGAGACTTGTCTCTCCAATCAATAAAATCAACAAAAACATTTTTCCGCATTTTCATCACTTTAAGCATTTTATCATCACTTTAAATCTCATACTTATACATTTTTACAAGCAATTAAAATTAAGCGCATAGATAGAATAAAAACAAGAGGTTCCTATAGAGTACTATAGATACTTAGGGTGCTAATACCTTCCCTTCGTATAACCAACCCCCGAACCTTGTTCTCTAAAAAATAGGGTTTTTTTTCGAACTTTTTCCCTTTCCCTCGGATAAATTAAAGATCGGTGGTGGAATATTAAATTGTGATTCGAAGTTAATTAATAACTCGATATCCAAAAATCACCGCGACAACTGTATTTGGACAGACATTAAAAAGTGAAGCTTAACTGTGAAGAAGACGTGGCTCTGTTTAGAGTATATTCAAAAGCTACAGCTGTCCATCTACAACGGGATTCTACAATGTCTCAATATCTTTCTTCACTCATATAAATATCAGAAAGAAAGAATTGATGACAACTAATCTTCATAGATCATATCTCTCAGAATTAAGTGAGAAATCGGAGAATAAGTACAAGACTCCTCAAGAATTGGGATTAAGGGTTGTTGAAGAGACTGAGGTGCATTCTGTTGTTTGTGGCTTTGAAGTGATTCTCACTGCTTCAAACCTGGCTAAGGTGTTATCTATCCCCAATGAAGGCAACTACCACACCTATAGCCAAAGTGAGGCAAAGAACTCATAATTTCTAGTGAATATGACCAGACAGTGCTATGCTGAAGGGAAGAGCTGTGAAAGCAACAAGGTGGGTGATTTGAAGCCTACTCAGAAGGTATTGGCCAGAATAGTTTTGGGATCAATATTTCCAGGAGTGGAAGTTCTGATCAACTTTCATGGGATCATAGGCACTTTGTCTATTTTCTCACAAGGAAATTTGATTTGAATTGGGCTAAATACATCTTCAATCACCTCTGCAAGGCTGTGAGTGCTATTCAGAAGCAATCCAAGCCAAATGTTCATGTCATCTACCCAAGAATTCTTAGTGAGATTTTCTATCAATGTGGAGTGATAGATATAATCAAAGTTGCTAGTCAATACAATCTAATAAGAGAAATCAGAGCCTCTACAATCTCTGCTCACACCCTGTCCAACATGAACTTGCTAGCAGGAAAAAAGGTGCAACCTTCTGATCCATTTGAACCTCAACCACACTCAGAAGATTCAATGGTGAAGAGATATAAGATTGACATACCTGCTGTCTCAAATGGTATTGTCAATCAATACATACAACTGCTGGAAAGTCAAGGTGAAGGGCTTGAGATTGAAAAGGATGAATTGAACAAGAAGAGGAAGAGGCTGGTAAAAGTAAAGGTGGAAAAGAATGAAGCTACGAAGGCAGAGATTAAAGGAAAGATCAAATCCAAGGCCGTGAGTTCAAATGTGGTAATAATTCAAGATGAAGAAAGTGAAGATGATGATGAACCATTAAGTGTCAGACTCAAAAAGAAAATTGTTGAAGGCTCAACGAACAACAACTCAGGTAATGTATCTATGTCTAAACCTGCTGCTGTAAATACTCAAGATACTCAACCAACCACATCATCAACTAAACCTAGTAATTCACCCTTACAAATCCTTGAAGAACATTTAAGTGGTGAATTATCTAACCCAACTGTTCAGAACCCATCCATCCACCCAATCTCTGAACAGATTCAGAATCCCTTTCCAAACACCACCCAGACAAGTCCTGAAGACCATCTCACATTAAAATAACTTATCTCAGAACCTGTCTATTCAGAACCTCCCATACTAGAAATAACCCATACTGAACCACTCATCTCACCAGAACCTGTCCAAACAACACCTGAACACCAATCCTCTGAAAATCAAGGTTCTGACCACCAACCACAATCTGAAAACCAAACACAACCTGAACAACAAAGCACTGAAGAACTTGAACATCACTCTGATGTTTCAGAACTTACTGAACTTGTTGATTCAGAAGAAACCCAGAATCCCCCACCAACAAACCATGTTGATGCTATGGTCAGAGAGCTTCATGTGAATGATTTTCATCTAATAGCCTTTGATCAACAGCAACAACAACCACAAACATCACCTCAACACACCATCACACCCTCAAACACTGAACCTCACCCAAACAACTTAAATAACCCTGATATCTTGAGTGAACGCAACAGTCTGTTCAGTCAGATACATGGTCTTCATGAGCTCAGACAATCTGACATGTCTTCATCTGAATATGCTGCTCAATGGGTGTGTTTGACTGAGGATTTGGTGAAGAAATTGTATAGTCTTCAAAAGGCAGATATTGAAGAGCAGAAGAGATTTGACAAAGGTAAAGCTACTGAAGTTGAAGAGGTCATTCAGATTCAAAAGGACACGGAGAGGAATCAACCTGAATCCTCTACTGCAAGAGCAAATGATGAGCAAAACCTGAGGGAAAGGTTAGCATCACTTGAGGAAGATCTGAATGAACCTATCCAAGACACTTTGGGAGCTAATCAAGAGCATCTGAGAAATCCAGTGAATGAGGCTGATAATGAAAGAATTGAAGCCAAGGTGGACAAGTATATTGGGATGATGGAGGAAGTCAATGGAAACCAAAAAGAGATCATGAAAACCTTAGCTCTCCTCTGTAGTCATCCTCAATAAACCCCAAGGATTTCTTTGTTTGCTTAATTGTTTATTTGATTAATATTTTGTTAGGCACAGTGATAGGATTAAGCTTATACTGTTGTATGTTTTTTCTAACTTCTCTGTGCTAATCTGAAATATTCATTCATTATGTGTTAATCTGATTGTTTCTATTGGATTTTTTTTAAACTCGTGTTTTTATTCATAAACATTGATTTTCACGAGTACAATAGTTGGTTATTCATAAAGAATCAAATTGCATAACAAGAGAAGAAACATTATAAGAAAATCAAATTAAACAAGCCAAATAAAATTTTATTGAGAACATAAGTTACTGATTACATAAAATTCCTAAAGACTATTTTCTGGATGCTCCAAAGGCCATAGTGTGGTTACAAGCCTAAATATGACCTTTGAAGAGGGGAATTGGATGAGTCATCCAACTGGTTGTCTCTCATGAAGAAACCAATTCTGATGCATCAGTTTGGTTTTCTTCAGGAAAAGATACTAGCCCCTCTAGAGCCTTGGATATCAGTTTGATTTTTTTCAGGAATATATGTCTTCAGCAACTCAAACCAGTCAGAGTCCCAATCTTTTTCTTCAGACTTTGAACTGCGTTTTTCTTGTTCAGACACTGACTTTGTTTCTCTTGATTTCTTCGTATGTTTTCTCCTATCTTGACTTTCTCTCTTTGAATCTACTCTTTTCTTTTCTGA
The DNA here is from genome assembly GCA_951799995.1 of Trifolium subterraneum. Lineage (NCBI taxonomy): Eukaryota > Viridiplantae > Streptophyta > Magnoliopsida > Fabales > Fabaceae > Trifolium > Trifolium subterraneum. Next base: position 6,655,546 of record OX637465.1, read on the forward strand.
GCGTTTCATTTTTTCTCTCAATTGCTCTATCAAAACCTAAGATTATTCTGTGTGAATAAAATGACTAGGTTTCTCTCCTTTTATAAGCTCATTCACCGACAATGTCATAAATGTGTTCAACCACTCCTGACTTGACTGCATTGGACATTGTACTTGTTATTAATTGCTTATACTACCTTTTTGATAATGACAAAAGGGGGAGAAAGAATAACGATAAATCAATTGTTGGAAGAAACGAAATTACTTTGCTTTTTAGGGCTTTGTAGTGCTTCAGAGAGAGAACGTAGGAGAGTGGTCAATTTAGTGGCATGAGTGACATGCTTTGAAATGAAAATCTGATCTTGAGGATTTCAAAATATTGTATTAACTTCTGAACTGTTTTGAAAAATATCATTTGTCTAAAGCTCTGAACTATTTGAAAAATATTTTGAACTCTGAAACCATATATCATGATAACCATCAGAACCATATGTGTGTATACGTTTCTAGTGCCTCTGATTCTATTGTCATTCATCTAAATATTTTGTCTATTTCATATGACGTTTTAAATAAGCGCGCATAATTTTAAGGAGAATACTTTTATTAATTGAAGTTTATTATTCATAGATAGTTTTTGAGTAAGGGCGCAACTTTATTCAAAGATTATTACACTATGAAAAGAAGAAGCTTGCAAACCTCGTTCTCTGCAAAGTAAAATATGAATAATTTAAGTCATATAATAAAGTAATTCTTAAACTGATTAAAATTAACTATGGATACAAAATAGGGGAGCTTACAAACCTAACCCTATGGGATATCAGACTTAGGGGGAGCTTGCAAAACTCAGAAGCCTAATGTCAACATAGCTAAATTTTATCAACAACAATTGTATTTAATAATTATGTTTGTAATCATCAAAAAGGGGGAGATTGTTGGAACAAAATGTGTTTTAGTACACACCCTTGAGTTTTGATGATAACAAAGTATTGAATGGACAATTGATGTTACTAATGTTTAAATTAAATGTGCAGGAGAATCCAAAGTTATATAAAGAGCACACTTGATTTATGCTCTGAAGGAACCTTATGGAAGTCTGAATCTTTACACTCTGAAAGAGTTCAGATGCTAAAACGTGGTCAGAAGCTAAACATGTTCAGAAGCTCAAATAGGTTCAGGATGTCTGCAATAGTTCAGAAGCTTAGAGAAGTTCAGAAGCTCAGAGATGTTCAGAAGCCTACAAGAGTTCAGAAGCTATCTGCTAGTCAAGAGTTATTCAGAAGATGAAGACGTTCAGAAGCTGAATAACGAAGGACTATCAGAGGCCAATTATTCAAGACCAATCAGACTTCAAAGATATCAAAGGTTCATCACAAGCAAAGGGAATTCCTCTAGTCATCAGAAAGGCTACATCAACTACTCTTACCAAGCCTACTCTCTCTAGGAGCTAGTTGTACCTTATTACTTTATTTGGACAAACAGTAAAAGTGAAGCTTAACTGCGAAGACGTGGCTTTGTTTAGAGGATATTCAAAAGCTACAGCTGTCCATTTACAACGGGAATTCTACAACGTCTCAATATCTTTCTCCAACTCATATATATATACATGAAAGAAAGAATTGATGACCAAGGGATCTTCATAGAACATATCTCTCAGAATTAAGTGAGAATTGAAACTAGCTCAAGCCTCTAAAGTTATTATCTTGTAATAGTTTTAAGCTTAGAAGTTAGTATTACTCTTGCGTGAGTAATTTGGAAAAGTCTCAATCTTAGTGATTAGAGCAAAAGAAATCTCTTAGTCTTGTGTGACTTTGAGCAAGGAAGTCTCTTGTCTTGTGTGACTCTAGCAAGGAAGTCTCTTGTCTTGTGTGACTTGAGCAAGGAAGTCTCTTGTCTTGTGTGACTTGAGCAAAGAAGTCTCTTGCTTGTGTGCTTGAGCACCTGAATTGTAATCTTAGTGATTATAGTGAAATCCCTTGGAAGTGCAAGGGGACTGGAGGTTTCTCGTTTTGTGAGAGGAACCAGTATAAATTCTTGTGTCTCTTTCTCTCTCTTACTCTCTCATTTACGCTTCCATCATTCTCTTAGATTCACGTTGGTTGTGTTAATCATTCCGCTATGCTTAAAGACTCTGATAGATACAAATATCTGGAAAAGTTTTTAAATATCTAAAACACAATTACACCCCCCTTCTTGTGTTTTCTCCATGCACCTTCAATTGGCATCAGAGCTCCGGTTCTGTTGGAAAATCACTTTACAGTGAGACAGTCAAGATCCAAAGGAGAAAAACACCATGGCTCAGAAATTCAATGAAGTGAATGATTGGAAGCAGAAGATACATCAACTTGTTGCTGATGTCATTAAAGAAATGGAAGATGGACTTATTTTGAATGAAGACCTGAGCAACAAGCAAGTCTCTACATCATATGATGATGTTTGTACCTCTAGAGCTACAACAGCAAAAGACAAGGAAGCAGCAAGAAAAGGAAAGCAGACAATGAAGCATGAAGATCTTAAGGAAGAATCTGATGAAGAATACTTTGATAATTTCTCCAAGAAATTTCAAAGATGGTCTGAATTCAAGAAGAATGAAGGAGAGATGACTAGCAAAAAGAAATTGACAACCTGGGAAGAGCTGGACAAATTTTCTGAAGATGAAAAGGAAGTTAAGCTACCAAGGAGATCAAGACCTGAAGTGCAAGCTAGACCTGAAGCAACAGAAGAGTCTCAAGTGGACTCAGAGTCTGAGCATACAAGTTGTGACTCTGACCAAGACATTCTGAATCAGGTATACTCTCAACTTCCTAAAATTGAACTCATAAAACTACTAAATGCTAGTTCACGTAAGTTTAAAAAGCTCAAAGTTGATTGTGAGCACTTAAGTGAACAAGCAAGTCAATTTAAGTGTTTATATCAAAAGGCTTTAGAAAAGATTGAAGATCTTGAAAAAGGGAATGCCAGCAGTAGCAAACCTTATAAGAACTCAATTGATTCTAAAGACTTCTGTAATACACACATTGACAGTAGTAACATTATTTCTTTATTGTCTTCTTTCAAAAACAATGGTGTAAATGGAATTGGTTATTCATGTGCTGATACATATGAAAAACCAAGTTCATCAAGCATATTTGAAAATGCTTCACCTTCTGATCTATATTCAAAATTTGTACCTGATAGCTCTCAGGTGGTACAAATGGAGAATAAAGGTCATGTAACTAACAGTCTAGGACCCTTCAGCAAGTGGGTACCAAAAGACAAAATTGTTTATTTGGCTGCAGGACAAATGAGGAAAATAGACTCTCCACTCACATGGATGCATGTGACTACAAATGGACGGAGAGCAATGGTGCACAGAAGGCACATTTTTGATGAATCTGATGGTGAAGAAGATGAAGTGGATTTCATAAGGAATAGAAGAAGATATGATCCTGATGATGAAGAATTTGAAGCTTGTTTTAAAGATGACAGCAACTCAGTTTGGTGGAGTGACTGTTCAGGCTATGACACTGATTACAATTGAAACAAGAAGCTTCAATGCAAGGTGAGTATTCTTAACTTCTGAATGACAATTCAGAGGAATAACAATCAAGGTTAAAAATGTTTTTTAGGACACTTGATTAATTTAAGCAAAATGTTCAGAATGAAAACCTTAAAAAAACCGTGTGTGAACATATATTTTAAATGTCCTGAAAGATTCATTTTTAAACTCTGAAGTACTTTAGATTTCAGCATCTGAAGTAGTTCAGACTCTGAGAAATTTTCAACCTCTGAAGGTTAAGCCTCTGAAAAGGAAATGAATTGGAAACGTTTAAGTATTTTTTTAACTGAAACATTTTGGCGCTAAATGGACAACACGTACACACGTTCTGATTGGTTTGAAACAGTTAGTGATGGTTCTTTTCTTTTTTATTTAATTTTAATGTGTGCTTTATTTTTCTTTTAAAAAAAATCACTTAATCACTTGCACACTTTACACTTTCACAACCTACACTTTCATCTTCTAGACCTTAGAAAACTTTCTTTCTTTCTCAAATTAGCAAAACCCAAAACCCTAACTTCTGAAATGGCAGCATCTACCTCATCAGTTTCTACTACAGCTTTTTCGTTTCCAAAGGATTTAGCAGTCAACATCATCAACTGCTCAGAGTTATTTAGCAGAGAGAAATCGCTAGAAATGGAAGGGAAATCACTCAACTTGGTTATGGAACAACCAATTAATTTTGAAGGTCTTAGATTGAATCAACACGATATTGAGAAGTTCTTCACTGATCAAGATGGAGGATTTAGATACATGAAGTTATTAAATGGTCCAATCTACCCTACGCTGGTAAAAGATTTATGGATTAGGAGCAAGGTAGTAACGATGGAAGACTACGATAAAGAAGTGGCTACCTTAAGGACAAGACTCCAGCTGAACTGGGTCTAGGAGAAGTCGAAGAATAAGGACAAGACTCCTCAAGAATTGGGATTAAGGGTTGTTGAAGAGACTGAGGTGCATTCTGTTGTTTGTGGCTTTGAAGTAATTCTCACTACTTCAAACCTGGCTAAGGTGTTATCTATCCCCAATGAAGGCAACTACCACACCTATAGCCAAAGTGAGCCAAAGAACTCAGAATTTCTAGTGAATATGACCAGACAGTGCTATGTTGAAGGGAAGAGCTGTGAAAGCAACAAGGTGGGTGATTTGAAGCCTACTCAGAAGGTATTGGCCAGAATAGTTTTGGGATCAACATTTCCAAGGAGTGGAAGTTCTGATCAACTTTCATGGGATCATAGGCACTTTGTCTATTTTCTCACAAGGAAATTTGATTTGTGTTGGTGTTTTGTATGTTGGCCTCATTTTGCAAAAACATGTTCAAGCAAGATGTTGGACCAGATGCCGTAGCATGTGGGTACAACATCTGTCTTGCCGGTATTTAATGCTCTATTTGCGCGCCATATCTTTGAAGATTATCTGAAGCACTATTTTCGCCTTACTTGCTTATCAAGACGCACGCCTTTAAACAAGGGTTTATTAGGTGGCTGGACCAAGATATACTTTCCAGAAGATGCTACGCCATTTATGGAAACAAGTGATTCTTTCCATTACATGTGTGCTGGACTTTGCAAAAGGACAGCTGAAGATTAAAGCCCAATATGAAGACCTAGCCCATGCTAACTCAGGTCATATAAATATGTGAAGACTAAAACCTAAAAGGTAACTGAAGCCGTATTTCAAGAATATAGTTTTAGGGTTTGAGTCTTGTTAATTGTAAGCCTTTTCTTGTGGATTCTATAACACAAGCTTAGGCCTGTTTGGTTTGTTATTTGTATAACTTCTCCCAAGCTTTTAAGCACGGAGACTGTTTTGTTGTTTGGTTAGTGAAACCACACTGTTCGTAGAACTGTATAATCACGAGGTTCGTGATAGAAAGGAAGTGAGACGGGGTCTCAAACTTAGGAGTTCCTAGGTTGAGTTAGCACGGGTAGAGTCTAGGAGATAAGTCGTAAACTTGGATGTTTGCTGTGGGCTTAGAACTAGATCTATTATAGTGGATTCCTTCCTGGCTTGGTAGCCCCCAAAGTAGGTCGTTGTGAACGCCGAACTGGGTTAACAATTCTCTGTGTTGTTTACTTTATTGTCTGTTGCTTTTACTTGTTGATTATATTCTACTGTGGACATACGCTAGAGCATTTGTCTTAGCATTACAACTGACTACGTACGACAATTGCTATAGCTTCTGTCTTAACATCTGTCCCCAGTAGGTGCTAGAATTTCAATTGGCATCAGAGCAGGCACCCTGTTCTGCGTGGGTGAGGACCAGGGAAGTTACTTTCTGGCATAATGAACAAGGATGGTGGCTATGTCAACAGACCTCCACTTCTGGATGGATCAAACTATGATTACTGGAAAGCCAAAATGGTGGCATTTATTAAATCACTTGATAGCAAATCTTGGAAGGCTGTCCTAACGGGATGGGAGCATCCAGTGATACGTGACAAAGATGGTAAAACTACAGGTGAACTAAAACCAGAAGCGGATTGGACCAAGGAAGAGGATGAGCTTGCACATGGTAACTCCAAGGCGCTAAATGCCTTATTCAATGCTGTGGACAACAACATTTTTAGGATGATCAAACAGTGCTCAGTGGCTAAGGAAGCATGGAAAATTCTAATGACTACACATGAAGGCACCGCTAAGGTGAAGAATTCAAGGCTACAGCTTCTGACCGTAAAGTTTGAGAATCTAATGATGGGTGAAGGTCAATCTGTTCATGACTTCCACATGACCATTCTAGATTTTGCAAACAACTTTGATGCTCTAGGAGAAAAGCTAAGCGAGGAAAGAATGGTAAGAAAAATGCTTAGATCTCTTCCTAAGATGTTTGATATGAAAGTCACTACCATAGAAGAAGTACATGATATAGGAGTGATGAAACTTGAAAATTTGGTGGGTTCATTACAAACCTATGAGCTGGCTGCTAAAGAGAAAACCGAGAAGAGGAAGAAGAGTATAGCTCTTGTAACCAACACCACTGAAAGTGAGGAAGTAGAAAATGGTTTAGAAACTGATGAAAATTTATCTGAAACTATGGCACATCTAGGCAGGCAGTTCAACAGAATATTAAAGAAGATGGATGGAAGAGGCAGGACAAATGCTAAAGGCAATTTCTCTGATAATAACAGAAAGTTTAATGGTGAAAGAAAATACAGACCTGAGGAAAAGGCCAGTACTGGAAAAGGTGTTCAATGTCATGAATGTGAAGGCCATGGACATATTAGAGCTGAATGTCCAACATTCTTGAAGAAACAGAAGAAGGTTATGGCTGTCACTTGGTCTGATGAAGATGACTCTGAGGATGATGACTACTCTGAGTCTGCAAATCACATTACTGCACTTACTGGATTTATTGAATCTGAATCAGATGATGAAGAATTGACCTTTGATGAACTAGCTGCGTCTTATAAAGCACTGAGTCAGAAGAGTGAAAAGGTTTGTCAACAGCAACAAAACGTTATAAGTAAATTGCAAGATGAGAAGCTGAAGCATCAGACTCAAATATCTCAACTCACAAAGCAGCTACAATCTGAGAAGGCAAAGCATCTGTCCGAGGCTTCTGCTCTTAGAGATGAGGTAACCACATTGAACTATCAGCTGACTAGTTTAAATAAACAGCTTAGACTGCTAAATAATGGAACTGAAAGATTAGATATACTGGTTGAGGGTCAAGTTGCTGGGAAACCTAAGGGTATTGGAGTAGAATATAACTATCCTAAAAAGAAAAATGTTACTTCTACTAGTACATTTGTTCCTGCTAAAGACACTTATGATCCCACTGAAACCAGACAGATGCCACAGCATGTTCAACAACATCAGCCTGCCAAAATCATTCCTAAACCTAAGGGATGGATCTGTCATTACTGTGGTAGAAGAGGTCACATCAGACCTTTCTGTTTTAGATTGTATGGGTTTCCAAGATGGTATAATAATCCCAGGTATGAATCTGATTCAAGCAATACAAAGAAAGAATGGAAACCAAAGGCAAATGATGTTGCTCACATAGCTCATACATCTCTGAGAGTTTCATCCAGAAATGATTGGTACTTTGATAGTGGTTGCTCAAGACATATGATTGGTGTTAAAAATTATCTAACCAATGTTAAAGCTTACACTACCAGTTATGTTACTTTTGGTGATGGGGCCAAAGGTCAGATCAAAGGCATCGGAAGTCTCATTGCAAATGGGTTGCCTAAACTTGAGAATGTTCTTTTAGTGGAAGGATTGACTGCAAATCTCATAAGCATCAGTCAATTGTGTGATCAAGGAATGAAAGTGAACTTCACGAAGTCTGAATACATTGTCTCAACTAAAGATGGTGAATCTGTTATGAAAGGAGTCAGGTCTAAAGATAACTGTTACTTATGGATTCCTGAAGAAAGTGCTCAAATTTCTTCCTGTCTCATCACTAGAGAAGATGAAGTCAAGTTATGGCATCAAAAGATGGGTCATCTTAATCTAAGGAGTATGAAGAAAGTCATAGCTGAAGATGCAGTAAAAGGAGTACCTAAACTGAAGATAGAAGAAGGAAGCATATGTGGTGAATGTCAAATTGGGAAGCAGACAAAGATGCCACACCCAAAGCTGCAGCATCTGACTACATCAAAGGTGCTTGAATTACTTCATATGGACTTGATGGGGCCTATGCAGGTTGAAAGTCTAGGAGGAAAGAGATATGCTTTTGTTGTTGTAGATGACTACTCAAGATTCACTTGGATCAACTTTCTCAGAGAAAAGTCAGACACCTTTTGTGTTTTCAAGGATTTGTGTAAACAACTTCAAAGAGAAAAAGATAGTGTCATTGTCAGAATAAGGAGTGACCACGGTAGAGAATTTGAGAACTCAAGATTCTCTGAGTTTTGCACTGCTGAAGGAATAGGACATGAATTTTCTTCACCTATTACACCTCAACAAAATGGTGTAGTTGAAAGAAAGAACAGAACTATACAAGAATGTGCTCGTGTCATGCTACACTCAAAGAAACTGCCCCAACACTTTTGGGCTGAAGCTATGAATACAGCATGTTACATTCTCAATCGTGTCACTTTAAGAGCTGGAACAACTAACACCTTATATGAATTGTGGAAAGGAAGAAAACCTACTATCAAGTATTTTCATGTATTTGGAAGTAAGTGTTACATTCTGATAGATAGAGAACAAAGGAGGAAGATGGATCCAAAGAGTGATGAAGGTATTTTCTTGGGCTACTCTACTAACAGCAGAGCTTACAGAGTGTATAACTCCAGAACTCAAGTGATGATGGAATCAATGAATGTTGTGATAGATGATGTATCATCTGACGCTAAGACAGATGAAAGTCCAGAAGCTGAAGCATTTGAATTCCAGCCTGAAGAAACTGCCAGTATAGAAGAGTTTGAGGTAACACCTGATTGTCCTATCACTGATGATACTACTGCTCCAGTTAGTAAAGGACCATCTATCAGAGTCCAGAAAAATCATCCCAAGGATCTGATCATAGGGAATCCTGATGAAGGTATTACCACAAGAAGAAATCAAGATATAATCTCTAACTCTTGCTTTGTGTCAAAAATAGAGCCAAAAAATGTCAAAGAGGCTCTCATGGACAATTATTGGATTACTGCTATGCAAGAAGAGTTGAATCAGTTTGAAAGAAGTGAGGTTTGGGATCTAGTTCCTAGACCAAAAGGGTTGAATGTAATAGGTACTAAATGGGTTTATAAAAATAAATCTGATGAAAATGGAACTATTACAAGAAACAAGGCGAGGCTTGGGGCACAGGGATACACTCAAGTGGAAGGATTAGACTTTGATGAGACTTTTGCCCCAGTTGCTAGATTAGAGTCTATACGGCTGTTGCTTGGTGTTGCATGCATTCTGAAATTTAAACTTTTCCAAATGGATGTTAAGAGTGCCTTTCTCAATGGGTACTTAAATGAAGAGGTGTATGTGGAACAACCAAAAGGCTTTGTGAATCCAGATCTTCCTGATCATGTCTACAAGTTGAAGAAGGCTTTATATGGGTTGAAACAAGCTCCTAGGGCTTGGTATGAGAGATTGACTGAATTTCTTGTCAATCATGGATACAGGAAAGGAGGACATGATAAAACTCTGTTTGTAAAAGAAGAACATGGTAAACTAATGATAGCACAAATTTATGTTGATGACATAGTGTTTGGCGGGATGTCAAGTCAGATGGTGGAGCATTTTATCCAACAGATGCAGTCAGAGTTTGAGATGAGTTTAGTTGGGGAATTAACGTTTTTCCTTGGACTACAAGTGAAGCAAATGGATGAGACAATATTTATCTCCCAGAGTAAGTATGCAAAAAATATTGTCAAGAAGTTTGGAATGGATATCGCTACTCACAAAAGGACTCCAGCACCTACTCATTTAAAGTTGACAAAAGATGAGAAGGGTGTTAGTGTTGATCAGAGTCTCTACAGAAGTATGATAGGGAGTCTCCTATATCTTACAGCTAGTAGACCTGATACTAGCTTTGCAGTGGGTGTGTGTGCAAGATATCAAGCTGATCCAAAGATAAGTCACTTAACTCAAGTGAAAAGAATCCTCAAGTATGTTAGCGGCACATGTGACTACGGCATGATGTACTCACAAAGTGACAATTCTCAACTCATTGGGTATTGTGATGCAGATTGGGCTGGCAGTGCTGATGACAGAAAAAGCACTTCTGGTGGTTGTTTCTTCTTGGGAGAAAATTTGATATCATGGTTTAGTAAGAAACAGAACTGTGTGTCTCTCTCAACTGCGGAAGCTGAATACATTGCAGCTGGAAGTAGTTGTTCACAACTTGTCTGGATGAGACAGATGCTAAGGGAGTATAATGTTGAGCAAGATGCTATGGCTTTGTATTGTGATAATCTGAGTGCAATCAATATTTCCAAAAATCCTATACAACACAGTAGGACCAAGCACATAGATATTCGTCATCATTTCATCAGAGATTTAGTAGAAGAGAATATGGTGGTTCTGAAACATGTTGCTACTGAAGAACAGCTCGCAGATATATTCACGAAAGCACTAGATGCTAACCAATTTGAGAAGCTAAGAGGCAAATTGGGAATTTGCCTGCATGAGGATTTGTAGCAGTTAATGTCTGAAAAGCGTGCAACAGTTATTTTCTCTTTTTACTCTTATGTTGCGCACGCTAATTTAGGGAAAGTCTTAAAAACTTCCCTTAACCATTTCATCACACGCTACATTAGTGTGATAAGTTCTGATATTGTTGTTAACAATCACTCTAGTCCTGAGACTGAGAAGACTAGGCTTGTTGTTGAAGAAGTTGAAAAGAATGCTGAGTTGGAGAATTTAGGGAAAACTGATCAGGTTGAAACCCTAGATACTGTTGATGTGAATACTGTTAAGGATCCTGAGGCTGCTCCTAGTACTGATGACATGGAAGTAGATATTGATCTTGTAGCAAAGGCTACTGACACTGGTGACACCATGGTTGACAATGGTCTGAATCTCATCAAGGACCCTGTTCCTCAATCTGACGTTGTGCCAGATGCTGAAGCATCTTTGGACCAACAGGTTCCTCGTCCTAATATTGTAGCTGACGTATGTTCTGATACTGGTTTTAGTAGTGATGATACTGATAAGTCTCCACCCCTGGTGAAGACATTTGGTGCTAGTATTGATACTCCTGTTGTCCAGAAGAAACAGTTGAAGAGAAATGCTGTAGAGAGTGACTCTGTCTTTGAGGAAAAAATGTCTAAAGATGAAGCATCTGGTGAAGCTTATGTTGGCAGACAAAGTGTAGGTGGCAAGAAGGTTGACAAAGTTTATGTCTGGACCTTGAGGGCTACGCCCAGGATATCTTGTGCACTCCCATGTGCTGCTGGTCTGTAAGTATGCTACTATGATGTGTTGCTCCTTCTGTTTGTCTATGCATGACGTATTATGTTTGTCAAAATTATGGCTAAAAAGGGGGAGTAGTAGTAAGTATGTATCTGTTCTGTTCGTGATGATGCTGTGACATATGATACAACATTTGTCTGTCTATGCGTGTGTTATGATTGAGGGGGAGCAAGTATGCTATATCTGTATGTGTATGTTTGTTCTATTGAGGGGGAGTATTCTCTACTGTGATATATGCATGAACTCAGGGGGAGCAATCTACTTTTGTTGTGATGCATGTTGTGTGAGACAGGTGCCATTCCAAATGCTAAGGCATCTTGTTTGTTTCAAAGGAATCCACTTTTACTTGTTACCGGAGAATTTATTTTTATCAGTGGTGTAGGAATTTATTTTTCCTATGGTGATTCATATTTGTGGGAATTTATTTTTCCCTGGTTTAACTGTATGGCGCTTATGTGTGAGAGTTTATTTCTCTCCTATCTTGTACCCTATGAGGCTAAGTTGTGTATTTCCGCTGTTGCATGCCTCTGATGCTGCCTGTTCATTATTTCTCACTTGAAGATCTTTTTTGAAAATAATGTGACAATGTATTATCTTCTTTCTTAGCTGTGTGTTTGCGTTGACTTGAAGGAAGGTATGTACTGCATCTCTCCAGAACTGGTCTTAGTTTGTTTTAGCCAAAATTTGCCAAAGGGGGAGATTGTTGGTGTTTTGTATGTTGGCCTCATTTTGCAAAAACATGTTCAAGCAAGATGTTGGACCAGATGCCGTAGCATGTGGGTACAACATCTGTCTTGCCGGTATTTAATGCTCTATTTGCGCGCCATATCTTTGAAGATTATCTGAAGCACTATTTTCGCCTTACTTGCTTATCAAGACGCACGCCTTTAAACAAGGGTTTATTAGGTGGCTGGACCAAGATATACTTTCCAGAAGATGCTACGCCATTTATGGAAACAAGTGATTCTTTCCATTACATGTGTGCTGGACTTTGCAAAAGGACAGCTGAAGATTAAAGCCCAATATGAAGACCTAGCCCATGCTAACTCAGGTCATATAAATATGTGAAGACTAAAACCTAAAAGGTAACTGAAGCCGTATTTCAAGAATATAGTTTTAGGGTTTGAGTCTTGTTAATTGTAAGCCTTTTCTTGTGGATTCTATAACACAAGCTTAGGCCTGTTTGGTTTGTTATTTGTATAACTTCTCCCAAGCTTTTAAGCACGGAGACTGTTTTGTTGTTTGGTTAGTGAAACCACACTGTTCGTAGAACTGTATAATCACGAGGTTCGTGATAGAAAGGAAGTGAGACGGGGTCTCAAACTTAGGAGTTCCTAGGTTGAGTTAGCACGGGTAGAGTCTAGGAGATAAGTCGTAAACTTGGATGTTTGCTGTGGGCTTAGAACTAGATCTATTATAGTGGATTCCTTCCTGGCTTGGTAGCCCCCAGAGTAGGTCGTTGTGAACGCCGAACTGGGTTAACAATTCTCTGTGTTGTTTACTTTATTGTCTGTTGCTTTTACTTGTTGATTATATTCTACTGTGGACATACGCTAGAGCATTTGTCTTAGCATTACAACTGACTACGTACGACAATTGCTATAGCTTCTGTCTTAACATCTGTCCCCAGTAGGTGCCAGAATTTCAATTTGAATTGGGCTAAATACATCTTCAATCACCTCTGCAAGGCTGTGAGTGCTATTCAGAAGCAATCCAAGCCAAATGTTCATGTCATCTACCCAAGAATTCTTAGTGAGATTTTCTATCAATGTGGAGTGATAGATATAATCAAAGCTGCTGGTCATAACAATCTGATAAGAGAAATCAGAGCCTCTACAATCTCTGCTCACACCCTCTCCAACATGAACTTGCTAGCAGGAAAAAAGGTGCAACCTTCTGATCCATTTGAACCTCAACCACACTCAGAAGATTCAATGGTGAAGAGATATAAGATTGACATACCTGCTGTCTCAAATGGTATTGTCAATCAATACATACAACTGCTGGAAAGTCAAGGTAAAGGGCTTGAGATTGAAAAGGAAGAATTGAAGAAGAAGAAGAAGAGGAAGAGGCTGGTAAAAGTAAAGGTGGGAAAGAATGAAGCTACGAAGGCAGAGAGTAAAGGAAAGATCAAATCCAAGGTCGGGAGTTCAAATGTGGTAATAATTCAAGATGAAGAAAGTGAAGATGATGATGAACCATTAAGTGTCAGACTCAAAAAGAAAATTGCTGAAGGCTCAACTAACAACAACTCAGGTAATGTATCTATGTCTAAACCTGCTGTTGTAAATACTCAAGATGCTCAACCAACCCCATAATCAACTAAACCTAGTAATTCACCCTTACAAATCCTTGAAGAACATTTAAGTGATGAATTATCTAACCCAACTGTTCAGAACCCATCCATCCACCCAATCTCTAAACAGATTCAGAATCCCTTTCCAAACACCACCCAGACAAGTCTTGAAGACCATCTCACATTAAAACAACTTATCTCAGAACCTGTCTATTCAGAACCTCCCATACCAGAAATAACCCATACTTAACCACTCATCTCACCAGAACCTGTCCAAACAACACCTGAACACCAACCTCTGAAAATCAAGGTTCTGACCACCAACCACAATCTGAAAACCAAACACAACCTGAACAACAAAGCACTGAAGAACTTAAACATCACTCTGATGTTTCAGAACATACTGAACTTGTTGATTCAGAAGAAACCCAGAATCCCCCACCAACAAACCATGTTGATGCTATGGTCAGAGAGCTTCATGTGAATGATTTCCATCTAAAAGCCTTTGATCAACAGCAACAACAACCACAAACATCATCTCAACACACCATCACACCCTCAAACACTGAACCTCACCCAAACAACTTAAATAACCCTGATATCTTGAGTGAATGCAACAGTCTGTTCAGTCAGATACATGGTCTTCATGAGCTCAGACAATCTGACATGTCTTCATCTGAATATGTTGCCCAATGGGTGAGTTTGACTGAGGATTTGGTGAAGAAATTGTATAGTCTTCAGAAGGCATATATTGAAGAGCAGAAGAGATTTGACAAAGGTAAAGCTACTGAAGTTGAAGAGGTCATTCAGATTCAAAAGGACACAGAGAGGAATCAACCTGAATCCTCTACTGCAAGAGAAATGATGAGCAAAACCTGAGGGAGAGGTTAGCATCACTTGAGGAAGATCTAAATGAACCTATCCAAGACACTTTGGGAGGTAATCAAGAGCATCTGAGAAATCCAGTGTGTGAGGCTGATATTGAAAGAATTGAAGCCAAGGTGGATAAGTATATAGGGATGATGGAGGAAGTCAATGGAAACCAAAAAGAGATCATGAAAACCTTAGCTCTCCTCTGTAGTCGTCCTCAATAAACCCCTAGGATTTCTTTTTTTGCTTAATTGTTTATTTGATTAATATTTTGTTAGGCACAATGATATGATTAAGCTTATACTATTGTATGTTTTTTTTAACTTCTCTGTACTAATCTGAAATATTCATTCATTATGTGTTAATCTGATTGTTTCTATTGGATTTTTTTTAAACTCTTGTGTTTTTATTCATCACCATTGATTTTCATGAGTACAATAGTTGGTTATTCTTAAAGAATCAAATTGCATAACATGAGAAGAAACATTATAAGAAAATCAAATTAAACAAGCCAAATAATTTTTTTTTGAGAACATAAGTTACTGATTACATAAAATTCCTAAAGACTATTTTCTGGATGCTCCAAAGGCCATATTGTGGTTACAAGCCTAAATATGACCTTTGAAGAGGGGAATTGGATGAGTCATCCAACTGGTTGTCTCTCATGAAGAAACCAATTCTGATGCATCAGTTTGGTTTTCTTCAGGAAAAGACACTAGCCCCTCTAGAGCCTTGGATATCAGTTTGATTTTCTTCAGGAATATATGTCTTCAGCAACTCAAACCAGTCAGAGTCCCAATCTTTTTCTTCAGACTCTGAACTGCGTTTTTCTTGTTCAGACACTGACTTTGTTTCTCTTGATTTCTTCGTATGTTTTCTCCTATCTTGACTTTCTCTCTTTGAATCTACTCTTTTCTTTTCTGAGCGTTTCATTTTTTCTCTCAATTTCTCTATCAAAACCTAAGATTATTCTGTGTGAATAAAATGACTAGGTTTCTCTCCTTTTATAAGCTCATTTCACCGACAATGTCATAAATGCGTTCAACCACTCCTGACATGACTGCATTGGACATTGTACTTGTTATTAATTGCTTATACTACCTTTTTGATAATGACAAAAGGGGGAGAAAGAATAATGATAAATCAATTGTTGGAAGAAGCGAAATTACTTTGCTTTTTAGGGCTTTGTAGTGCTTCAGAGAGAGAACGTAGGAGAGTGGTCAATTTAGTGGCATGAGTGACATGCTTTGAAATGAAAATCTGATCTTGAGGATTTCAAAATATTTTATTAAGTTCTGAATTGTTTTGAAAAATATCATTTGTCTTAAGCTCTGAACTGTTTGAAAAATATTTTGAACTCTGAAACTGTATATCATGATAACCATCAGAACCATATGTGTGTATACGTTTCTAGTGCCTCTGATCCTATTGTCATTCATCTAAATATTTTGTCTATTTCATCTGACGTTTTAAATAAGCGCGCATAATTTTAAGGAGAATACTTTTATTAATTGAAGTTTATTATTCATAGATAGTTTTAGAGTAAGGGTGCAACTTTATTCAAAGATTATTACACTATGAAAAGAAGAAGTTTGCAAACCTTGTTCTCTGCATAGTAAAATATGAATAATTTAAGTCATATAATAAAGTAATTCTTAAACTGATTAAAATTAACTATGGATACAAAATAGGGGGAGCTTACAAACTTAACCCTATGGGATATCAGACTTAGGGGGAGCTTGCAAAACTCAGAAGCCTAATGTCAACATAGCTAAATTTTATCAACAACAATTGTATTTAATACTTATGTTTGTCATCATCAAAAAGGGGGAGATTGTTGGAACAAAATGTGTTTTAGTACACACCCTTGAGTTTTGATGATAACAAAGTATTAAATGGACAATTGATGTTACTAATGTTTAAATTAAGTGTGCAGGAGAATCCAAAGTTATATCAAGAGCACACTTGATTTATGCTCTGAAGGAACCTTATGGAAGTCTGAATCTTTACACTTTAAAAGAGTTCAGAAGCTAAAACGTGGTCAGAAGCTAAACATGTTCAGAAGCTCAAATAGGTTCAGGATGTCTGCAAGAGTTCAGAAGCTCAGAGAAGTTCAGAAGCTATCTGCTAGTCAAGAGTTATTCAGAAGATGAAGATGTTCAGAAGCTGAATTACGAAGGACTATCAGAGGCCAATTATTCAAGACCAATCAGACTTCAAAGATATCAAAGGTTCATCAGAAGCAAAGGGAATTCCTCTAGTCATCAGAAAGGCTACATCAACTACTCTTACCAAGCCTGATGATTTGTTTAAGGACAACTAATTGCAACGGTCATAAAGGATGTGATCCTACTCTCTCTAGGAGCTAGGTGTACCTTATTACTGTATTTGGACAGACAGTAAAAGTGAAGCTTAATTGCGAAGAAGACGTGGCTTTGTTTAGAGGATATTCAAAAGCTACAGCTGTCCATTTACAACGGGAATTCTACAACGTCTCAATATCTTTCCCCAACTCATATATATATACATGAAAGAAATAATTGATGACCAAGGGATCTTCATAGAACATATCTCTAAGAATTAAATGAGAATTGAAACTAGCTCAAGCCTCTGAAGTTATTATCTTGTAATAGTTTTAAGCTTAGAAGTTAGTATTACTCCTGCGTGAGTAATTTAGAAAAGTCTCAATCTTAGTGATTAGAGCAAAAGAAGTCTCTTAGTCTTGTGTGACTTTGAGCAAGGAAGTCTCTTGTCTTGTGTGACTTGAGCAAGGAAGTCTCTTGTCTTGTGTGACTTGAGCAAAGAAGTCTCTTGCTTGTGTGCTTGAGCACCTGAATTGTAATCTTAGTGATTATAGTGAAATCCCTTGGAAGTGCAAGGGGACTGGAGTACTCTCGTTTTGTGAGGGGAACCAGTATAAATTCTTGTGTCTCTTTCTCTCTCTTACTCTCTCATTTACTCTTCCATCATTCTCTTAGATTCACGTTGGTTGTGTTAATCATTCCGCTGTGCTTAAAGACTCTGATAGATACAAATATCTGGAAAAGTTTTTAAATATCTAAAACACAATTCAACCCCCCCCCCCCTTCTTGTGTTTTCTCCACGCACCTTCAATTTTGTTGTGATGCATGGTGTGTGTGACAGATGTCATTCCAAATGCTAAAGCATCTAGTTTTTTTTTAAAGGAATCCAGTTTTACTTGATACCTGAAAATTTAATTTTCTCAGGGGTGTAGGAATTTATTTTTCCTATGATATGATGATTCATGTTTGTGGGAATTTAATTTTCCCTGGTACGATTGTATGGCGCTTATGTTTGTGAGAATTTATTTCTCTCCTATCTTGTACTCTATGAGGCTAAGTTGTGTATTTCCGCTGTTGCATGCCTCTGATGTTGCTTGTTCGTTATTTCTCACTTGAAGCCCTCTTTTGAAAATAATGTGACAATGTATTATCTTCTTTCTTAGCTGTGTGTTTGCGTTGACTTGAAGGAAGGTATGTACTGCATCTCTCCAGATCTTGTCTTAGCTTGTTTTAGCCAAAATTTGTCAAAGGGGAAGATTGTTGGTGTTTTGTATGTTGGCCTCATTTTGCAAAAACAAGTTCTAGCAAGATGTTGGACCAGATGCCGTAGCATGTGGGTACAACATCTGTCATGCCGGTAATTAATGTTCTATTTGCGCGCCATATCTTTGAAGATTCGCTGAAGCACTATTTTCTCCTTACTTGCATATCAAGGCGCATATTTTAAATTAGGGTTTATAAGGCGACTGCACCAAGAAATATTTCCAGAAGATGCTACGCCATTTATGGAAACAAGTGATTCTTTCCATTTCTGTGTGTTGGACTTTGCAAAAGATCAGCTGAAGTTTGAAGCCCAATATGAAGACCTAGCCCATGCTAACTCAGGTCATATATATATGTGAAGACTAAAAACCTAAAGACGACTAAAGCCGTATTTGAAGAATATAGTTTTATGGTTTGAGTCTTGTTAATTGTGAGCCTTTCTTGTATCTACTTGATGCAAGCTTAGGACTGTTTTATGTTGTAATTTGTGAAACTTCTCCTAAGCTTTTAAGTACGGAGACTGTTTGTTTTTTGGTGAGTGAAACCACATTGTTTGTATTACTGTTATAATCATAGGTTGTGTGATTGAAAGGATGTGAGACGGGGTCTCAAACTTAGGAGTTCCTAGGTTGAATTAGCACGGGTAGAGTCTAGGAGATAAGTCGTAAACTTGTATGTTTGCTAAGGGCTTAGATCTAGATCTATTATAGTGGATTCCTTCCTGGCTTGGTAGCCCCCAGAGTAGGTCATTGTTTACGCCGAACTGGGTTAACAATACTCTGTGTTATTTACATTTACTGTCTGTTGTTTTAATTGTTCATTATATGCTACTGTGGACACACGCTAGAGCATTTGTCTTAGCTTTACAACTGGTTACATACGACAAGTGCTATAGCTTCTGTCTTAACATTTGTCCTGTCCCCAGTAGGTGCCAGAATTTCAATCACCATTACAAAAAAAAAAATATGGAACAAATATTTTTCATCAATACATTAAAAAAGAATGGAACACATATTTATCAACGATACCTAAAATCACTGCGCTGTAGTATAACTATCATACACCATACACCAATATTTGCAGTAACAAATAATTTTATTACTTCATCCATTTCAAAATGATAGAAAAAATAGTTTTAAAATATATTATCACAAGTAATCTTCAAAGTAAGATACTAATGAAAGGTCATTATTGCCCTTACTTGCACTACATTGACCCACATGTTTTTTTTTACTATTTAAATCACTATAATTATTATTTAACAAATCCATTTTCTTAAATATATATAGACTAAACATATCAATAAAACCTAAAAAGGTTAATATTATTATTATATTTAAATAATTTTTTTCGTGATATTCAAAAAAATTAATCGCCCTAAAAAATTTCAACAAATTTCGGTCCCGCAAATATTTTTCATCGCATTTTTTGGTCTCTGCTTTTAAATCAAAAAAGAAGTTATATTTTTTTAAGGGTTATATAAGTTTTTGATTCTAATAGATACAACACAAAATAGACTATGTTCGTCATTGATATATAAAATTAACATGGGACTTATATTTGATATTTAATGAATATGAAGAAAAAAAACAAATCCCAAATGTTGTTTTTAGTCCCAATAGAAAAATTTCAGCAATTTTCAATCCCCAAGAAAGATATATATCTATGCATGTCTACTTTCTTATGATTTCTACGCATAACTATATTTCAAATCATATATTAATATGTGGGCATACTTTTTTTGTAATTTATATGTCGAGCTATATTTCTACTCATATATCAATACAAAAGTATATTTTTTTTTGTAATTTCTACAATGACATATTTGTACTCATATATTAATACGATGACCTATTTTTTTTTTCATTCTTTTTGTAATTTATACTAAAATTGATATTTCTACCTATACATTAACAGGAGGACTATTTTTTTTTTATTTATTTATATGGGACCTATATTTTCTACTCATACATTAATATGAGTGCCTCTTTTATACTCCATCCATTTCTTTTTAAGTCTCATTTTTTACCAATGTGCACTATTCACATAATCTACTTTAACCATAAATTTGTATTAATATATAAAACCAAATATTAGCAAATGAGATATTGTTTAATTTGTCTCGACGAATATTTTTAAAATATAAAATTTTGATAATTTTTTATAATAGATAATTAAAATTTTAGTTATCAAAGTTGTGCATTGACATGTGTGCAATGGTAAAAAGCGACACATAAAAAGGAACGAAGGGAGTAATTTCTAGGGAAGATATATTTCTACTCAAGATAAATAAATATGGGACAAATATTTATCACCATTACAAAAAAAAAAATATGGAACAAATATTTTTCATCAATACATTAAAAATGTATGGAACATATATTTATCAACGATACCTAAAATCACTGCGGTGTAGTACAAAAACCTATTACTACTCCTTCTATTTCAAAATGATAGGAAAAATAGTTTTCAAACATATTATCACAAGTAATCTTACCTCACTCTATAGCTATCATACACCATACACCAATATTTGCAATAACAAATAATTTTATTACTTCATCCATTTCAAAATGATAGAAAAAATAGTTTTCAAACATATTATCACAAGTGTTAACTTGTCAAAAAAAATATATATATATATTATCACAAGTAATCTTACCTCACTCTATCCCTATCATACACCAGACAACAATCTCTACAATAACGAATAACTTTATTACGAGACTAATTTTATACTATACAATACTCGCCCTACAATAAAAAAACTCATGCGTACGCACGGATTTTATGCTAGTGCATAATTAAACAATTAGTCTGTACAGTACTTAGAGGATAGCTTTGTTTAAAAGAATAAAAATAAATAGATAAACAATTAGTACTTAGTTTGATTCTTTACATATTGCCCAAATACACTTGTTATCATTTTCCTATATATACATGTGCAACGCAAAGGTAATTATCAACTTAAACACAAATAAAATACTCATTAAGCAAACAATGAAGTTTGTTGGTTCTTCACTCACCCTTTCCATCCTCCTATTTGCTTTCATCACCAATCTTTCACCATCTTTCTCAATTAAAGATGATGGTGATGGTAGATATATAATCGCCACAAATAGAATTCCAATTCACCCAGATGGTCGTTACTACATATTATCCCATCATTTATGGGCATCCGTAGCGGAAGAGTAAAATTAGAAAAAACTGGCAATTCAAATTGTCCTGTTACCGTCTTGGAAGAAGATTTTACTTCTGAAAGAGGTTTAGCAGTGAAATTCAACTTAATAGGAACAAGCTATGATATCTTAACCGGTTCACCAATTGAGATCGAGTTCCTTAACAAGCCTAATTGTGTTGAATCATCAAAATGGATAATATTTGTTGATAATGTTATTCAAAAATCTTGTGTTGGTATTGGTGGTCCAGAAAATTATCCTGGTATGAAAACATTGAATGGCACATTTCTTATTAGGAATGTTGGAGTTATTACTTATAAGTTTGTGTTTTGTGAAAATGGATCTAGTACTTCTTGTTCAGATATTAGGTGGTATAATAATTTTGAAGGTGGAGGACGTTTGAGTTTAACTGGCCAATATGTTTCTTATTTTGTGTTTGTTGAGACTTATTCTTATGAAGATGAAATCATGAAGTCTATTGCTTGAATTTTGATTTTGCTAGCTAATTAACTAGATTATGTAAGATTTGTTCTTGTTTTGATGAATTATGTTCTTGCATAATGTATGCATTTAATAAATGTAATAATAATGTATTGTTGGTGGTTATTAGTAATAAGGGGATTCCATGGTTCTAGATGTACATATGTGAAAGTGAAAGTGTTATGTGTAAAATGTTGATGTGGTTGAAATGTCTAGGTTTTTGGATTGTTCGAATAAATGCGAATTTTTTAAGATGTTTTGGAGAAAAGATAAAAACTTAGAGAAAAATATATATATAAAGAACATGTTGATTCGAATTTATTTATTAACTAAACAATATTAACAATAGCATATACTATAACTATGCCCCTCAAACTCAAGATTGGACATGGTAAGTCGAGGTTTGCTAAGTGAAGTAAACAAACAAATAAAAAAGCTTTCTCCGAGAAAGCATCTATTCCCGTAAGGGTCCGCTGGAGATATAATCACTTTTACTTTTATCGAGATTCGGTTAGTCAAGCATGTCATTCATTGAAGATTCGACGGATCTATGTCATATGATTTTCTTTTTGATACTGTGGAGTATGGTGTTTCAACTGTTTCAGCTTTGACCATAAGTTGGCCACGGAAAGATGGTCCCTTCGCTGCGAATTGTTTCACTAGTTAATTTCCGATCAAAAACTTGTTCGCACATAAGGTATGTTCTGGCCTTCTATTAAATTTTCTCCAAACGCAAAATATGGATATTAAACCTATAACAAATTATTTTCAAGGTGAATTCTTCGGTACACATTTTATTGAATGTGTATCAGTACATTTGTTGATGTGGACAAATGTGATACGTTTATAAATAATGTTTATTAATTTTTTTATACTCCCTCCGTTCCAAAACTTTAGTCCTTTTAGAGTTTTGCACGGAGATTAAGAAATTATAAAGATTGATAAGTTAAGTCAATTTTACCCTTACTTTATTAAGAAAGAGAAAATATATTTAATTAATGCTTTAACTTTAGTAAGGGTACAAATGGTAAAATATCACTAATTATGCATTGGTTTCTTAAAAAAAGACTAAAGATTTGGGACAAAGCTAAAATGACCAAAGAT
Source organism: Trifolium subterraneum (assembly GCA_951799995.1). NCBI lineage: Eukaryota > Viridiplantae > Streptophyta > Magnoliopsida > Fabales > Fabaceae > Trifolium > Trifolium subterraneum. The sequence continues at coordinate 6,678,415 of OX637465.1, forward strand.
TTGGGACGGAGGGAGTATTAAATTACTTATAGGTACTTATTAAAATTGTACATATCACCTGTGTACGTAATGGTACATATCTAAACAAGATGTGCACTAGGGTGTTCACCGTATTTCAAAGGATCTAAATCTATTACAATTATAAAAAAATAAAAAAGATGATCTAGAACTATTGCTAATCTATTATTGTTATTTAGATTCAGCTATTAATCAGCTGATTATATTTCAGTCAAACAATGTATACTTTTATTTTTGCCAAATGACCGATACATTGATTCAACCAAATATTTATTTGTAAATGTTAAACATAAACGGACAAAGGATAAGTTAATAACTAAAAGACTCGCGCTGCATATAAAAAAATTAGGCTGTGTTCCTCGTGAAGGAATTAAAAATTGACCATAGTAGTTACACTACTATGTTAAATTAAAATTTATTCTCACTATAATGTTTTTTCTTAATCAAACCATATGGTTCAATTGGGGAATTATTCAATAATCGATGTTAAGATTTATTCCGCTCCTCAAATGCTTAAGGTACCGTTAGATCTATTTCGACGGCATCCATTCTCGCAAATGTCAGTTGTTATCGGCTGTCAAAAAACAGTTATAAATGTCTCTCCTTATAGCTGTCACTTTCACTTTGAGATTGGCCCGTCTGTTTAAACTCTAAAATATTTTCTACTTTGGATTATATGACGTCATCTCGCCCTAATATTTTTGTATAAAAAATAAGGCTTAATTGTAGTTTTTGTGACCCTATTTTCACCATTGTGTAGAATTGATTGCCCTATTTTTAAATTTGACAATTTGGTATCTCAATCAAATATTTTGTCTAAAGTATGGTGATAAAAAATATTTTAAATTAAATTTATAAAGAAATTTTGTTACAATTTTGTCTAAAATATGTTGGTATTTTTTTAATTATCAGATCATATACCACATCGTTTAAAAGCACCAAATGGAAAGTTGATGCATGTGCTTTTTTTTTAAAACAAGTATAATTAAATCAATGAACATACAGTATGTATGTCTATATATTGGAGCAGAGGAAATTAATCAATCCAACCAAAACACAAAAAAAAAATACTTATTTAAGCAAATAATGAAGTTTGTTTGTTCACTCAACCTTTCCTTCCTCCTTTTTGCTTTCATCACCAATCTTTCACCATCTTTCCCATATAACAATGGTTTCCCAATCATTAACACAGCTTATGAGCAAATTCATCCATATGGTCGTTACTATATTATCCCAACTTTTTTTGGCTTTCCTAGCGGAAGATTAAAACTGGAAAAAACCGGTAATTTAAAGTGTCCGGTTACTATCATAGTGACGCAGTACGGAAGCAGGAAGGAATAACAAGTGTTAATTCTATAATAAAACTCAGGAGGTGAGCTTGCAAACCTCATACTCTGAGAGTTAAATATGAAGTATACAATCAAGCTTATGAAATTGTATCTTAAACTAATTCAAATTAATTATGGATAAAACTTAGGGGGAGCTTCCAAACCTAACCCTAATGGATTATCAAACTCAGTGTGAGCTTACAAACCTCAACAACCTGATGTTGACATAGTTAATTAAATCAACAACAATTGTATTTAATACTTTATGTTTGTCATCATCAAAAAGGGGGAGATTGTTGGAACAAAATGAGTGTTATTGAAAATACACCCTGAAGTTTTGATGATAACAAAGTATTAAATGGACAATTGGAAGTACTAATTTTTTATCCAAGTGTGCAGGCATACAGTATAATTTTAACACACTAAGATCATTTTTGAAGTTCTGATAACAACTCTTAGAGCCTCTGAAGACTACAGTCTGAAGATTCATTATTGCTTCTGAAAGGAGTTTGCCTCTGAAGTCTGTCAAAGCCTCTGAAGATGCTATCAGAAGATAAAAGCTCAGTTTATCCTAAAGAAGCATGCTCTGTTTTTCAGAAACCTCGTATCTCTGATAAAAGCTTCTAGGATGTTCCTTTTGAAGGAAGACAGCTCATGGTGAAGGAATAATCATATAGTACAACATCCTTATCCTCAACCTTATCATCAAATGGAGCGTATAGTACAATTGTGTACTATTCTTTCTCAAATTGGTGGAGCGTTTCAACAACGAAAGAGTAGTGGAATTGATTTACTTCTTTTGGTAAAAGAGAATCAAATTCATATCCACTAAAAATCAATAGCTGTCATCCTTCTACAACGGTCTTATCTCAAACGTCTACAATTCACTTGCCTATATATAGAGGACAATCATCGTGAGAAAGGACTACTGATCAGAACTGCTACAACTGTTTATTCTAATACTACTGAGCTTACAAGAGCAAAAACAGACAACACACTAAGTTTCAATATCTTTTGATATTTTCATAGACTCTATTTGTATTCATTCTTAAGTGATTAAGTTAGAGTCTAGCTAAGCTTAGATTTTTACAACACCTATGTTCTTAACAAGTGTATTTGTGTTGATTTATTTGTATAAGTTTGTGAAGTCTCTTGCTTGTGTGCTTGAGCATTTGAGAAGTCTCTTGCTTGTGTGTTTGAGCATTTGTGTTTGTAATCTTTAGTGATTATAGTGAAATCTCTTAGAAGTGCAAGAGGACTGGACTACTCTCGGTTTGTGAGAGGAACCAGTATAAATCTCTGTGTGTTCATCTTTCTCTCTCTCTCCGCTTTTACTTGTGTTGTGTTTATCTAGCATTCACTTATCCGCTGCAAATCTAACTCTGAAAGCTAGAAAAGTTTTAACTTACCAAAACACAATTCAACCCCCCCCCCCCCCCCCCCCCCCTTTCTTGTGTTTTTCACCCCTTCACCAACTTCAAGTTCTCAACCCGGGTGTCGAGTTGATCACTGAAGGTATGGACGAGCTCAAAGAAGTCTATGATGGTCGGATAGCTACTCCTCCTCTTGAAGAGGAATGAAATTGTAATTTGTTTTATTACTTATCATTTAATATTTTAATTTCATGACAATTGCGGCTTTCTGGTCGCCATTTATGTTTATTTCTTGACAATTTAATTTTTATGTCTTGCTTTATTTATGGGCGTGCACTTTACTTCAATTGTCAACGTATGTTTATTTCCCCGTGAATTTGATCGTTTAATGTATTGTTTTTAGACGTTCTATTCGCTAGGTAGTTTCCCCTTTGCGCTAGTGCTCGTCTAATATTTATGGTTGCTTCTTTATGTCACAAATCGTAAGCACCATGCTCGGACAGTTTGTGGAACTGCACGAGTGTTTGGCTTGCTCCCAAACTGGAGTCGAGGAAAGATCCATCGTTTGGTGACTTTCCTCGGGGCATTGAATATCCCATCGCGAGCTGGGCATTCTGCCGAGCGTGTACTAAGCAACGATTGGGCTCGCATGGAGTGTTCCCTCGTTGAGCGTGGACGCCAACATTAGAGCTAGGGTCGAGCTTTTTAGAAGTTTTAAGATTCCTGCCTGTAGCTAAGCATTCCTCCGTTGTATAGGCGCATCTCCTCGGTGGGATTCACAGCCTTCGTTAAAGAGCATGTCGAGTTATTCTGTTTTAACTATATTATTGTTTTAGCTTTTCGGCATTCCAAGTACGGGGGATTTCTTTTCCGTAGAGGTCCTCGAGGTGATATGCTCCATTTTCTATTTTTGCTCGGACTCGATATGGTCCTTCCCAGTTAGCTGCGAGTTTTCCTTCACGAGAGTCTTTCTGGTTTCTTCTTAACACTAGGCTTCCCACCTCGAATTCTCTTTTGATAACCCTTTTATCATGCCGAGCAGCTATATTTTGTTTGAGAGTTGCTTCTCGTAGAGATGCCCCCGTTCTGAGTTCCTCGACGAGGTCTAGCTCCTCTCTTAGTAACTCATCGTTTATGTCCTCCTCGTGAGGGTATTCGATCCTCGGGGAGGGTTCTCCTGTTTCCACAGGAATTACTGCCTGTGTCCCGTATGTTAATCGGAAGGGCGCTTCTCCAGTTGTGGAATGTGGAGTGGTTCTGTAGGACCATTGGACGTTGTGCAATTCCTCGGTCCAATTTCCTTTAGATGCGCCCATTCTTCGCCTTAACCCTCGCAATATTACTCGGTTAGCTGCTTCAACTTGCCCGTTAGTTTGAGGATGTTCGACAAATGTGAAGTGTTGTGTGGTGCCTATTATGGCGAGGAATTCTTGGAACTTTTTGTTCGTAAACTGTGTTCCATTCTCCGTTACCACTACTTGGGGAACTCCGAACCTTGCGAGTACGTTTCTTTTAAAGAAACGAAGTATGTGGGTTGCGCCGATTTTTGCGAGGGGTTCTGCTTCGATCCATTTTGTGAAGTATTCCACGGTAACTATTAGATATTTGACTTGCCTTGAAGCTGTTGGGAAAGGACCGAGGATGTCCATTCCCCACCAAGAAAACGACCATGGGGAGATTAAAGTTTTTAGCTCGCTGGCTGGTGCAATGTGCATATCCCCGTGTCTTTGGCATTTGTTGCATTTTAGGACATGGTCTTTGGCGTCGTTTTGCATCGTCGACCAATAGTATCCTGTCCTTAGCTCTTTTCTTGCCAAAGAACGTCCACCAATATGTTGTCCGTTTATTCCTTCATGGATTTCTTGCAGAATGAATTCCACGCGCGTTTCTTCCACACATTTGAGCAATGGGGTCGAGAATCCTCTCCGATATAACTTATCATCGAGCAAGACGTATGAGCATGCTCTTTTTCGGATCTTTGTGGCCTCCTTCGCATCTGCGGGCAGTGTGTTCGACTTCAGGAAGTTGTACACTGGGGCCATCCAGCTTTGGCCATCGATGACATAGATGTGCATGACTTCTATTTCTTTTTCAATGCTCGGTTTGGTCAGTGTTTCCTGAATGAGCGATTGGTTGCCCGCCTTTTTGCGCCTCGTGCTCGCAAGTTTAGAAAGAACATCTGCTCGTGCATTGTGCTCTCGAGGAACATGTTTCACCTCCGTTTCCTTAAACTTAGCGAGTTTCTTTTTAATGAGGTTTAGATATTCGAGGAGTCGCTCCTCTTTTGCCTGATATTCCCCTGATACTTGAGATGCGACCAGCTGCGAATTTGTGTATATCTTGATTTCCTCAGCACCCATATCCTCGGCTAACCTCAATCCTGCTAAGAAAACTTCGTATTCGGCTTGGTTACTCTTCGTTGGCAACGAGAGTCCGAGGGACACCTTTATTATGCATGTCCCGCTTCCTTGTGAATTCGAGGATCCATCTACGAAGATGGTCCATTTGTTCTTATCAAAAGTTGTCGACATCGTCATTTCGGCGACGAAATCAGCTAGTACTTGGGCTTTTAAAGCCTTTCTACTTTCGAAGCTGATGTCGAATTCGGAGAGTTCCAATGACCATTTTAACATTTTGCCGACCATATCTAGTCGTGCCAATAGTTGCTTCACAGGTTGATCTGTCCGTATAACGAGTGCGCGAGGAAATAATATCGAAGTTTCCTCGCAACCATTATTACTGCTAGAGCAATTTTCTCAATTTGCAAGTATCAGAGTTCTGGTCCTTGTAGTGCTCTTCTTACGAAGTAAATAGGTTTCTGCCCTTGCTCGGTTTCTCTTATGAGAACGGCGCTTATGGCCTCTGATGCTCTGCTGAGATAAAGATAGAGTTTTTCGCCCTCGACTGGTCGTGTTAAGACTGGTGGTTCGAATAGTGCTCGTTTTAGGTGTTGTAATCCTCATTCGCACTCTTCTGTCCATTCGAAAGTTGTTTCTTTCCTTAAGAGTTTGAAAAGAGGCAGAGCATGTTTGGCAGATTTGGCGACGAATCGTGCCATTGAGGTGAGCATCCCGTTCAATGTTTGGATAGACTTCTTCGATGTTGGAGTTGGATATTCGAAGAAAGCTCTACATTTGTCGGGGTTGGCCTCTATTCCTCGTTCTATGAGATAGAAACCGAGGAATTTTCCAGCCTTTACTCTGAATGTACATTTTTTTGGGTTGAACCTCATTTTGAATTTCCTCGCCTGGTCGAACACCTTTTTCAAGTGGATTGCATGGTCTTTTTCCTCTTCTGATTTAACGATCATGTCGTCCATATAAACTTCGAGTATGTCCCCAATTTCATTTAGAAATACTTTGTTCATCATCCTTTGGTAGGTGGCACCTGCGTTTTTGAGCTCGAAAGGCATTACATTATAATAATAATTACCAGTGTCGGTCATAAAAGTTGTTTTCTTTTTATCGATTTCAGCTATTTTTATTTGATTATATCCGGAGTACGCGTCCATAAACGATAGTAATTTAATCTCTGAGGAATTATGTACTAATTTATCTATGTTCGGTAAAGGATAAGCATCTTTAGTGCAAGCCCTATTAAGATCGGTATAATCAACACACATACGCCACTTTCCATTAGATTTTTTGACAAGTACAACATTAGAAAGTCAGGTTGTGTACTGGGATTCAGCAATGAAATTTTCCTCTAGGAGGTCTTTTATAGCTTTTTTAGCAGCCTCCGAGATTGCTTCCCACGACGCTGGACAACAGCACTAGCCCTAGGATCTATGGTCAGCTGGTGACATTCGACCTCGGGGTCTATTCCGGGCATTTCAGCTGCACTCCAAGCAAATAGTTTAGCATTCTCCCTTAAGCAAGCTTTCAATTGTCTTTAGACCAAGTCGGGGAGATCAGCTCCAACCTTGATGCCCTTCGTTGGATCCTCTCCAAGGGGAACTAGTTCGAACTCTCCATCTGGGATAGGGCGATAATTTTCCTTGATCAAAAGGTCGTCCTTCATCGCCTTCTTTTCTTGATTGTGCCCCTTCTTGCTAGTTCGAGCGTCAAGTTCAACTGCGTCCTCAGTATTGATTGAATTTACGCCGGGTAGCTTAGCTTCCTCTTTCTTCTTCTTCGGCGTAACCACAAAGTTGAGGTTCTTGGACGCAGCTTCAAAGCATCGCCGAGCAGCTTCTATATCTCCATTGATTGTAGCGACTTGTCCATCCTTTGTGTAGTATTTTAGCTTCAGATGGATAGTCGAGGACACTGCAAACAATTCAGCTAAGGTTGGTTGTCCAATGATGCAGTTGTAGAGCGATGGACAGTCAACGACCAGAAATTTGACATTTACGGATTTCATGGCCTTGTTTTCGTCAAAGGTGGCGATCAGGTCCACGTATCCCCAAGGCTTTGTTGTTGATCCGTTGAATCCTTGAAGATCAGATCCAATGTATGGGACCAAGTTTTCCTCAGTCAACTGCAGTACCTTGAAAAGTCACGAGTAAATAATGTCACAGGAGCTTCCTTGGTCGACGAGGATAATCCTCACGTCGAAATTGGCCATTTTTGCTCGGACGAGCAAAGGGATTTGAAAGTTTGGCGATCCCCCGGGGACTTCTTCCTTATAGAATTCCAAAGGAACGGAGCTTTCTTTTACCTCAGTTATTTTAATTTCTCCAACTGGGGAGGCTTTCTCTAACTCATCGAATTTCCTTTTGATGGATCTGATGGTGACGGGATTAAATCCTCCTCCGGATATAACTAGAGCTCTGAGGAAATTTTCCCAACTTCCGTCCAGGTGAGCGGAAAGGTAATCCAGTGCTTCCTTCTCATGGTTGTTCGGCAAGGGAAGGAAATCCTCAGGCCTTGAAATGGCGAGGGCTACTCCTCCAACGACTCTGTTGTCCTCCTGAACATTTTGTTCAGGGCTTGATGCCTCGATTGCTAACTGAGGTTGTCGAGGAGGGTTATTACCAGTCCTCGGTTCTCCTTCGACATATTGTCGTGCATACCCTTTCTGAATGAGGATTTCGATGGCATCTTTTAGGTGCACGCAGTCATTAGTTACGTGTCCGTAACTATTGTGGAAGCGACATAATTTTTTCTTGTCTACGTTCGGTTTTGCGGGCAGCTGTTTTGGGAACCTTATGCCCGCACTCTTGAACTCAGCATTTGATATTTCAGACAATATCCTGTCCCGGGGAGCATTCAAAGGAGTATAGTAGGTGAACTGACTCTTCGACGATCTTCTCTGTTCGAGGAGGGTCCAGCTTTCCCTTGATTTTTGGTCTCCTCACCTCCGAAGCCTCCTGTTTTTCTTCCCATTTGATGTATCGCTGGGCAAGTTCGAAGAATTCATCGAGGGTTGCCATTTCTACGATTCCAGCTGCCTCTTGGAATTTTGTTCCCTCGCGCAGCCCATCTTCGAGTAGATACAGCTTCATTTTGTCGGTCGCATCGACCTCGACGGCTTCTTTGTTGAATCTCTCGATGTAGCTTCGAAGAGGTTCCTCGGGACCTTGGACTATTGCTTTCAGATTGGCTACCGTTTTTGGGTGCCGTTTTGAGGTAGTAAAATGTGCCCTGAATAGGCGGCACAATTCATCCCATGAATCAATGGATGTCAGAGGTAGGCTTCTCCACCAAGTGGATGCTCCTCGTATCAACGAAAGAGGAAAAAACTTGCATTTGATCGAACCTCGCAAGCGTTTATAGTCGACGGCCGTTTCAATGCTCTGAATATGCTCGTCAGGATCGGTCGTCCCATCGTATTTGTCCAGCGATGGGGGTTTCTCGAGTCTCCGTGGGAGAGGGATGTCCATGATTCTTCACGAAAGAGGTCCTCGGTGCCTCTCATCTCCACTGCCCGAAGATTCTCTCCTTGGGGGAGGTCTAGCATTTTCTCCTCGTCTCACTACTTCACCATTCCTCGGGGGTGGTGAGCGAATGTTCCTTGGTGGAGGTGAATGGTTGTTCCTCGATGGAGAGCGGTTGTTCCTCCGATGATGTTCTCTAACCGGACTCAGTGGTCTCTCCACGTTCCGTGGAGGCGCAGGTCTCGGAGACCTAGACCTCGACCGCGAACGGTAGTTCTCAGGGGTCGGGGACCGGCGTTGATAGGCAGTAACGGCCATCAATGGCTGTCGAAAAATGGCTAAGGAACCGTGATGAGCATTTAATGCTCATCATTCCGATGTCGGGCGTTACAAATCGCAGAGGGGAGATGTACGCTGACCAACGGTCAAATGGAATTGGGCTTGTGTTTTGGGCCCTGCACGACGGCCCAGAAGAGGATGTTCTCAACGTGTTGGGCATTTGGGCCCAGTTAGGAACAAAAACCAAAAAAAATATACCCTCAAACTTTGCTTATTGTTGTTCTGTATCAATAGATATATTTGTTTAACCAATCCATTGGGCTCAAGTGGTTAATGAGCTTCACCGAAGGACGAATCATTCGGAAGAATTTGAGTTCGATTCCTGGGTGGAACAATTTCTTGGTCAGACTTTATTTACCTCCCAGCCGAACTCTGGATTACTAGGGCCCTCTTCCCCTAGGAACCAGAGGGTTATAAAAAAAAATAGATATATTTATTTATATCATTTGTTTGATTTATTAAAAACAAAATAAAGTAATTGATTTTATTTCAATAGATTTTTAGTCGTCCAAATAAATAAATTATTTCATGTATACGGTTAGAGTCGCACATCAAGTATTTCAAAGTGTTAAATGTGGTATTTAAGCCATGAGACTCTCCCACTTATTTCTCCTCATGTGTTTAAGTCCTAATAATTGGTATTTTCATTGAGAGCTGGGTCACGGAAAGGTGTACCTATAGGCTGGATTAAGGTGCTCCACCGAATATTAATAGGTGAGTGAAACTTCCGAAAAGTATAGGACTACCATCGGGTCTGTGCCGATAGAGTGAAAGCCGTTGTGGACGTCGGCTCTTAAAACATGTGTGGCAATGTTAGGAGTCTCACATCGAGCATTTCAAAGTGCTCAATGTGATATTTAAACTATAAGACTCTCGTACCTATTAGACTAATCTTTTAAATTGGACTCTCCTTCTATGCTTAAGTCCAAACCTACACCCCAAATAACATCCTGAGCCATTAACATTTAAAGTACAAAAGGTTAATGGAAGTTCAACGATGAATATTTAAAGAGTGTGATTGTGTTGGGCTTGAGCCCAAGTGGCAACATGATGTGTGCGTTGGTATATAATACCGGTAACAACTCAATTAATAATAGTAGATTTAATGTGAAATCCAATTAGAGGATAAAATAGTATTTTGTTACTGAATTGGAAATTCCACACAGAATTCCGTGCACCTACAGTCAAAAATAATAAACAAACATTTACGTAACAATCTCGCCACACCATGTAGCGGGAATAAATAGGATAAATTTGACAGTCAAAGTGTGGTTTGAAAGTGACATTTAAGGAAATTTGTTTCAAAGTGTGGTATATTGGTCAAAAAGCCCGAGAGCAAAATAGATGAAAATAATGTTACCGAGAACATGACAAGAATAAAAGCCATGAGAACGAAATTGACGACGATGAAGGATACCCAAAGGTTTGAAAGGTATTCCTTTTTAGTTGGAGAGATAAAGAAGGAAAATCATTATTACTTTTAGTAAATGAAATTAATCGTAGAGAGAAGTTAAAGAACAATTAACGTTGGGCCTAGCAGGTCACTTCAAGAAGAAAGGAGGTGTGAGCAGGATTGGACAAGGGAGTCTTTTGGTGGGGTCCAAAAATGTTAAGTCCGATATTGAAAGGAAAGTGACGAAACTTGTTGCTTCTAGAAAAGAAATTTGCAGCGATAAACAATTACAAAAAGCACCGTCCAAACTAACGCAAAACAGTCAGGAGCGTGTTAGATCATCTTCCTTTGCTCCATTAAAATCAGGCGGCCGAACTTGTGAAGGAAGATCAGACGAGAGGTGTAATCGAAACCCCTTAGGGCGGTTCAAAATCACGAAAGGCAAGGAAGACTCGGTTTCATCGGCAGGTACCATTCTTTGTTGCAGTTCTTTAAATTCATCAGACATTAGGAATTGTAATAAAAAATTCTGGAATCAGAATGATGTCGAAGGGGTCGACAAAGTTTGGAAAGGAGTGGTTGATTTAGGGGTGGAAGGAGAGGAAGCTGAAGAAATTTACAGGGAACGCATAAATATCAATGAGAAGCGAGATGTTGAATCAAAAAAACTCAGGGAGCAAATTAAACAGGTGAAACCATGAAAATAGTTTCGTTAAATATCCGTGGGTGGGGAAGTAGTGCGAAACGTCGGCGACTGGGTCATTTTATTAACTCAGGTAATTTTGATCTCTGTCTTTTACAAGAAACTAAGAAAGAGATTTTTGAGGAATCTATGATTCATAGTCTGTGGGGTCATAAGGATGTGCAATGGGTGGCGAAACAGTCGGTTGGAGCCTCTGGAGGAATGTTAACCATGTGGAATAGTGATTTGTTTACCTTCAAATTTTTTTTCATGGTGATGGTTTCTTTGGGATTTTAGTGGAATGGGAAGGGCTGATTCTTTATATTATTAATGTGTATGCTCCTTGTTCGTTATCTAGTAAAAGAAAATTATGGCAGGTGTCATACCCCATTTTTTGACCGATCGCTTTTATGCGTCTTTTTAAGACGGATTTTCTTTGTTCGTTTCTGACTAAATTTCGGCAGAGAGGTATTTTAAAATACCTCATTTATTTGGTTTCATTTTATTTTCTTTTTATTATTATTATTATTATTTTTATTTTCTTTATTTATTATTTTTATTATTATTATTATTATTTATTTTCGTTTTTATTATTATTATTATTATATATATTATTATTTTAATTTTTATTTTTATTTGTGTATTTTTCCTTTTTGGTGTTTTTGCCAATTTTTTAAAGAAATCCAGATATGTGTTTTTTGTCCAAGCCCAAAAGGGCAATTTTGTCCAAATGGGGAAAAGTTCATCTGCAGAACCCTAATTTCTGACACCATATAAATAGCTCATTAATTGCACAGTTTCCCAGGTCAATTTTCCACACAGCTGCAGCATACACAAACAGAAAACCAAAAATGCTTTCCTTCTTTTCCAGATCAAAACAAAATCACAAATCAGAAACAAAAAACCAAAATAACCAAAAATTTCAATCAAAAGTATAAACTCTCATCCTTTTTCTTCACAACATTTTTCCAGAATCAAAATCTATTATCATTATCATCACAATCAAAACTGAAATTAAAACAAATCATCATCTCCAAACCAAACTCAGAAACCGAAATCAAATCATCAAAACCTTCATCAAGATCAGAATCCGTCAAACCTTCATCATAAACAAAATTTCGAAACCCATATCATCACTAAACCAGAAAACCCAAATCATCAACATCACCTTCGTTCATCCGAAGCCAAAACCATATACAAATCGAAACCCAAATCATAAACTCAATAATCCAAAACCGAAATCCAAATCGCAAAACCCAAACAAAAGCTTCATCACTTTCGTTCTTCAATCATAAACCAAAATCACCCGCGGATCATCAGCAAAACCCGAATCGAAAAAGCAAAACAGAAATAAGAACAGAGAAGAAGAAGAAGAATCACGAACACGATCCAAAGGTTTTTATTTTTTCCTTTCCGTTTCTGTATTGCTTGATCCGGATGATAGGGTTTGGTTTTGTTTATTTTGAGTATAGATTTGGGTTTAGGAGTGATTTTTGTATATATTTGATGTTAGAAGGTTTTTAAAACGATGAAGATTTTGAGGGTGAAGAGAGGTTGGCCGAAAATGGCGAAGAGAGGAGAGAAAGAAGGTTAGAACGGCGGAGAAGAAGAGAGAAGAAGAGAATCTGTTTTGTTTTTTTTAGGGTTTCGTATTTATACCCTCATTGTGATCCTGTGCGCGCAGGTGCACGTCCTTACGGTGCACCTGCGCGCCTATAACCTTCTGTTTTCAACCTAGCGCCTCAGATCTTCTTTCTCTTTATTTAGATCAGGGCCGTCTGATCCATCAGACGGCCGAGATTGATCCTGGGTTTTTGGATGTTTTTTGGGCAAAAAGGCCTATTTGGACTGGGCCTTGCTCATTCTGTTTACTTTTTGTACCCCCTCTCTGTTGTTATTGATATTTGCACCCCCTTCTATTTTTTTATTTTATTTTTGCCTATGATAAAAGTGTTTATGGAATGTGCTTCAATAAGCTATTAAATCCAAAATAAACACTAATTTGAGGCCTCTTTATTTTATTATTAATTGCTCTAATTTATGTTTATCTATTTTGCTTAATTCTTTATTATTGCTTGTTAATCTAACATTTAATTTATTGCTTAATTAATTAATCATTTATTTTATTGCAAGGACATTAGATTGTATTTTTAGGATTTAATGTAAATAAAAATTGCATAGCATCCTCTTGCATTCATCTCATATTTATTTTATTTGCAAATACCTTAGAATGTAATTAGGAACAAATGTACACTATAAATGAAAAATTGCATCTCATGCATATTTATTTATCGCTTTCCGCAAAAAACGTTAGCGTATTAATTCCGAGGGAAAAGACGCCGTTTTGATCAAAATATCATTACGGATTGTCTTCGCGCTTAATTTGCTTATTGCGACGTTTGTATCATTTTCCGCGCGCTACATTTTTTATTAATTCGGAACCCAACATTCCAATTGAAATAATTAGTCATTTTATTCTCGAAAATGAGGTCAACACCTCTTCAAGAAAATAGTTAGTCACTTTATTCTCGAAAATGAGGTCAACACCTCTTCAAAAAATATCAACACATTTTCTTTTCAACACAATCAAGCATCAAAATATTTTGTCATCATACACTTTTCAAAACTTTGGACTTTAAACCAAACGTTTCTTTTTACCGCGAAAACCTTGGATTTTAACCCAAGAGTCTTTTTTACCGCAAACTTGGATTTTAAACCAAGTGCCTTGGACTTTAAACCAACGGCGTCTTTTATCGTGAAAACCTTGGATTTTAACCCAAGTGTCTTTTTTTATCGCGAACTTGGATTTTAAACCAAGTGCCTTGGACTTTAAACCAATGGCTCATTTTATTGCTAAAACCTTGGACTTTAACCCAAGTGTCTCTTTTTTCTCGCCTAAAACCTTGGATTTTAAACCAAGTACATTTACTTCATTCATACATTTTTTTTAATCATGCGGAAACTTTGGATTTTAAACCAAATGTCTTTTATCATTCAGATCTTTTTATCAATAAACCTTGGATTTTAAACCAAGTGTCCGCGTTTTATTTCATAATCAAATCTCAATCAATTTAACCATATAGACTTTCTTCACAAATTAACATCAATCAAACTCACATTTTGCCACTTTTGGCTTTTGGTCTTTAAAACCATTTTCAAAACCTTAAAATTAAACAAACAAGTTTACACGTAATTTTTACCCCGAAGTACGGTGGTTTGATCCCTCGGGTACGTAGGCATGAGACTTGTCTCTCCAATCAATAAAATCAACAAAAACATTTTTCTTTCTTTTTTCGTCACTTTAAACTTTTCTCGATCACTACTTTAATTCCTATACTTATACATTTTTACAAGCAATTAAAATAAAGCGCAAAGTTAGAAATAGAAACAAGAGGTTCCTATAGAGTACTATAGATACTTAGGGTGCTAATACCTTCCCTTCGTATAATCAACCCCCAAACCTTGTTCTCTAAAAAATAGGGTTTTTTCGAACTTTTTTCCCTTTCCCTCGGATAAATTAAAGATTGGTGGTGGAATATTAAATTGCGATTCGAAGTTAATTAATAACTCGACATCCAAAAATCACCGCAACAGCAGGATCTATTGGAGTTTAGAAATAATAATGAGGAGGGGGAATGGTGTTTGAAGAAATTAAAAGAAGAGTTGAAGGGATGGAACAAAGAGGTATTTGGTGTGCTTGATTTGAATATAGACTCAACGGTGAAGGAAATCAATGAGGTAGACGGTTTACTAGCGACATATGGTATAGTGTCTGATTTGGTAGATAAGGGAGGACTGCAGAAACGCTTTTGGGAGCAACTTATTTATAAGGAGAACTTGTTAAAACAAACATCCAGAACGAGGTGGATTAAAGATGGAGATGCTAATTCCCGGTATTTTCATGCTAGTCTTAAAGGTCGTCGTAGAAGAAATCAATTGATAACTAATGACTCCACGTCATTACTATATTTCTACTTATTCCAAGACCTATTTACGAGGTTTTAGTACGTTTTTATTATATTTTTGCACAATAATAAGTGGAAGTTACATCAAGTACAAGGCTGCTTAAAGCACAAGAAAAACGAAAATTTATGAAGTTAGTCTGGTGTTTGGCGCGAGGTGCCAGAGGTTATGCGCGGGGCGCAGATCACCAGAAGCCAACCATCCCTTTCTGTTGTTTGGCGCGGGGCGCGGGGATCCTGCGCGGGGCGCGAGCACGTAACTTTGGCCTATATATTTGAAGCTCTGAAGCAGAATTAGGGTATCAAATTTGATGGCGAAACTGCAACTTTTTGAAGGCGATCAGAGAGACTATTGTAATGCTTTCTTTCACCTTTGTTGATGTAATTTACTCTTTAATAATGTCTAGCTAAACTTCCATGATTGGATCTTAGGGGATTCTAATTGTTATTGTTCTTGAACCATGTAGTTTCATATGCTATTTTAATAAATTACGAAGTTAGTTTCAGTTAATTGTTCCTTGTATCTAATGCTTTACATGATCCGATCAATTGTGGGATGATTTAAATAATTTGTTATACTATGAGAATAGGAACGAATCATCGACCTATGAACAATTATTCAAGTAATTCTACTTAAGAGATTTCTTAGGGTTACTTGAGAATTTAAAGATTAAAGCGCAACTTCCTCCCCGATCATAAATCATCCTAAGAGATTAGCGGGGTTTATGATCAAGGGAGAGGATTATGTTATCAAGAGATTGAACATAGTTATTTATTTTAATCAAATCGTGAAACTAGTTTGGTAATTTGCTAAAATACATGAACTACCGAGACAATAGTAATTAGATGAACCGAAAAGGTCCAATCGCTTCTCCTTCTAAAGAAAAACCCTAATTTCAAAGTTATTTTCGTAAAAAGCCAAAACCTAGAAAATTCCCGCCTTTTTATATTAATGTTAATCTACCTAAATATGTTTTCAAACTACAATTGTTGATTTATCACAATCCCTGTGAAGACGATCTTACTTACTCTTATTATTACTTGACGGCAGTTTAGTACACTTTCTAAAATAATTCATCAAGTTTTTGGCGCTGTTGCCGGGGATTGTTGATTTAATTGACAATCCAATTGAACCATATTTAGTAGATTTTTTTTATTTTTATTTGTTTATTGTTTTTATATCAAAAAAAAGATTAAAATTCTAAATTTTATTTCTTTTTCATTCTCTTGTAGTGTAGTTGCTTCTAAAGGTATTTCTGGTTGTTTATACAAGGTAGGAAGAAGGTAGTCCGAGAACTGATCTTTGATCCGGAAATCGAGAAAACAGCTAAAGCAAACAGAAAAGCAGTTCGGTTGGCCCGCCAGGCTTCCCGGTTAGCAAATGGTACGGAAAAGATACTTGAA
Organism: Trifolium subterraneum; assembly: GCA_951799995.1. Classification (NCBI taxonomy): domain Eukaryota; kingdom Viridiplantae; phylum Streptophyta; class Magnoliopsida; order Fabales; family Fabaceae; genus Trifolium; species Trifolium subterraneum. Next base: position 6,694,732 of record OX637465.1, read on the forward strand.
GAAGAGGTTTCTAGTCCAAACACTTCGGACAACGAAACCGAAAGCATGGCTGGAGTCGTTCAACCACCGCGAAGGACATTGGGTGACTATGGCCAGGCAACTGATGGTCAGAATCCTAATCTGGGTTTTCAACCAGTAAATCCAGTCTCGTTCGACATAAAGAATACGGTGCTCAGTGCTCTTAAGGAGAATCAATTTTCTGGGGGCGAATCAGAATGCCCAAACATCCACTTATCCCGTTTCTACGAAGCATGTGGATACACTGACCCAACTGGTATATCCGAGTCAAAAAAGAAGTTGAGGCTGTTTCCACTATCCTTGACTGGTAGGGCAAAAGATTGGATCGATACACTACCACCCAACACCATTGCTACTTGGGACGAGCTTGAGCTGAAATTTCGCGAGCGATACTTTCCAATCCATAAGTTCTTAGAGAGGAGGAATGATATCACCAATTTTGATCAAGGGGACTCAGAATCATTGTATGATGCATGGGAGAGGTTCAAGCTTTGTTTGAAGAAGTGCCCAAAACATGGGTTAGACAATCATGCACGGATGCAACACTTTACTCAAGGATTGAGGGCTCAGACTAGAATGTTGTTGGATGCATCAGCTGGTGGATCATTGAAGAATAAGGATGAGAGTGAGGCAAGGGAGCTAGTGGAGCAATGGCTCAGAATGAATACAGAGTTCAGAATGATAGGGGAGCAAAGAAAAAGGCTGGCATGCTCGAACTTGACACTCAAACCGCTCTCATAGCGCAGTCACAGATGATGAATACTCAAATGGCGGCCATGTTGAAACACTTCAAAACCACCCCAACCCTCTAGATGCAAGCCAATGCGGTCCAAGATGTGAAGTGCGCTTTTTGTGGTAAGGGACATGCTAATGGTGAGTGTTTTCCTGCGGGCTCCGAGCAAGCACTGTACTTATCTAACTTCAAGAAGAGCAACACCACCAATAATCCATACTCAAACACTTACAATCCGGGTTGGAGAGATCATCCAAACTTTGGATGGGGAGGAAATCAAAATCAATCTCAACAACAAGCACCGTCTCAAAACTCTCAACCAAAGCAACAATCTCCACTAGAAGATGTACTTGCTAAGTTTATCAAGGTCACTCAAGGAAATTTTGAAGAGATGAAGATTAGTCAAAACCAATTGAAAGCCAACCAAGAACAGATGAAAGCCAATCAAGACGTTGCTAACAAGAATCATGAAGCTTCCATCAAGAGCGTAGAAACTCAAATCGGACAATTGTCAACACAGTTTGCAGCTACTCAAAATAAGGGCTTTGAAGGTTCTACTAAAGACAATCCAAGGAACGAAAGTTGCATGGCTATCAACCTGAGAAGTAGAGAAGTTCCTTCACCGGAAGTTGTGAGCAAGAAGAAGGGTGAGTTGAGGGATGAATGAGTGAATGAGAGTGAGAGAGAAGTTGAAAAAGAGTGGGAGATAGTGGCTGGATCTGACAATGAGAGAGATGCACTAGTTGAAAATCAGAGGGAGAAAAAAATAGTAAGTAATGAGAAGCTAGTTGCAAAGAAGCAAGGTAAAGGCGTGAAGGAGAAAGAAGGCCAAAAGGAGAAAGAAAAGTCAATCCATGCTAAGTTACCATATTCGCGCAAAAAGAAGGCTAAGGAAGAGGATCCTACACAGTTCAAAAAGTTTATGAAGATGCTTTACAGCCTCCAAATGAACATTTCTTTTGCTGAAGCGTTGGAACAGATGCCCGTCTGTGCCAAATTCATGAAAGAACTCTTGACAAAGAAACGGAAACTTCTGGATGATGAGACGGTTAACATGACCGAAGAGTGTAGTGCAATAATTCAGAAGAAGCTTACACAAAAGAAGAAGGATCCAGGAAGTTTCACCATTCCATGCTCTATCGGAAACATGCATGTTAGAAGAGCCTTATGTGACTTGGGTGCAAGCATAAATTTGATGCCCTTGTCCATGATGAAGCGCATCCCAGGTGCTGTAGCCAAGCCAACAAAGATGCAATTATCTCTTGCCGATCGATCAATTACACATCCATATGGAATTCTGCAAAATGTTTTGGTAAGATGTGCTGAATTTGTGTTTCCGGCCGACTTTGTGATTCTAGATATGGAAGAAGACGCTGAAGTTCCTCTTTTATTGGGACGACCATTCTTAGCCACCGGAAGGACTCTAATTGACGTTGAGAAGGGAGAGCTCATGTTCTATTTAGACGATGAACAAATATGCTTTCAGGTGTTTGAAGCCACAACATTTTGGGGACCAGTACCCGAATGCTTCAAGGTGGATGTGTTAGAGGAGGTGGTAAATGACGCGCAAGAAGAAGAGTGGGAGCGTGAAATTGAACTATTCCTTAAAAATTTAGATAATGAGGGCAAAGAAGAAGAACCACTAAATCTAGAGGGGGCATTGCTTACGGAAGCATTGAAGAAGGATGATGGTGCGTTGGTTTGGGATTCGGACGGAATAAATTCTCCCTTTTGCTTGCACAAGAAGACTAAGGAGGAAGAAGTCAAAACCAGTGTTGATGCCTACCTGGAAGGAGCAAATCTGAAATATCCGCCCTAATGAGGGTGTAGGACATCAAGCCTCGGGACGTTAAACAAGCGCGTGACCTCTAGGTCACGGACCTTCAAGCTATTGACGTTAAACGAGCGCTGATTGGGAGGCAACCCAAGGTTAGTCTCACTTCCTTTTAACTTGAATTTAATTTTGTCTTTGATGAATGTTTTGGCTATTTGAAAACTTGCGCACTATCGGAATTATTTTGTTTGAATGTTATTATAAGTCAGTTAGGTTAGCATCATGATTCATGAATTTGTGACTCCCGTACTTGATTGCTTTTCATATTTGATTGTAATTAGAAAAGTTGAGGAAATTTCTCAAACATTGACCACTCGATAATCCGGCCAAGCCGTGAGAATTTGAGTCCAAACACATAAAATTTTCTTGTCATGAGAGATTCCACAACTTAGCTAATTCTCTAGAACTTGCTTTTGTTCTTTTAATTGATTAATTGATAAGAGTTACACACTGAGGCATGTTGTTTGTACCTTGAGCCTTTTTGAAGCCACCTTTACTTATATTATATCCTTCGTTAAACCCCATTTGAGCCGAAAGAAAAATGTTTTTTATTTGATAACCCAAGTTTGAAAGTATAAAAAGAAAACAAAAAAAAAAGATGATTTTCTTGGAGTTAGGTCACAGTACTTATGAGTAGAGCACAATGCTCATCATTAAGTTTGGGGTTGCTTCTGGAATAAGCAACAAATTAAGTTTGGGGTGGGGTACTAGAGAACTACAAAAAGAAAAAAAAATGAATGAACAAAATGGTGTATAAAAAAAAAAAAAAAACACCAAATGATCGATATGTGAAAAAGAAAAAATTGATAAATAAGTTCTCTAGTATGACAATGCTTGAAATAAAGGGGGGAAATGTTTGAATTATCCAATTTTGTGAATTAGGTGATCTTTTAAACTCCAAGTTTTTCTGCTTACCTTCCAAAAATATCCACCCTAAAACCTTAGCCCCGTTATAACCCTCAAGTCCTCTCAAGGTGTGAATTCTTATGCATGTTGATTGATTTCTAGAATGATTGCAAGCCTATGGAAGCCGGATGTCATACCCCATTTTTTGACCATCCTAAATTTTAATTTTTTTTTTTTTATACCTTATATTATTTTTTTATCATTTTTTATTCATTAAAATTAAAAAAATGTAAAAATTAGTATTTTATTCCATTTACGCTGCTTAACGCATTTAATTTTAGATTAATAATTATTTGGTTTTTTGCATTTATTTTTCCACCATTTATTTTAAAATTCCATTTTTTGACCAACATTTATTTATAAACATTTTTTATTTCCAATTTTACCCTTTTACTAAATAATACAAAAAAGTTTCTTCATTTGCAAGAAACCTCAAAATTTATCTTTTCTTTTCTTTTTTTTTTTTACATAAAATTTGTTTTGTTCATAATCATTTGATATAAAGCCCAAAAAATTACTATTGTACCCCTTGTCCCCTATTATTTCATTTTTCATTTTTTTACAATAATTCATTTTAATCATTTTTCTTCCATTTTCATTACAAACTAAAATCACAAAAAAATCATTGACCAATTCCAATTACAATTGAGAATAGAAGGTTCTTTTTCACCACCTCTTCACACAAAAATACTACACATGTGCAAAAAAATCACAAAAGATCTCATTTGCAAAATTCCAAATTGCCCTTCTTTGATCAAAAAATTTCATACCACTTCAACCCTAATATTTCTCTATAAATAGAGACCTGATTTCACTTGAGAAGGGTTCAAAAAACTCAGAGAGAACCTCAAAATCCGAAATTCCTCCATTTTCATCAAAAAAATCAAAATCTCAAAATAAAGCCAAGTTCTTAAATTTAAACCACCAAACACCTTCTATACACTTCTAGAAACCAGAATCAACCTTTAAATCAAAATTCCAGTGCTTAATTAGTGGTGATTTTCGTAGAAAAAAGTTAGGAAAAAGTTGGACTTGGAACACACACTTTTGGTAGGATTTAATTCTATTTATCACCTCATTTTGACTAATCATCATGTAATGAAGCTTTTTCGTGGTTTATTTTGTTCGATTTCGTTTAAATTTGAGTTTTCAAAAATTTTGAGTTTTAAAGTTTGAATCGTATTTGATAATCTATACCTCTACTGTGAAATCTGAGCTTGGATTCTTGATCAGTGAGAAAAATCATGCGAGTAAGTGTCTTCATTTTTTATTTTTGATGGAAAAATCAAATTTGGGTGTTGTTGGCCAAGGAAGCTTGGAGCTTCATCAATGGCTACCAATGGCAGCTTCCTTGTTGAAGAAGATGAAGATTCATCTTCATCAAGGCAGTTTAAGTCATAATCGTCGGATCATCACACTAAAATAGACAGCCCAGATCTGTTTGAAATTTTTAAATATCACCCCTCCGATCAATCAGACAGCCCACATTCACGCTTTGCATCATGCGTGACGGGCGTGACACACACTGGATCCATTTCTGTTAACCAGACTGGGCCTTGGGCCTGGTCTTCTATTCTGCTTTTCGCACCCCCTTTTCATTACGTTTTGATATCTGCACCCCCTGTTTTTATTTCTATTTTTTATTTATTTTTAAACCTATGATAAAAGTGCTTATGGAATGAGCTTCAATAAGCAATTTAATCCAAAATAAGTACTAATTGGAGGTTCTTTTTATTTTTTTATTTATTTATTTCATGATTATTTGTGTCTATATTTATTCATTTTTGCTTAGTTTTTTTATATTTGCTCACTAATCTAACATTTTATTACCCATGCTCTTTATTCTTAATTATTGTTACTAACTTACTAACTTAACATTTTTATTCATACATGTCAATTTTACTTATTGTTAATAATTCATCTAATCTAACAATTTATTTATTGCCTTATTAATTAACTATTTATTTTATTGCAAGGACTTTAGTATGTATTTTAGGATTTAATGTAAATATAAATGAGAATTGCATAGCATCCATTCTCTCGCATCATTTCATGTTTATTTTCTCACAAATATTTTAGAATGTAATTAGGAACAAATGTACACCATAAATGAAAACTTGCATCTCATGCATATTTATTTTTATTGCTTTCCGCAAATACGTTAGAATATTAAATTCCGAGGGAAAAAACATCGTTTTGATCAAAATATTATTGCGAATTGTCTTCGCGCTTAATTATTTGTTATGACGTTAATATCATTTTTTTTTCGCGTGCAACCGCTACCCATTTCTTCTTGTCAAAAATGAGGTCAAAACCTCTTTCAAAAGTACATAAGCAATTTATTCTCAAAAGCAAAAATATTTTGTCATCAAACATTTTCAAAACAAACTTGGATTTTAAACCAAGTGCCTTGGATTTTAACCCAAGTGCTTCTTTTATTGTGAAAACCTTGGATTTTAACCCAAGAGTTCTTTTTTATCGCAAAACTTGGATTTTAAACCAAGTGCTTCTTTTATCGTGAAAACCTTGGATTTTAACCCAAGAGTTCTTTTTATCGCAAAACTTGGATTTTAAACCAAGTGCCTTGGATTTTAACCCAAGTGCTTCTTTTATTGTGAAAACCTTGGATTTTAACCCAAGAGTTCTTTTTTATCGCAAAACTTGGATTTTAAACCAAGTGCCTTGGATTTTAAACCAAGTGCTTCTTTTATCGTGAAAACCTTGGATTTTAACCCAAGAGCTCTTTTTATCGCAAAACTTGGATTTTAAACCAAGTGCTTCTTTTATCGTAAAAACCTTGGATTTTAACCCAGGTGTTCTTTTTATCTCAAAAACCTTGGATTTTTAAACCAAGTGTTCCTTTTTCGCGCGAAAAACCTTGGAATTTAAACCAAGTGCATTTCCTTCAATCAAACATTTTTAATCATGCAAAAAACCTTGGATTTTAAACCAAGTGTCTTTTATCATTCAAATCTTTTTCTCAATAAACCTTGGATTTCAAACCAAGTGTTCGCGTCTCCTTTCATAATCAAACTTTAATCAATTTGACCATATACACTTACTTCACAAATTAACATCAATTAATCTCACATTTTGCCACTTTTGGCTTTTTGATCTTTAAAACCATTTTCAAAACCTTAAAATTAAACAAACAAGTTTACTCGTAATTTTTACCCCGAACTACGAGATTTTGATCCTTCGGGTACGTAGGCATGAGACTTGTCTCGGCGAATCAAATAAAATCAACAAAAAAAAACATTTTTCTTCTTTTTCACTTTAAACTTTATTTTATCATCACTTTAATTCCTACATTTATACATTTTTTTACAAGCAATTAAAAAATAAAGCACAAAGTTAGAATAAAAACAAGAGGTTCCTATAGGATACTATAGATACTTAGGGTGCTAGTACATTCCCTTCGTATAACTAACCCCCGAACCTTGATCTCCAAAAAATAGGTTTTTTCGAACTTTTTCCCTTTCCCTCGGATAAATTAAAGATCGGTGGTGGAATATTAAATTGCGATTCGAAGTTAATTAATAACTCGACATCCAAAAATCACCGCGACAGAATTGGCGACTTCACTGGGGACAACCAAGCGGGTTGAACCTAACTTGTTTTAATCTTTATTTTTGCGCTATTATTCTATTGCTTGTATGAATGTATGTTTGTATATATATACTTGGGAATGCTTTGAGTGGTGAGATCAGTCCTAACCCGGGCTTGAGCGACACAATAAGATAGGATGGGGTGAAATCATAGTGACATGTCCAGAGTAGTCTGGATTATGAAGCACATGTGATATGATCCCGCTCGGTGGAGGCCTCACGACGGTAGTATTCTGTCGTCATGAAAAGTCATGATGGTGTTATTACTTTCAATGTGGGTGTCCGAAGAAGTCGAGAATCATTAGAATTACCTTTAACCCATCTTGGGCCTTTTTAGGACGTAGTGCGGTGGCTAATCAAGAGTAGTCTTGAAATTAGTCGTCACGCGAGACTACACTCAAACGAGATCATCTTGTGAATATTATTGGAACGAGAGTAGTCACGTAACCCAGTAATATCCATGAGGCGGTTGATGACTTTGGGAACCTTGTAGAACCCGTAATGCAGGTACAAATGAACCCTAGTACTTATCATATGGGAGGGTTTCACCTTTGACTCCAATATTATACCTTAACCCCACCATGTTTTCCGCATCATGCATGCACTCATTCATAAATTCTTTTTCCTCATCCGATATCGAAGGACTTCAACAAATTTTTTGTAAACATTGTAGAGAACATTCATTTCAAATGATACATAATAAAAATTTCTCTTTTCTTCTTCTTTTCTCCTTACAATATCCATATCTAAAATGTTTTACAACCAATTTGGGATAAGTCCTTCGATAACAATTTCGAGGAAGAAAACCATATGCTCCGTGAACAAATGACAACTATGCAAACAGAAATCAAGAAATTGACCGGTATGGTGGCTTCTTTGATGGCTGCCCAGAATCAGGTGTCAGCACCAGTTCCTCAGCCTAGTATTGCTCTTGTACCTCCTCCTGCTTCATCTGTACCTCTTAGCGCTCCTCAATTTGTTATGCCCGAGGGTTACCCGTGGGACATGCCAGTTGGCTTTCTTGGGGAGGAATGACGTCCTGTAATATCTGAGATTCCCCATGTCCAACCGACAGTGCCAATTCCTCAGCTTGGCAATACACTTCCTCAGGTTACAGCAACTGTGACTGCACCATTGGTTCATACTATCCAGCAAAATCAGATGCCCATCTTTCATGCTGAAAGTGTGGGGGGTTATGACAGGGTTGATGACTTACAGATCAAGTATGACGAGATATAGAGGGAAATGAGGGCTCTTAGGGGGAAAGACTTGTTCGGCCAGGATGCTCATGAACTATGCTTGGTCCCTGATGTTGTGGTCCCTCATAAGTTTAAAGTTCCGGATTTTGAGAAATATAAGGGGAGTACTTGCCCCAAGGCTCACTTGGTAGTGTATGCCAGGAAAATGTCAACTCAAACCAGTAATGATAAGTTGTTGATCCATTACTTTCAGGACAGTCTAACAGGCGCGGCTTTGAGGTGGTACATAGATCTTGATAGGGCTAACGTCAGTTCCTTTAATGATTTGGCTAGTGCTTTCATCAGGCAGTACAATTACAATTCAAATCTGGCCCCTGATAGGGATGAGTTACGGGCCTTGGCACAAAAAGAGAAGGAGTCTTTTAAGGAGTATGCTCAAAGATGGAGGGAGCTTGCTGCTCAGATTCGTCTTCCAGTGGAAGAGAAAGAATTGTGTAAGTTATATTTGCATACTCTAAGCCCATTCTTCTATGAGAATATGGTTGGTATTGTATCAAGAAGCTTCACCGAAATGGTGGAATTGGGAATGTGCTTAGAAGAAGGAGTCCGTCAAGGGTGGTTGACGAGGGGAAATGCTCCGGCCAATAATGCGAAGAGGTATGGCAACAACCTTTCAAAAGAAAAGGAGTCTGGGGTTGGTATGGTGGCCCAAGGAGGACCTCATTCAAGAAACCCAGCTTATCAACATTGTTGGTGTTTTGTATATTGGCCTCATTTTGCAAAAACATGTTCAAGCAAGATGTTGGACCAGATGCCGTAGCATGTGGGTACAACATCTGTCATGCCGGTATTTAATGCTCTATTTGCGCGCCATATCTTTGAAGATTATCTGAAGCACTATTTTCGCCTTACTTGCTTATCAAGACGCACGCCTTTAAACAAGGGTTTATTAGGCGGCTGGACCAAGAGATACTTTCCAGAAGTTGTTACGCCATTTATGGAAACAAGTGATTCTTTCCATTACATGTGTGCTGGACTTTGCAAAAGGACAGCTGAAGATTAAAGCCCAATATGAAGACCTAGCCCATGCTAACTCAGGTCATATAAATATGTGAAGACTAAAACCTAAAAGACTACTGAAGCCGTATTTCAAGAATATAGTTTTAGGGTTTGAGTCTTTTTTATTGTAAGCCTTTCTTGTGGATTCTATAACACAAGATTAGGCCTGTTTTGGTTTGGATTTTTGTGAAACTTCTCCCAAGCTTTTAAGCACGGAGATTGTTTGTTTGTTTGGTTAGTGAAACCTCATCGTTTGTTGAACTGTTATAATCACAAGGTTTGTGATAGAAAGGAAGTGAGACGGGGTCTCAAACTTAGGAGTTCCTAGGTTGAGTTAGCACGGGTAGAGTCTAGGAGATAAGTCGTAAACTTGGATGTTTGCTGTGGGCTTAGAACTAGATCTATTATAGTGGATTCCTTCCTGGCTTGGTAGCCCCCAGAGTAGGTCGTTGTTTACGCCGAACTGGGTTAACAATTCTCTGTGTTACTTACTTTTTTGTCTGTTGCTTACTTGTTGATTATATTCTACTGTGGACATACGCTAGAGCATTTGTCTTAGCTTTACAACTGATTACGTACGACAATTGCTATAGCTTCTGTCTTAACATCTGTCCCCAGTAGGTGCCAGAATTTCAATTGGCATCAGAGCAGGCACCCTGTTCTGCGTGGGTGAGGACCAGGGAAGTTACTTTCTGGCATAATGAACCAGGATGGTGGCTATGTCAACATACCTCCACTTCTGGATGGATCAAACTATGATTACTGGAAAGCCAAAATGGTGGCATTTATTAAATCACTTGATAGCAAATCTTGGAAGGCTATCCTAACGGGATGGGAGCATCCAGTGATGCCTGACAAAGATGGTAAAACTACAGGTGAACTAAAACCAGAAGCGGATTGGACCAAGGAAGAGGATGAGCTTGCACATGGTAACTCCAAGGCGCTAAATGCCTTATTCAATGCTGTGGACAATAACATTTTCAGGATGATCAAACAGTGCTCAGTGGCTAAGGAAGCATGGGAAATTCTAATGACTACACATGAAGGCACCGCTAAGGTGAAGAATTCAAGCTACAGCTTCTGACCGTAAAGTTTGAGAATCTAATGATGGGTGAAGGTCAATCTGTTCATGACTTCCACATGACCATTCTAGATTTTGCAAACAACTTTGATGCTCTAGGAGAAAAGCTAAGCGAGGAAAGAATGGTAAGAAAAATGCTTAGATCTCTTCCTAAGATGTTTGATATGAAAGTCACTACCATAGAAGAAGTACATGATATAGGAGTGATGAAACTTGAAAATTTGGTGGGTTCATTACTAACCTATGAGCTGGCTGCTAAAGAGAAAACCGAGAAGAGGAAGAAGAGTATAGCTCTTGTAACCAACACCACTGAAAGTGAGGAAGTAGAAAATGGTTTAGAAATTGATGAAAATTTATCTGAAACTATGGTACATCTAGGCAGGCAGTTCAACAGAATATTAAAGAAGATGGATGGAAGAGGCAGGACAAATGCTAAAGGCAATTTCTCTGATAATAACATAAAGTTTAATGGTGAAAGAAAATACAGACCTGAGGAAAAGGCCAGTACTGGAAAATGTGTTCAATGTCATGAATGTGAAGGCCATGGACATATTAGAGCTGAATGCCCAACATTCCTGAAGAAACAGAAGAAGGTTATGGCTGTCACTTGGTCTGATGAAGATGACTCTGAGGATGATGACTACTCTGAGTCTGCAAATCACATTACTGCACTTACTGGATTAATTGAATCTGAATCAGATGATGAAGAATTGACCTTTGATGAATTAGCTGCGTCCTATAAAGCACTGAGTCAGAAGAGTGAAAAGGTTTGTCAGCAGCAACAAAACGTTATAAGTAAATTGCAAGATGAGAAGGTGAAGCATCAGACTCAAATATCTCAACTCACAAAGCAGCTACAATCTGAGAAGGCAAAGCATCTGTCCGAGGCTTCTGCTCTTAGAGATGAGGTAACCACATTGAACTATCAGCTGACTAGTTTAAATAAACAGCTTAGACTGCTAAATAATGGAACTGAAAGATTAGATATACTGGTTGAGGGTCAAGTTGCTGGGAAACCTAAGGGTATTGGAGTAGAATATAACTATCCTAAAAAGAAAAATGTTACTTCTACTAGTACATTTGTTCCTGCTAAAGACACTTATGATCCCACTGAAACCAGACAGATGCCACAGCATGTTCAACAACATCAGCCTGCCAAAATAATTCCTAAACCTAAGGGATGGATCTGTCATTATTGTGGTAGAAAAGGTCACATCAGACCTTTTTGTTTTAGATTATATGGGTTTCCAAGATGGTATAGTAATCCCAGGTACGAATCTGATTCAAGCAATGCAAAGAAGGAATTGAAACCAAAGGCAAATGATGTTGCTCACATAGCTCATACATCTCTGAGAGTTTCGTCCAGAAATGATTGGTACTTTGATAGTGGTTGCTCAAGACATATGACTGGTGTTGAAAGTTATCTAACCAATGTTAAAGCTTACACTACTAGTTATGTTACTTTTGGTGATGGAGCCAAAGGTCAGATCAAAGGCATTGGAAGTCTCACTGCAAATGGGTTGCCTAAACTTGAGAATGTTCTTTTGGTGGAAGGATTGACTGCAAATCTCATAAGCATCAGTCAATTGTGTGATCAAGGAATGAAGGTGAACTTCACGAAATCTGAGTGCACTGTCTCAACTGAAGATGGTGAATCTGTTATGAAAGGAGTCAGGTCTAAAGATAACTGCTATTTATGGATTTCTGAAGAAAGTGCTCAAATTTCCTACTGTCTCATCACTAGAGAAGATGAAGTCAAATTATGGCATCAAAAGATGGATCATCTTAATCTAAGGAGTATGAAGAAAGTCATAGCTGAAGATGCAGTAAAAGGAGTACCTAAACTGAAGATTGAAGAAGGAAACATATGTGGTGAATGTCAAATTGGGAAGCAGACAAAGATGCCACACCCGAAGCTGCAGCATCTGATTACTTCAAAGGTGCTTGAATTACTACATATGGACTTGATAGGGCCTATGCAGGTTGAAAGTCTAGGAGGAAAGAGATATGCCTTTGTTGTTGTAGATGACTACTCAAGATTCACTTGGATAAATTTTCTCAGAGAAAAGTCAGACACCTTTTGTGCTTTCAAGGATTTGTGTAAACAACTTCAAAGAGAAAAAGATAGTGTCATTGTCAGAATAAGGAGTGACCACGGTAGAGAATTTGAAAACTCAAGATTCTCTGAGTTTTGCACTGCTGAAGGAATAGGACATGAATTTTCTTCACTATTACACCTCAACAAAATGGTGTAGTTGAAAGAAAGAACAGAACTATACAAGAATGTGCTCGTGTCATGCTACACTCAAAGAAACTGCCTCAACACTTTTGGGCTGAAGCTATGAATACAGCATGTTACATTCTCAATCGTGTCACTTTAAGAGCTGGAACAACTAACACCTTATATGAATTGTGGAAAGGAAGAAAACCTACTATCAAGTATTTTCATGTATTTGGAAGTAAGTGTTACATTCTGATAGATAGAGAACAAAGGAGGAAGATGGATCCAAAGAGTGATGAAGGTATATTCTTGGGTTACTCTACTAACAGCAGAGCCTACAGAGTGTATAACTCCAGAACTCAAGTGATGATGGAATCAGTGAATGTTGTGATAGATGATGCAGCATCTGACGCTAAGACAGATGAAAGTCCAGATGCTGAAGCTTTTGAATTCCAGCCTGAAGAAACTGCAAGTGTGGAAGAGCTTGAGGTAACACCTGATAGTCCTATCACTGATAATACTATTGCTCCAGTTAGTAAAGGACCATCTATCAGAGTCCAGAAAAATCATCCCAAGGACCTGATCATAGGCAATCCAGATGAAGGTATCACCACAAGAAGAAATCAAGATATAATCTCTAACTCTTGCTTTGTGTCAAAAATAGAACCAAAGAATGTCAAAGAGGCTCTCACTGACAATTATTGGATCAGTGCCATGCAAGAAGAATTGAACCAGTTTGAAAGAAGTGAGGTTTGGGATCTAGTTCCTAGACCAAAAGGGTTGAATGTAATAGGTACTAAATGGGTTTATAAAAATAAATCTAATGAAAATGGAACTATTACAAGAAACAAGGCGAGGCTTGTGACACAGGGATACACTCAGGTGGAAGGTTTAGACTTTGATGAGACCTTCGCCCCAGTTGCTAGATTAGAATCTATACGGCTGTTACTTGGTGTTGCATGTGTTCTGAAATTCAAACTGTTTCAGATGGATGTTAAGGGTGCTTTTCTCAATGGATACTTAAATGAAGAGGTGTATGTGGAACAACCAAAAGGCTTTGTGAATCCAGATCTTCCTGATCATGTCTACAAGTTGAAGAAAGCTTTATATGGATTGAAACAAGCCCCTAGGGCTTGGTATGAGAGATTGACTGAATTTCTTGTCAATCATGGATACAGGAAAGGAGGACATGATAAAACTCTGTTTGTAAAAGAAGAACATGGTAAACTAATGATAGCACAAATTTATGTTGATGACATAGTATTTGGCGGGATGTCAAGTCAGATGGTGGAGCATTTTATCAAACAGATGCAGTCAGAGTTTGAGATGAGTTTAGTTGGGGAATTAACATTTTTTCTTGGACTTCAAGTGAAGCAAATGGATGAGACAATATTTATCTCTCAGAGTAAGTATGCAAAAAATATTGTCAAGAAGTTTGGTATGGATACCGCTACTCACAAAAGGACTCCAGCACCTACTCATTTAAAGTTGACAAAAGATGAGAAGGGTGTTAGTGTTGATCAGAGTCTCTACAGAAGTATGATAGGGAGTCTCCTATATCTTACAGCTAGTAGACCTGATATTAGCTTCGTAGTGGGTGTATGTGCAAGATATCAAGCTGATCCTAAGATGAGTCATTTAACTCAAGTGAAAAGAATCCTCAAGTATGTTAACGGCACATGTGACTACGGCATGATGTACTCACAAAGTGACAATTCTCAACTCATTGGGTATTGTGATGCAGATTGGGCTGGCAGTGCTGATGACAGAAAAAGCACTTCTGGTGGTTGTTTCTTCTTGGGAGAAAATTTGATATCATGGTTCAGTAAGAAACAGAATTGTGTGTCTCTCTCAACTGCTGAAGCTGAATACATTGCAGCTGGGAGTAGTTGTTCACAACTTGTCTGGATGAGACAGATGCTACGAGAGTATAATGTTGAGCAAGATGCTATGGCATTGTACTGTGATAATCTGAGTGCAATCAATATCTCAAAAAATCCTATACAACACAGTAGGACAAAGCACATAGACATTCGTCATCACTTTATCAGAGATTTAGTAGAAGAGAATGTGGTGGTTTTAAAACATGTTGCTACTGAGGAACAACTCGCAGATATATTCACTAAAGCACTAGATGCTAACCAATTTGAGAAGCTAAGAGGCAAATTAGGAATTTGCCTGCATGAGGATTTGTAGCAGTTAATGTCTGAAAAGCGTGCAGCAGTTATTCTCTCTCTCTAATCTTATGTTGCGCACGCTAATTTAGGGAAAGTCTTAAAAACTTCCCTTAACTACTTCATCACACGCTACATTAGTGTGATAAGTTCTGATACTGTTGTTAAGCATCACTCTAGTTCTGAGACTGAGAAGACTAGGCTTGTTGTTGAAGAAGTTGAAAAGAATGTTGAGTTGGAGCATTTAGGGAAATCTGATCAGGTTGAAACCCTAGATACTGTTGATGTGAATACTGTTAAGGATCCTGAGGCTGCTCCTAGTACTGATGACATAGAAGTGGATATTGATCCTGTAGCAAAGGTTACTGAAACTGGTGACACCATGGTTGACAATGGTCTGAATCTCATCAAGGACTCTGTTTCTCAATCTGACGTTGTGCCAGATGCTGAAGCATCTTTGGACCAACAGGTTCCTCGTCCTAATACTGTAGTTGACGTAAGTTCTGATACTGGTTTTAGTAGTGATGATACTGATAAGTCTCTACCCCTAGTGACGACGTTTGGTGCTGGTGTTGCTCAGAGACTAAGGAGCAGTTCTGGTAAAGCTATACCATTTGTCCCACAACCTCCTGTTGTAGAATCAGTGAAGAAACCTGCCAAGAAACCCATGTATGGTCCCTCTCGACCTAAGAGTCGTTTTGATACTCCTGTTGTCTAGAAGAAATAGTTGAAGAGAAGGCTGTAGAGAGTAACTCTGTCTTTGAGGAAGAAGTGTCTAAAGATGAAGCATCTGGTGAAGCTTATGTTGGCAGACAAAGTGTAGGTGACAAGAAGGTACTTGCTAATGTACCTGAGGTTGCTATTGATAATATTTTCTTTCATCTTGCTAGCTGTGTAGACAAATGGAAATATGTTCAGAGAAGGGTAGCTCTGGAAAGAGAGCTTGGAGAAGAAGCCCTGGAGTGCACTGATATAGTGAGCTTGATTGAAGAAGCTGGTGCTGAAAATAATGATGTTGATGCTGATGGTGAACCTATGATAGAGAGCTCTGATGAAAGCTCCTCTGAATGATGTCCTTGCTCCTGTGTTTTACTGCTCCTATTGTTTTTGTCTGTCTAAACCTTGAGGGCTACGCCCAGGATGTCTTTTGCACTCCCATGTGCTGTTGGTCTGTAATTATGCTACTATGATGTGTTGCTACTTCTGTTTGTCAATGCATGACGCATTATGTTTGTCAAAATTATGGCTAAAAAGGGGGAGTAGTAGTAAAGATGCATGTTCTGTTCGTGATAATGCTGTGACACATGTTACATCATCTGGTGTGCTATGATTGAGGGGGAGCAGGTATGCTATATCTGTATGTGTATGTTTGTTCTGTTGAGGGGGAGTATTCTCTACTGTGATATATGTTTGAGGGGGAGCAGTTATGCTATATTTGTATGTGTATGTTTGTTCTGTTGAGGGGGAGTATTCTCTACTGTGATATATGCATGAACTCAGGGGGAGCAATCTACTTTTTTTGTGATGCATGTTGTGTGTGACAGATGCCATTCCAAATGCTAAGGCATCTTGTCTGTTTCAAAGGAATCCACTTTTACTTGTTACCGGAGAATTTATTTTTCTCAGTGGTGTAGGAATTTATTTTTCCTATGGTGATTCATATTTGTGGGAATTTATTTTTCCCTGGTTTAACTGTATGGCGCTTATGTGTGAGAGTTTATTTCTCTCCTATCTTGTACCCTATGAGGCTAAGTTGTGTATTTCCGCTGTTGCATGCCTCTGATGCTGCCTGTTCATTATTTCTCACTTGAAGATCTCTTTTGAAAATAATGTGACAATGTATTATCTTCTTTCTTAGCTGTGTGTTTGCGTTGACTTGAAGGAAGGTATGTACTGCATCTCTCCAGAACTGGTCTTAGTTTGTTTTAGCCAAAATTTGCCAAAGGGGGAGATTGTTGGTGTTTTGTATGTTGGCCTCATTTTGCAAAAACATGTTTAAGCAAGATGTTGGACCAGATGCCGTAGCATGTGGGTACAACATCTGTCATGCCGGTATTTAATGCTCTATTTGCGCGCCATATCTTTGAAGATTATCTGAAGCACTATTTTCGCCTTACTTGCTTATCAAGACGCACGCCTTTAAACAAGGGTTTATTAGGCGGCTGGACCAAGAGATACTTTCCAGAAGTTGTTACGCCATTTATGGAAACAAGTGATTCTTTCCATTACATGTGTGCTGGACTTTGCAAAAGGACAGCTGAAGATTAAAGCCCAATATGAAGACCTAGCTCATGCTAACTCAGGTCATATAAATATGTGAAGACTAAAACCTAAAAGACTACTGAAGCCGTATTTCAAGAATATAGTTTTAGGGTTTGAGTCTTGTTTATTGTAAGTCTTTCTTGTGGATTCTATAACACAAGATTATGCCTGTTTTGGTTTGGATTTTTGTGAAACTTCTCCCAAGCTTTTAAGCACGGAGATTGTTTGTTTGTTTGGATAGTGAAACCTCATCGTTTGTTGAACTGTTATAATCACAAGGTTTGTGATAGAAAGGAAGTGAGACGGGGTCTCAAACTTAGGAGTTCCTAGGTTGAGTTAGCACGGGTAGAGTCTAGGAGATAAGTCGTAAACTTGGATGTTTGCTGTGGGCTTAGAACTAGATCTATTATAGTGGATTCCTTCCTGGCTTGGTAGCCCCCAGAGTAGGTCGTTGTTTACGCCGAACTGGGTTAACAATTCTCTGTGTTACTTACTTTTTTGTCTGTTGCTTACTTGTTGATTATATTCTACTGTGGACATACGCTAGAGCATTTGTCTTAGCTTTACAACTCATTACGTACGACAATTGCTATAGCTTCTGTCTTAACATATGTCCCCAGTAGGTGCCAGAATTTCAAACATATTGCAGCAATAACACCACCACCACAATATCCACAATCATATCAACAACCATACCCACAGCAACCACAAAATCACCTACCATCTCCCCAACAATCATTCAATCATAACCGCACTCAGTAATATCAAACATTTGACCCTATACCAATGAAATATGCCGACCTACTCCCCGCGTTACTTGCTAAAAATTTTGTCCATACAAGGCCACCTCCCCCTGTGTCAGCAGTACTACCTACCTGGTACCGGAGTGATTTAACTTGTGTCTTCCATCAAGGGGCCCCTGGCCATGATGTAGAACATTGTTATGCTCTCAAAAAAGTTGTTCAGGATTTAATCCGCAACAAGGTGCTATCTTTCAAGGATGAGAATCCTAATGTTCAAAGTTCATCCACAACCTAATCATGGGACCTTCGTCATTTTCAAGATTATCAAGAAGTTTGTCCCTAGGATCACTAGGCCTTTTATTTTCCAATTGCAATTTCTTTCTTGTCAAGCATTTATTTGCATTTTAAAGTTGTATCTTTAATTAATGTTTCTAAAAAATGAGCATGCATGTTTTGGAATCCATCCATTCGTATTCACTCTTTTCTTGTGCCATCACAAATGGCAATGTTTTTCTAATTCACTTTTCATGTTAACAAACTTGAGGGGAGGATGATGTAAACTAAATGTTTAAAATTGCTGATATGTGCTGATATATGCTTTCATTAGTAATACCCGGTTGATGAGGTAAGGCATTGTTTCACTTCCCAAACACCGGAGAAATAAGGAGATAATCCGTAGTCAACCCCTTTGAGCCAGAAGTTGGTGTTCTTTCTATAAAAAAAAACCCTTAATCTTAACCCGGGGCAGTGTAGTCTTTCAATTAATTCAATGATACATCCCAATACAAGAGGGTAAATCAGTTGATATAGAGGAAGTCATAAGTAGACAAAACTCACAATAGCATGTGGCAGTCACAATCGTCCAACATCAAAAAGAAAAAAACACAAACAAAAACAAAAACAACAACAAAAAGCCCGCTAGGTAAAAAGACTTAGGCAAAATTTAGGGCATCCCGATGAACCGCGAAATCCAAAAGAATTGGTCCATGCAAAAATAAGGGATTAAGAGCAAAAATGTCGAAAACAAGCTTGTGAATGAAAAAGTGACTGTCACTTCAAGAATCTCATCAAAACTTCGACCAAAGCGTCAACCTCAAACATCATTGTCAAAAGAAACCCTCTTGTCAACCAAAGTGTGACGGATGAATTAATTGAATGTAGGAATGAAGGACATCAAAGAAGAGTGGGTGGGTTAAAACAGAATTTTGAGCCTAATAATCTTTTCTTTCCAAAACCATGAACCATGCCACGTTGTAACCCTCAAAAGACCTAATTGAAGCTAGGTTTACTTTGAAAGCATGATCAACAAAATTATTGTTAAAACTGACTCCACCTGTTTGTTGAGTAACTATCTTTTACACACACCACATTGTTTTATCTAAAAAATTTCGATTCCAAAATTTACATGTACATTACATCAGAAACACTTTTCAAAAGAAACAATTTTGTTTGCAAATTTATATTTGGCATCAAGGAAATTCAATCAATTGGACTAATCAAGGGTGAATCAACTCAAAATGCTCCTAACTTGGGGCAAATTACCTCAGGAACCTGCCAATCAGGGGCAAGACTTTACATACAGGGGCATACCCTTCAAAGATTCAAAGTCAAGGTTTCACTCACTTGGGGCACCTGAAGTGGTTTCCAGGGGCAATCCAGATCTTCCAAGATAGTTGTTATGTTTCTTCCTCCTTGAGCCAATAATCGTCGAGTTGATATTTTGAGTTCTTATGGACATGTGTGTTACTATAATATGTTGAGTATGTGATCCAACATTCCTCAATTGAATACTGAACTTGACTATTCTCTGGTAATCCCAGCAAGTGGTTATTTTTTTAAAAAAGCTTGTATGATTTCCTTTCCCCCAGTAAAAGAGGAAGTTGAGACCCGTTTTGGGAGGCTCATTCAACAGCAAATGGCATCTCTTTGGGAAGTTTGCATATCAAAAACAAATGGCATCTCTTTGAGAAGTTTGCATATCAGCATATCAATCTTGATTCTTTCTATCAAAAAAAAAAAAAAGAAGAAGAAGAAACAAAAAAGAACAGCTCGCTAAGTTGAAAACCCGAAAGGACGGCTTAGGCAAAAATGAGCGTCCCGGTGGATTGAAAACCCGAAAGGGCGGTCCAGGCAAAATTTGGGGCAAAACAAAAAAAAGAGATATATATTCCCGGTGGATTGAAAACCCGAAAGGGCGATCCAGGCAAAAGTTAGGGATTCCAAAAAAGTACAAAAAAAGGGGCAAAAGCATGACTGTCGAAACAAGACCATGAGAAAATATTCGGTTTCAGTGTACAAAATGGCGACTTCTGCCAAACCTCTGTCCGACGGGCTTTACCCCAAGAAGCAATCATTTTTACCACGGATTGACATACCATACCGGGTGTTACCCCGAGGATCTGATTTATTTCACCTATAAAGGTGTTGTCCCCAGTGGAGAACTATTGAGTGGTTGTACGGATACGTCAGCTCAATGCTCATCTTGCCTGATCAAACTTTTATCTCATCCAGTCATGTACAAATATCGTTCAATCATACAAATACAAGCTTCATAATATACATTCATACATTCATACATACATATAATCATACATACATACATACATACAATCATTCACATATTCATACATACATTCAGATTCACATGCAACATGCACATAAAATCATTCACACATACCGCATTGACCATCATGTGTCTTGCTTCAATACATCACAAAAGAGTCATCCCCAATGTATCTGGTCCAGAGATGTCTCCATCAATCATACATCACAAAAAAGAAAAGAGTCATCCCCAGTGAGTCTGGTCCATAGATGTCTCCATCATTCATATTCCAAGTAGTAGGTTTAGCAAGCAATCAACTGCAAACTTACGGTTAATTTCCCCAAAAGAAGTCATCTCCAGTGCGTCTGGTCAAGACGATTTATTTTCTTGTCATGTCCTGCTCTCCCACAATGACAGCGGACAATTTATTTCCTCGTTGTGTCCTTACCATCCCACAATGTTGGTAGACACTGTCTTTACTTATGTCCTCACATTGGACTTTATCGCTTCTGTCCCTACACTGGACTTTACTGCTTTTTGTCTTTACTTCTGTCCGCACACAGGACTTTATTGTTTTCTGTCTTTACTTCTGTCCATACACAGGACTTTATCTGCTTCTGTCCGCACATAGGACTTTATTGCTTTCTGTCTTTACTTCTGTCCGCACACAGGACTTTATTGCTTTCTGTCTTTACTTTTGTCCAAACACAAGACTTTATTGCTTTATGTCTTTACTTTTGTCCATACACAGGACTTTATCGCTTTCTGTCCGCATACAAGACTTTATTGCTTTCTGTCTTCATTACTTTTGTCAAATAATCGTCATTACATTCAAACACTTATAAACATAACACTCATAAGCATAACACTCATAACATCATATCATAGCATTTTATAGTTTAGGTCGGTCAAAAAATGGTGTACTTTGTATTTAAGTCTCTTCCACCGTCGAACCAAAACAAAAACATAATAAAAAAATCATCTTTTTCTTTTTAATCTCCGGTAGAAGAAACTTAAATAGGGGCATCTGTCATACCCCATTTTTTGACCATCCTAAATTTTAATTTTTTTTTTTATACCTTATATTATTTTTTTTATCATTTTTTATTCATTAAAATTAGAAAAATGTAAAAATTAGTATTTTATTCCATTTACGCTGCTTAACGCATTTAATTTTAGATTAATAATTATTTGGTTTTTTACATTTATTTTTCCACCATTTATTTTAAAATTCCATTTTTTTACCAACATTTATTTATAAACATTTTTTATTTCCAATTTTACCCTTTTACTAAATAATACAAAAAAGTTTCTTCATTTGCAAGAAACCTCAAAATTTATCTTTTCTTTCTTTTTTTTTTTTTACATAAAATTTGTTTTGTTCATACTCATTTGATATAAAGCCCAAAAAATTACTATTGTACCCCTTGTCCCCTATTATTTCATTTTTCATTTTTTTACAATAATTCATTTTAATCATTTTTCATCGATTTTCATTACAAACCAAAATCACAAAAAAATCATTGACCAATTCCAATTACAATTGAGAATAGAAGGTTCTTTTTCACCACCTCATCACACAAAAATACTACACATGTGCAAAAAAATCACAAAAGATCTCATTTGCAAAATTCCAAATTGCCCTTCTTTGATCAACAAATTTCATACCACTTCAACCCTAATATTTCTCTATAAATAGAGACCTGATTTCACTTGAGAAGGGTTCCAAAAACTCAGAGAGAACCTCAAAATCCAAAATTCCTCCATTTTCATCAAAAAAATCAAAATCTCAAAATAAAGCCAAGTTCTTAAATTAAACCACCAAACACCCTCTATACACTTCCAGAAACCAGAATCAACCTCTAAATCAAAATTCCAGTGCTTAATTAGTGGTGATTTTCGTAGAAAAAAGTTTGGAAAAAGTTGGAATTGGAACACACACTTTTGGTAGGATTTAATTCTATTTACCACCTCATTTTGACTAATTATCATGTAATGAAGCTTTTTCGTGGTTTATTTTGTTCGATTTCGCTTAAATTTAAGTTTTCAAAAATTTTGAGTTTTAAAGTTTGAATCGTATTTGATAATATATACCTCTACTGTGAAATCCGAGATTGGATTCTTGATCAGTGAGAAAAATCATGCGAGAAAGTGTCTTCATTTTTTATTTTTGATGGAAAAATCAAATTTGGGTGTTGTCGGCCAAGGAAGCTTGGAGCTTCATCAATGGCTGCCAATGGCAGCTTCCTTGTTGAAGAAGATGAAGATTCATGAAACAAGAAATATGACATTTAGCGACGGCGGAAAACTGTAGGTATAAGTCCAGAAACCGTGGGTATAACCTATACCCACGGACGTTCTGTTCCGTAAACTTTGATTCGCCTTTATCCACAGAAATTTGCCGTGGGTATAGCCTATAGCTACGATATTTTCCACCATTGCACAAAGTCTCCGAGCTATACCCACGACCAATGAATTCTAATTAATTACTTTTACTCACAGCATTCTTCCGTTGGTATATGTTTGGCAATATTTTTGCATAAAACCGATAAAATCCTTAATATAGTGAAACTTATGTCTCAGTATAAAATGAAATACAGATCAAGTAAAGGAAACATGATGAGGAGTGTATAAAAGAAGAAACTTACAATTAAACTGGTTTATCAAAGAACTAAATGAACTTGGCAGATCTACTGTGAAGTTCTATGAATGGTCCCTGATAAAAAGAATAAATCATCCTCTGAGTTGTGAAAGACTATGATTTGTAAAGTACAATTAAAATATCTACATTTTTCTGCTTCACTTTCTCATGACCATTTATTTTAAATCATATATATACTAATCAAAGTGCTTCATACATGATGACAGAGCAAAAGATTCAATTGAAGAAGACATACATTTCTTTGAGATTATCTAAAATCAGTGAACACATTACCAATTGGTTCATATAAGAAGTTTAAATAAGATATGGAAATAAGTAAATCATATCTTGAAACTAAACTAAACAAACCATCCTGGTAAGAACATTAAACATAAAATTACTTACAATATTCTATAATGTAATCAAACATCTGAGGTTATTTTAGTTCATTCAAGTAGTTTCAAGACAAAGCACATTCAATATTGTAACTATGATAAGGATAAAAATGAAAAAATATTACACTGAAAATTCAGGGTCAAACTATAACATGAATACCAAGCATTTAAGAAAGTGGTAATTAACTTACTAAAGATGGTTCTAAGTGGAATTGTAAAGTGCAGAGAGAAGACTTTGCATTTAACTTTATCACAGAGAATAGTTTTCGGTCTTGTGGAGACATACCACTATGGTGACTCTATAAGATTCCTTCAGAAACGTAGTAAGGTAGCATGTGAGCTGATATAGCCAGCACTTCCCATCACTAAAACATGAGTGACCCAGGCTCATGGACAGAAAACTGGACCTAAAAGAGAAGCAGAATCTCAATCAATAAATCAAAACATCACAATGAAGACATAAAATTAATATAATTTATAGATATAGAGACATTCATACTCGTAACATGTACATATACATATAGAAACATGACTTTCATTTATCTATTAGATGGATTACCAGACTAGGAGTAGTGAAAGACGAAGATCTCTTGATCACCATAATGCATAATGTCGTTAATGCTGCAAGAAGAAAAAACTTCCCGATAAAAAGTCCCTTCCTTTTTTGATGCACATAGTCCATACCTGAAAGGCAGAAACATAAATGAGAACAAATATATCTTAAAAGCTTCAATATAACTATAATTACAAATAACTATTAACCAACCAACATGAAATAAATGAAAGAAATTTCGACAAATAATTCATATATAAACATCTTATGCAATCGATAAATGTTTTAAGCACACGGAGACTAATCCAATATAAACGGAGAATTAGTTAACAACTGTTTGTGCTCAAGTTTGGTAGCATAACCTTACTTCCTAATGACATAGATCTCGCTGCCCTTTGCTGATTTCTTGACCTAAAAAGTTTAGGCAAAACCAACAAGAACTTCCTTGCCAATATCAAATATCACATCAAGGTCTGCACTCAGGAGGGTTTTGAGTGATATGCCCTTCAAGAATGAAAACAAAACTCCTAAGAAGTTTAAAATGAAAAAACAGTAGAACAAAAAACAAACAATTTGATGAGTTAATCAAGGGTAAAAAGTAACACTTTTCTTTCCAAAAGTTATATTGGTGGAGAGTGAGAGACAAAAAAGGCATGAAGTAATCAATGAAAGGTGAAAAACAAGTTCAAAAAGTTGAGATACTAATGACCATAAAAGCTCTACAAAACAAATAGAACCTTGCAAATTCATCACACATAAAAAAAAAATAATAAAAAAACTCAAAATCACATAGCATGTGATGCTGTGAAAGAGAACGTGACATACATGAAAGATCCAAACAACTTCAACTAAAGAAAATCATAAAAACACATGGACATACCTTGTTAGTCAGAAAATCACAAGAAAAAAAAAACCATAGTGGACCAACTTTACAATCTCTTTTCAAATTTTCAAACACAAATATCAATGAATCCATTATCTATGAAAAAAATAAAAAACTTGAAACACAAGTTCATCAAAATCAATTTCAGGATCCAATCAATACATCGAAACTTTAATTAATGACAAATTCATCAAAAACAGACCAAAAATTCATATGGTTAAGGTTTAAAATTTTTTGGGGCTTTTCAATTTTTAAGTACAAAGAACAAAGTAAGCAAGATTAAGACTAACCCTTGAAGATAAACAGCAAGACGGCAGACCTTTAACTCCGGCATGACGGTCATGGTGCTTTCACAGAACAGTAACTGAAGGAGAAGAGGGAACCATCGTGACCGGAGAAAAGGCATTACCGTGGCTAAGAGCAGGAAACAAACAGACGAAATTCCAATAAACAGACCTTTAACTTCGATCTATGTCTGTAGCAACCGGAACGACACCGGCAAATAGTTGGTGCGAAGGTTTGAGGTGGCGACGGCTATGAAAGGGAAAAGACTAGACCGTGTTTGTTTTATTTTCTTCTGTAGCAACGATGAATTGCAGTGTTTAGGGTATGAAGCGACAAAATTTATATTTTTTTTTTCTTCGTGGCCTTTTCAAATTACCTAAAAAAAAATCTTTTTTTTTTCTTTTTTGGTAAAAAAAAAACTTAACTAACATAGTGTCTATACCCACGCTAAATGAACCCTATACCTGCGGTTTTATAATCTGTCACTAAATGTCTCCGTTGGTATATGGAAAAATTCTTGTAGTGTCATCTTCATCAAGGAAGTTTAAGTCATAACCGTCGGATCATCACACTAAAATAGACAGCCCAGATCTGTTTGAAATTTTTAAATACCAGCCCTCCGATCAATCAGACAGCCCAAATTCACGCTTTGCATCATGCGTGACGGGCGTGACACACACTGGATTCGTTTCTGTTAACCAGACTGGGCCTTGGGCCTGGTCTTCTATTCTGCTTTTCGCACCCCATTTTCATTACGTTTTGATATCTGCACCTCCCCTGTTTTTATTTCTATTTACCACCTCATTTTGACTAATTATTATGTAATGAAGCTTTTTCGTGGTTTATTTTGTTCGATTTCGCTTAAATTTAAGTTTTCAAAAATTTTGAGTTTTAAAGTTTGAATCGTATTTGATAATCTATACCTCTACTGTGAAATCCGAGGTTGGATTCTTGATCAGTGAGAAAAATCATGCGAGAAAGTGTCTTCATTTTTTATTTTTGATGGAAAAATCAAATTTGGGTGTTGTAGGCCAAGGAAGCTTAGAGCTTCATCAATGGCTGCCAATGGCAGCTTCCTTGTTGAAGAAGATGAAGATTCATCTTCATCAAGGCAGTTTAAGTCATAACCGTCGGATCATCACACTAAAATAGACAGCCCAGATCTGTTTGAAATGTTTAAATATCAGCCCTCCGATCAATCAGACAGCCCAAATTCAAGCTTTGCATCATGCGTGACGGGCGTGACACACACTGGATCCGTTTCTGTTAACCAGACTGGGCCTTGGGCCTGGTCTTCTATTCAGCTTTTCGCGCCCCCTTTTCATTACGTTTTGATATCTGCACCTCCCCTGTTTTTATTTCTATTTTTATTTTTATTTTTTAACCTATGATAAAAGTGCTTATGGAATGAGCTTCAATAAGATATTTAATCCAAAATAAGTACTAATTAGAGGTTCTTTTTGTTTTTTTATTTATTTATTTTATGATTATTTGTGTCTATGTTTATTCATTTTTGATTAGTTTTTTTATAATTGCTCACTAATCTAACATTTTATTACTCATGCTCTTTATTCTTAATTATTGTTACTAACTTACTAACTTAACATTTTTATTCATACATGTCAATTTTACTTATTGTTAATAATTCATCTAATCTAACAATTTATTTATTGCCTTATTAATTAACTATTTATTTTATTGCAAGGACTTTAGTATGTATTTTAGGATTTAATGTAAATATAAATGAGAATTGCATAACATCCATTCTCTCTCATCATTTCATGTTTATTTTCTCGCAAATATTTTAGAATGTAATTAGGAACAAAGGTACACCATAAATGAAAACTTGCATCTCATGCATATTTATTTTTATTGCTTTCCGCAAAAACGTTAGAATATTAAATTCCGAGTGAAAAGACATCGTTTTGATCAAAATATCATTGCGAATTGTCTTCGCGCTTAATTATTTGTTATGACGTTAATATCATTTTTCTTCCGCGCGCAACCGCTACCCATTTCTTCTTGTCAAAAATGAGGTCAAAACCTCTTTCAAAAGTACATAAGCAATTTATTCTCAAAAGCAAAAATATTTTGTCATCAAACATTTTCAAAACAAACTTGGATTTTAAACCAAGTGCTTTGGATTTTAACCCAAGTGCTTCTTTTATTGTGAAAACCTTGGATTTTAACCCAAGAGTTCTTTTTTATCGCAAAACTTGGATTTTAAACCAAGTGCCTTGGATTTTAAACCAAGTGCTTCTTTTATCGTGAAAACCTTGGATTTTAACCCAAGAGTTCTTTTTATCGCAAAACTTGGATTTTAAACCAAGTGCCTTGGATTTTAAACCAAGTGCTTCTTTTATCGTAAAAACCTTGGATTTTAACCCAAGTGTTCTTTTTATCTCAAAAACCTTGGATTTTTAAACCAAGTGTTCCTTTTTCGCGCGAAAAACCTTGGAATTTAAACCAAGTGCATTTTCTTCAATCAAACATTTTTAATCATGCAAAAAACCTTGGATTTTTAACCAAGTGTCTTTTATCATTCAAATCTTTTTCTCAATAAACCTTGGATTTCAAACCAAGTGTTCGCGTCTCCTTTCATAATCAAACTTTAATCAATTTGACCATATGCACTTACTTCACAAATTAACATCAATTAATCTCACATTTTGCCACTTTTGGCTTTTTGATCTTTAAAACCATTTTCAAAACCTTAAAATTAAAGAAACAAGTTTACTCGTAATTTTTACCCCGAACTACGAGATTTTGATCCTTCGAGTACGTAGGCATGAGACTTGTCTCGGCGAATCAAATAAAATCAACAAAAAAAAAAAACATTTTTCTTCTTTTTCACTTTAAACTTTTTTTTATCATCACTTTAATTCCTACATTTATACATTTTTTTACAAGCAATTAAAAAATAAAGCGCAAAGTTAGAATAAAAACAAGAGGTTCCTATAGGATACTATAGATACTTAGGGTGCTAGTACCTTCCCTTCGTATAACTAACTCCCGAACCTTGATCTCCAAAAAATAGGGTTTTTTCGAACTTTTTCCCTTTCCCTCGGATAAATTAAAGATCGGTGGTGGAATATTAAATTGCGATTCGAAGTTAATTAATAACTCGACATCCAAAAATCACCGCGACACCGGACAAATTGGGAATGTTTACGGTAAAGTCTGCCTACTCGATACTGCAAAATAGTAGAAAAGTTTTGGAAATAAATCCAAGTATTTTAACTTCATTGCAGCAGCTGTGGAAAAACAGTGTTCCTTCCAAGGTTGGTGTCTTTGGTTGGAGATTACTGATTGAAAAACTTCCTACAAGAGTAGCACTTTTTGAAAGAGGTATATTACTTAATTCCAATGAATTACATTGTGTATTTTGTTTCAATGTTCCTGAGGACTGTAGACATGTGTTCTTTTGTTGTAACCGAATGCAACAAGTTTTGCGACAAATTTACATTTGGTTAGGCTGTGCATATCATCATGATGCGGAAGGTTGGAAGCATTTCAATTTCTTTGGGGGTATTGTTAATTCGAA
Organism: Trifolium subterraneum; assembly: GCA_951799995.1. Taxonomy (NCBI): domain Eukaryota; kingdom Viridiplantae; phylum Streptophyta; class Magnoliopsida; order Fabales; family Fabaceae; genus Trifolium; species Trifolium subterraneum. Next base: position 6,723,413 of record OX637465.1, read on the forward strand.
AAAAGGAGAGAAAGTGAAACATTTGATTTGGCTTGCAACAACTTTGTGTACTTGGCGGATGCGTAATAACATTCTTTTTAGGGGCGCTATAGCTGATTTTGACATGTTGGTAGATCAAATAAAGTTTATTTCTTAGATGTGGTTTGTAGGTCGATCAGGTAGAAACTGTCCCTATTCGTATTCATATTGGTGTGTTAATCCCTTAGAATGTATTTCTAGTCACTAAGGGATTTTGTTGTATTGTAAGGATTTGAGTACTCCTTGTACTCCTTATAAATACAATTTTGCTTATAAAAAAAAAAAATTAGTAGAGAAGTTTTAGTTAGTGAATGAAAACGAGATAAATTCTCAGAACCACATATTGTGTGAAAACATTAACTATAAAATTTTTCATTGTGTTTCCTTTTATATCTGTGAAGTAATCCTTTTGAGAGATAAACCAAAAGAGAGTGTAAACCACCATTTTTGTTGGTGAGAATTGTAACAATCATATATAACTCAATTACGTCAGAGATATTGTTATTACTCCATTGTTATTATTGTTATTACTATAATTATTATAGTGTGGGAAAAGTTTGATCCAGGGATATTCAATCATCCGCCGACCTTGTATTAGGTGTGTTTTGTGTTATCTTCCCCAACAAGGTTTATGCCATGCTTCCATGGTGAAAACAAAGCACCATGGACGCATTTTCATGGAGGGAATTGAATAAAATTTGAAAGAAATTAAGGATAAGAGGCGTGAAAAGGGTTTAATTTCTAACGGCACTTTGACGATTGTTAATAGAGGGGGAGGTTTGTGTCATGTAAGAAAATAGAGGGGTAGTATTTGTTACATATATATAGAGTTCATAGGAGGTTAGTGTATTTTTTCCTGTTCATAACAAATCTATATATAACTAAATAAATATAATGGTAAAATTTGATTATTAGATGGTAAAATCATAACATCAAATATTGTGTATTATATGCAATATAACTTATACATAGAAATTAAAACACAAAGTCACTAAGTTTGGTCTAATGGTGAGGGGTTTGGGTAGTAAGCTAGAGATCCCGGGTTGGATCCGCAACTCCATTGTAAACAACAAAAGAAATTAAAACACAAGGATTGACTTATAAAAAGAAAATACATAAAAAAAAAAGAAACACATAACATAACCTAATATCGTTTGAGTTTGAATGATCTGGTTTGAGTATCATCTAGTTTAACTATAAATTGTGTAGCAATATTAAAACTTTTAATGAAGATATTTCCCTCCTGTTTATTTACCTTGAAATATTATTAATCTCTACAGTTTTACGAATTAGAATGGTGATTCACACACTATATAATATAAACAAATTATAAGAAAAATATGTATCATTGATAATGTCCTTATGATAATCTTGGTGTCAAAAGAAGTTGCAATGGAGTTAACTTAGGCAAGGTTATACCCAAACCTTCTTTCATATCAACAACTTCATCCATTGCCAATTCTAAATCAAACCCATGAAGAAAACGAGCAAGTGTAATGAAAATCACTTGTGTAGCAAACATAGCTCCAGGACAAGCTCTTCTCCCTAAACCAAAAGGAAGGTAATCAAATTGATGACTTTCATGATCAATTTCTCCATTTTCATTAATAAATCTTTCAGGTGAAAATTTTTCAGGCTCTAACCAAATACTTGGATCTCTATGTAATTTCCACACATTTGCAAACACACGTGTACCTTTTGGAACATTATAGCCTTGAATGTAACAATCTTCTATTGCTTCATGGGGTACTAATAGTGGACCTGGGGGGTATAGCCTCAAAGTTTCTTTTACAATTGCTTGTAAATAAACTAGATTTTTTATGTCTGATGATTCTACCCTTCTGTCTCTACCTATGTGATGATCAATTTCCTCTTGCGCACGCTTTAAAGCATTCTTATTATTCAACAATAAAGCTAGGGTCCATGTTATTGTTGTGAAAATTGTGTCTGACCCAGCCAACATAAGCATCTGAGGATAAAAAATTGACTTGTTGAATAATAATAATAATAATAAACATAAACCTTAAACATTTTAAAAGTTCATAACGAAAGGAGACAAATCATTCTTTAGACTAAATAATTGCGCCTTAGATTCAACTTATCTCTTTGATTTGCAAAGCAGTAGGTACTGGACAGGACAAAATAGTACAGGACAGAACAAGATAATACAGGACAAAACTGCATTCAAGAAAGATAGAGAAAATATTTTTATATTAAAAAATAAAATGGATATTTTCGTAATTTTTATAGTTGTACTGTGGACAAAATGTTTTGTTGTCGTTTAGTGGGGGACAAAAATTCTTGTTTTTGTCCCGTCCCTTACTACCTATTTGTACAGTCCCATAAACAGTTTCTGAATCACGATACAAAAAAAGTTGTCCAGTTCAGTCCCCTTGTTTTTAGCAGATCAAACGCACACTTAGTTAACTAAAAAACAAAAAAAAAGGTCATGATTTTGTAATCTCAAATATAAGCAAAACTTAACAATCTCTATCGCAATTCTTTGAATTGGATATTAGTCATAACTCAACCCTACAAAATCGGCTTATAAGCTAGAGATTATCTCTTACTTATAAATTTTTGTTCAAACCAACTCACATCCGATGTGGGATTTCTTATTAACACACCCCATCACGCCAAACACTACTATTGGGTTTGGTGTGTAGATATATATAAATGGTGGGTGACCAAATAGAGAATGATAAACGGGCCTTGGAGAAACTCTGATACCTATTACGTATAAACTCTTATCTAGACCAACTTACATCCGATGTGGAACTTACATATGTTTAGTGTTTATTTCGTATTTTTTTGAGATGTTCATTTATTTCAACTAAAAAGGGTGTTAAGAATTCTCACATCAATAGTTCTTTTTAAAGGGTGAGGCAGTTTTTTTCCCCTTCTCTTTAGTATTTATATTTGTAATTCTTCTAAGTTAAGTTTAGGTTTAGTAAAATTCATATTATTATTTTATGTACCAAAAAAAATTTATTATTATTTTTGTCAAGTACTTTAGTAGTTATAATTTTACTTCTCAAGATGAATACATGAGAAATTCCGATTTATAATAGTCAACCGACTTGTAGTAAATATTTTCTGAATTAAAAAACATTGCAAAATTCAAAACAAAATAGGAAATGCATATACCGTAATATTTGCCTTGATGATAGTATCACGATTATGACCAGAAACAGCATCATCTTCAATCACAGAAAGCATCACATCAATGAAATCATGTTTATCATTTGACTTATTCACACCGACAACTTCATGCTCTTCAATCCAGCTTCCAACAAGTTTATCCAAATCTCTAGCAACTCTTTTCATGGATTTAAGTACTTGTCCTTCAAAACCAAACCAACCAAGAATTGGAATCAAATCTGAAGGAACAAATTCACCAGATATATGCATATATTCTTTTATAAGTTTCACAATATGACCATTTTTATCATTATCCATATCTTGCAAATACTCAAAATACTTTTTCCCACCAATCATCGTTGTGATTATATTAAATGTTAACTTTTCCATCCATTCACTAATCACAACCTTAACCTTGTTTTTTCCATTAACATACAACAATAAATCCTTAATCAAAGTATCGATCTCCGATTCATAAACATGTTTCAACGATTCCACGCGTCGAGATGAAAGTAACTCAAGCATGGTTAATTTTCTTAGCTTAATCCAATATGGACCATAAGGTGCAGCTCCAAAAGAAGCATAGTTATAACCAAGATAGATTCCATGACTTGACTTTGGTCTTGAGCATAAGATTTTGTCATTTGTGGTGAAACATTCTTTGATTGCTTCTTGGTTGGAAATAACTAGGGCAGGATATGATCCTAAATGGATTTGAAAGATAGGACCATATTTGTCTGAAAAAGAAGCAAAGATTCTTGCAAGGGGTATTTGGTTTCCTAGTAGATGGAGGTGACCTATTAAAGGTAATGCATATGAAGGTTGTGGTGGTTTCATACCCTTTAATTTGTTACTAGGTTTTTGGATCCTCCATATGTTGTATAGAAGAATTAATGATATAGCTAGTGCTATAGTTGTTGGGTATGAAAGGAAATTATTATCCATGTTTTAGTTTTAGGAAGAATAGATGTGTCACATGCATGATTTTGAGAAAAGAACTAACCTAGTATGCTTATATAGTACTGATTATTTTCAAAAATTAATCATTGGAAAGTAATCGTTATTAATTTTTTTTTTTTAATCTTACTAATTATATCCATGCTAGCACATGGATATATTGCTATAAAAATGGTCCACAACGGCATTCGGGTCAAAAACAAAAACATGTCTTGCTTTTGTAATTGTTGGAGAGTGTGAAAGAGAGTCAACAATAATAATGGAGTTTATCTCTCTTGTATATCGGATATTTTTTTTATTCTTTTTTTTACTAGAAAACAACAAGATATTTATTCATTCCAATAATTGATAGAGTAGATTTGATGCAAGTACAAAATCAACATCGCTAAAAACAAAAGGATGAATTTACGAACAAACTCACAGCATCCAAATTAATAGTATACAACGGCAAAATGCCTACAAATAATATGATAAAATTAAAGCCATCGGAATGTCCATACTTCCGGATTTGCAACGATGATGACTAAATCATTGATTGAATCAGCAATTGATCGAAATTGATATTTAGATATGAACTAAACGAAAACCTCAACAAGACGGTAAATCAAACGTCGTACTCATGACGATGAACAACACAACGCCGCACTTAGACGACCATATCACAACAAAAGAAAGAAAAAGTACAAGACTTAATCTATATGAAAATCAATTATTTAGATTAAAAGTGAGGAAAAAAGATGCAGAGGGGATGAATTTAGGTCAAAAATGACCTAAAACCACCCCTCACCGCTGAAGGAAGAAGAAAACTCAAAAGAAAAAAAAATTAGAGCTGGAAGAAAGGGTTGAGCGTGACATTTTCTTAATTCTTAATCGACAAATTGACTATTTACTTGAAATTCAACAATCTTTCCTCTAAGTGTGAGTTATCACATCTTATAATTAATCAAATATCAAGAAGCACTCTCTCTCTCCCCTACACCAAGTCGAATTGGGTCAATACTCTAAAACCATATGAGAAAAAGACACCAAATCTCCATCCATAATTTTAATATATATATATATATATAAGTGTGAGTTATCACATCTTATAATTAATCAAATATCAAGAAGCACTCTCTCTCTCTCTCTCCCCTACACCAAGTCGAATTGGGTCAATACTCTAAAACCATCTGAGAAAAAGACACCAAATCTCCATCCATAATTTTAATATATATATATATATATATATATATTAAAATTATGGCGGGAGATTTGGTATTGAGTAAAGTTTTTCCAGATAGAGAGGAAGGAAAGAGATGTAGAAAATTGGGAAGGAGAGAATCCACATCTACCTTATATAGCCAAGTTAGGAAAAAATCATGACAATTCACAATTGATTTTTATATTTGAATTTTGAAAACAATATCAAATAAATTAAATTGAAATAACCACATTTAATACTATTGATTTGAAAACATTTGAATTTTGAATTTTAAATATATTTATTTGTCGTAGAATATTAGTAGAGTCATTAATTATAATAATCACATTAAATATCAAATGCATGACAATTGAGAATGAATGAGAGAAGAGGGATTAGAAGAGAGAGAAAGACAAATAAGTCTGACTTTTTCATATTAATATATATATATATATATATGCTAAATAAGGCTCCCAGAACACTAGTTAATAAGGTCAAAAAGAGTAATTTTTACAAAGAAACAAGCATTATTTACACTCTTAAAAAGTTAAATACACAAGTTTCAAAACTTATTTACTGTATTTAGTTCCTTAACTAGTGTTCCTAGGCATTAGTTTGCATTTTCTTAATTCTAAATAGTAATTTTTTTGAAGAAAAAAAAAAATCTATGATGGTTGTTACATATGGTCCAGTGACTCCAGTTAATGATGCCGTAAATAGGAGTCAAATGTGTTTGTTTGAATTTTAATTTAATACATTAGAAGTCAAATATTAATAAATATGGGGATAATGAGCTGTAATAGCAACAGACAATTTATTTATGCCGGCCCATTTGCTATGCGTTGCACTCATAATTGATTCAGTGTTTTATATTTTATTTATATTTTATATATTATTCTATCATAGATTCATAGTGTTGTTATATAGGTGTATACGGTCATTTTAACAATATTACACAAATTAATAAAGTTCGGTCTAGCAGTTTCTATTATTGAAGGGGAGCCTTTAGGGTTATTTTAAGCAATGAAAGAAGTTGAACAAAGAGGTCTCTAGTGTAATCCCCGTGAGCTTAACTCAGATGGTAGGGATATCGCACAATATGTGCAGGAGGCCCGGGTTCGAACCCGGGACACTCCACTTATTCACCTTTAAGGTGATTTTCTAGCCATTAGGCTATTTGACAACAAAAAAAGAGGTCTCTAGTGTAATTTTTGAATCTGATTCTAAAATGTAAGGGATGCCATTGCATTATATGTAGGGATCAGAGTTCAAATCTAGATTATCCCACTTATTCACTTTAAAGGTGAAATTTTTAGCCACTAAACTACTTGACAAAAAAAAATGTAATTAAGGTTGTATGAAAAGGAAAAATTAAAGTTAGTTTAAAAAATTATCCTTCATTAATGATATAAAAAAATAAATTGAAGATCAACGCAAGAAAAATAATAAATAGTCGGGGTATAATATGTATTGTAAAGAGATTTATAATTTGATAGAAAATATTTCTCAAAACGACTTATAATTTGGTACCGAAGGCGTAGTACGTAGCGCATCTCCAACAAACTTTTAATAGTTGACTCTCTTAAAATATAAATATAAGACCCTCTTCTTTTTTTCTTTGTTCTTTTTATAAGACTCCTTCTGACTATTGGAGTATTATACTTCCTCCGTCCCAAAATAATAGTCACAATTTGACTATGTGCACTATTCATACAAGCTACTTTGACTATATATTTTTACTAATGTATAAACACAAATATTAACATATGAAATCTTGTTAGATTTGTCTCCATGATTACTATCAAAATATCAAATTTTCATAACTTTTAATAATACACAACTAAATATATTAATAATCAAAATTGTGCATCAGCAAATGTGCAGTAGTAAAATGTGACAATTATTTTGAAACAGAAGGAGTATCGAGATAGAGAGGTAGTATCAGGGGCGGATCCACCGCCCAGCATGCCTGGGCACGTGCCCACGCTCGACCAAATCCAATTTTTTTATATATATTTAGGGTTCTTCTTTTAATATGAAAATTTGAATATTTGAGAAAATATTACTGAAATTTAAGTGTATATTCGTAATCCTGATGAAATTCTGAGCAAAATGGTATATATACATGTCCAATTTGATGCAAAATTGGAAAAAACGATTTTTTGAGGGGTTGATGAAAAGTTGAAGATGGTGAACGGTAAATAACCAGGCGCGCGTCTTTAGTACATATATTATTTAAGCTTATTTGAAACAATAGGTGCGTGATGGCCCAGTGGTTGTGCATTCGGTTTAGTACCGAGAGGTTTTGGATTCAAATCCAGATTTCTTCCTTTAGTTTTTTAACTTCATTTTGTTTTATTTGTTTATATACATTATTTAAAAATATCTAAAAATTCCAAAAATATATATGGTAAAATATGTTTTTAATTTTTTACCTCATGCTTAAATATAATCCAAAATACTCTTATAAAAAAATTATAACCCAAAATACTAAAAACATATGTTTGATTGTTTTTGTGTTAATCTCAAATACATTCTAATTCTACTTTCTTTCATATTGTGGGAGACTTTATGATTTTTACTTATCTAGTTATTATGAATCAAATATTTAGATTAAATCCTTAAAATTAATTACTTTTATTATAATTTCAATATATAAATAATATACATATATTATTAGTTAAAAAATGTCCGATCTGGTTGACCCCGATCCGAAAACCTTAAACCAATAAATATTTATGCATTGACAGTTAAAATTGCGCCCAGACTTAATATTATATCTGACTCCGCCATTCAGTAGTATCGATCTAGAGAGTACTACTATATTGTAGCCGCCGGGATCATGCACTCGAGAGTCAACTCTAGGCAAGAAATTAAATGTACCTCACGTTAGTACTATTATGCTGTCAATACGTGATAACCAATCAACATTTTCCTAGATTTTATATATGATAATCTAGTGGCAATGTCAAACCCCATATTTATAGGGTCTTCTTACCATTTAAAATTTGTGTGCCACACCTAAATGCAACATCAATATTCATTGATTTAAATATTTTAAATTTTAAAATTTTAAATATCAATGGTACTCTCCTTTTTCAAATTCGTTCAAATTTAACATGCCTCAAAAGATCGTAAAAAAAAAAAAATGCCTTAAAGAAGATAGTTTTATATAGGCATAAATGTTTAGGTACAAAATTTAAGCCCATATGCATAAATCAAAAAAAATAAAAATAAAATAAAATAGTGACATCAATTAATATTACTTTAATGGTAAAAAATGTACATCAGCCACTACCTCTCCAATTCCTCTTGATAACTCTAATTCATCTTTTGTTTTTTTCTTGATTCATCCATTAGAGGTAAAATAAAGCAATACATATATATATAATACTCCTAATAGGCCTAAAGGCACAAAGCCCAAATAAACAATCCAATAACATAAGAGTCCTCATAATATTATAAATATTATATCTTACTTATATTTAAATTATCTAACTAATAATTATTTAATAACTAAATATCATCTTCTATCGTGCACCAACTATATCTTATACTTTTCTATTTTTTCTCTCTCTCTTTCCATCATCTCTCTCATTGGTGTGTTACCAAATTGTGTCCCTCATTCATTTCTTCTACTCACGAGTCACAACCACATCCTCTTTAATTACTTTCTTCAAACTGATTATTAAACATCAATCTATCAATTTAACCTCCTATTAATTTCATTCATATCAGCAAGAAAAAGTAAAATCTCAAACAATTTGATGGGATTATTTGGGTTAGATCTGAAGTATAAAAAACCTTCAAACAATAGGATCTTGTTAGTTGTAATCAATTTTAATATTTATAGAGTTTTTGAGCAAAGAAAAAAAATACAACACACATTTTTGTTTTAGATTCTAAAAATTTTGTATGTTAATAAATAAATAATAAGCCTTTAGACTTTGTAGTTAAAAAAAACTTTAAAACATTTGCTACAAAAAAAAAACTTTAAAACACTAAAATTTGATGATGATGGAGAAAGAGAATGATTATTTTGGATTTTTCATTATTATTAGGGTTAAATATGTTCTTGGTCCCTATAGTTTTTCAGAATTTCATTTTTAGTCCCTGTAGATTTTTTTCCCACTTTTTAGTCCCTGAAGTTTTTGCCATAAGTGTTTTTAGTCCCTAATTTTAATCAAACTCTTATATACTTTCACATTTTTCAATGATTTTTTTGTATTCGTGTTTATTCGAATGATATGCACGAGTTGAATGAAAAGTAGTGACTAAAAACACTGACTGAAAAAACTTTAGGGACTAAAAAGTGTGAAAAATATCTTCAGGGACTAAAAATGAAATTATGCGAAACCATAGGGACCAAAAACATATGTAACCCTTATTATTAATTACCAGCGGGCCAGACAGACGCTTTCTGCACCCGCCTGTGTCTAACTTATGTAAAAAAAATGCCTTATGCCATATTTGAATTTCAAGAGAGGGGTAAATTTGTCCAAATAAAAAGTCAGCCCAAACTCCTTTATCCTCTTTATATATTGGTATAGATTAAAATAAGGTGTTGTGTTTTACTAGTATTAAGTTTTGATTTGGAGGTAAAGGGGAAAAATGACGTTGAGAAAGAGCAAGGATTGCAGAACTGGTGACGGATGGAAAAATGAAAGAGAAAAGAAATTAAGGTACAATTGGTGCATCATAATATTTCTCATCAAATGGTTCACATGTGTAAATATATGTCTTGACAGGAACATTATTGTTTTGATGATTGACAAAAGAAGTTCAAGAATGACCAAGATGCAAAAAGCGGAAAAGAGGATTAAACTTTCAAGACTTGGGTTATAGATCTTTTAAGTTATGATCTATATCTTTTTAGGATCCTTATGTGAGTAGTAGAACAAGCTCTCTTGAAAATATATCACACACTCACAATGATTTTTTATTTAAATGTTATTTTGCATGAAATTATTTTTGCATGAAAGGCCAAAATTTATTTTGGACATTGCATATTTGTTTTGGACATTAAGAACATGTTTTGCACAAAAAACATTTTGCATAATTGGTGATAGGGCCAAATCGTTTCTACACGTTTTTAATTTATCAAAGAAAATAAATAATTATGATGCATATTTGATTTAGCATATTTACCCTATTTAGTTACAACGGCTATCTTAATCAATTTCACCTTGTCTTCAAATATTCATTATCATTGATTATGTATTGGAACAAATTGATTATGCAAAGTGGTCTTTGACAAGAAATCAATTACACTGTTACCGTTGGAATTATTTTTAAATGGATTTCTTGCATTCTCATTCTTCCTATAAATAGGAGACTTGGGCTGATTTTTTAGACAACGGAATTTTGCATCAAAATTATATTAAAATAATACTCATCACTCTCACTAATTTTATACTTGTTAATATATTTTCTTGTGAGCTTTTTTATACTACTTTGTAGTACTTTGCTTCAATTTGTTATATCTACACATTTGGTGTAATCTTTTAATCATTGTAATCTCTATTGTATTGGGTGTGATCCCAAGGTTTACAAGATAGGTGATATCTCTTGGTTTAGGTTTTCAAGAGAGGTGATATCTCTTGGTTTAGAGGCTCTTGCACAAGGGAGGTGATATCCCATTGTTTGTGCTGAGAGTTCTCGGTTGTAAAGCGTTTTAGCTTATCTTGTTATAAAAGTTTGGTTTAGTGAAATCTCAAGGTGTTTTCCTTGGGACTGGAGTCGGCCCTTTGTTTTTGCTGAAGCAGTATAATTTATTTGTGTTCTTTCTCCTTTCTCTTCCATCTCTTTTATTTTCCTTGTAAGTTATTTTCATTTTATTTACTTGTTGTTAGGTTTTTGAAATTGGCTATATTTTACAAAAACAACATTAAGTCAGATGTAGTGTCAGATGTGTCTACACTTTGAACGACATCCTGAAGCTGGAAATTAGGACTAAGTTGTTACAAGTTTATCTCGCGCGCCAATGATAATATCTATCCGTTTAGGTGCTTTATTTGTTTCGCAAGGCATGAAACACGCGCCCCTCTTGAAGTTATCCGATAGTGTGATTAGCCTAAAATATATTCCTATATTTTAGGATATGTTTGGATTTGCTCAAGTAACTTATGTGTATCGGATATACTATGGATTTGATTTATATTTCAAGCCAAAAATCAAGGAACCACTGAGGCTTTGTTTGCGTGCTATATATACTAAAGACCATAGACAGATTTTGGTTACTAAAACTCTTGTGAAGAAATATATTATTTGTGTCTAGGGTTTTAGCTTTGTCTCGTGTTTTTATTGTGAGCCTAACTCGTATCTCTTTGATACTTGCTTAGGACTGAGTCCTTGTGTTGTAAGGGTGTTAGTCTACTCCTAAGCTTTTAAGCACGGAGATAGGTTATTGTTTGAAGTGTGTCTTCACTATTCTCAAGGTTTGATTAATCACACTGGTTGTGTGGTTAAGAGGAGGAGGGACAAGTGTCTCTGATCTAGGTGTTCCTAGGTTGAAGGAAGCACGGGTAGTAACTAGGTGACGAAGTGTAAACGGGTCGTTTGCTGGGAACTTCTAACTAGTTTTATCATAGTGGATTCTCTCCTGGATTGGTATCCCCCAGAGTAGGTCGTGTTATACGCCGAACTGGGTTAACAAACTCCTGCATATCTTTAATTTCCAGTTGTTTATTTTTTTATATAATATTCATTTTGTAGTGAACGTTGTAGTTGCAAAGGTAGGCACATCCAGTACCCCCATTGCTACGCCAGAATTTCAATTGGCATCAGAGCAGGCACCCTGTTCTGCTATTAGGGTGAGCTTCAGGGAACGATTCTGGTTGCTACGGAAAAGGAAGGAGGAGCTGTGAGTAGGCCACCTTTATTGGATGGTACTAATTATGATTACTGGAAATCACGCATGGAAGCATTCTTGAGGTCTATGGACAGCAAGACATGGAAGTCTGTGATAAATGGCTGGGAACATCCTACTGTTACAGATAAGGATGGCATTTTTTCTTTTAAACCTGAGGGAGAGTGGACAAAGAATGAAGATGAACTTGCTCTTGGAAATCACAAAGCTTTGAACGCCATATACAATGGTGTTGATAAGAACATGTTTAGACTAATAAAGCGATGCACTCAGGCTAAAGAAGCTTGGGAGATTTTGTTAACTACTCAGGAAGGGACGTCAAAAGTCAAGAACTCCAGACTTCAGATGCTAACTACTAAATTTGAAAATCTCAAAATGAAAGAAGATGAGACGGTACATGACTTCTATATGACTGTTTTAGATTTTGCTAACACATTTGACTCTCTAGGTGAAAAACTTTCTGAAGAAAAGATGGTGAGAAAGATGCTGAGGTCGTTACCCAAGAAGTTTGACATGAAGGTCACATGTATAGAAGAATTTAGAGACTTATCTGAAATAAAATTGGATGATCTGGTTGGGTCTCTACAAACCTATGAAATTTCTGCTAATGAACAATCTGGAAGCAAAATTAAAAATATAGCTTTTGTCTCAAATGCTGATACTGATGGTGCACAAGAAGAGACAGATACTGCTGAAAGCTTATCTGAAGCCATGGCTCTCCTAGGAAGACAATTCAATAAGGTATTAAGGAGAATGGATAGGAGAGGAAGACAGAATGTAAAGCAGAATGTGTCCCCCATTTCACTCGACATCCACAAGAATTCTGGTTTTCAAAAGAAACCTAAAGTTGAAGAAAAAGTGAGTCAAGTGAGAGGAGTACGGTGTCATGAATGCAGTGGATATGGACATATCAGGTATGAATGCCCAAATTACTTGAAGAAACAACAAAAGGGAGTGACTGCAACATGGTCAGAGGATGAAGACTCAGATGAAGACACATCTGGTGAAACTGCGAAGCACATCACTGCCTTAACTGGAGTGTGCAGCTCTGATACTGAATCTAATCATGGGGATGTCTCTTATGAAGAATTGGCTGAATCGTATAGAGCTCTATGCAAAAGAAGTGAAGAGGTTTGTAGAAGCCAAGAAAATCAAAAAAGGCTTATATTGGAACTACAGTCTGAGAAGAACAAGCACCTGGCTCAGATTTCTGAACTGAATAATGAGGTAACGCAACTAAACTTTACACTTGAAAAACTGAAAAAGGAAGTTTCAATGAACAATAGCACTATTGTTCTAGAGAAACTAATTAAATCGCAGGCTGATGGGAACTGGGTAAAAGGTATTGGGTATGAATATGAGGATCTAAATAAACCTAAGGAGTATGTTCCTGAGCTGAAGTTTCTGCCATCTGGAAGAAACAAAAAATTTCCAATGCCAAAACAGAGGGTGCCCCATTTTCAACCCCATCTGGGATTCAGAAATATGAGACACAACCCTGGATTTGTCATTTTTGTGGAAGAAGAGGACATATAAGGTCGTTCTGTTATAGATTATATGGGTTTCCAAAGAGAAGTCAGAGGGAAGTATCTGAGAAAGAAGAGATTAATCACACAAAAGAGTGGAAGCCTAAAGGTAATGATGCTGGCTTAATTGCTCACACATCTCTTAGAGCTACTTCTAGAGAAGACTGGTACTTCGACAGTGGTTGCTCCAGACATATGACTGGAATAGAAAAGTTTCTGGTGGACCTTAAATCTTACTCCACTAGCTATGTTACATTTGGTGATGGTGCAAAAGGTGAGATTAAGGGAATTGGAAGACTAGCAAATGTTGGACAACCTGATCTTGATGACGTTCTTCTTGTGAAAGGTTTAACAGCAAATCTAATCAGCATAAGCCAACTCTATGATCAAGGAATGAAGGTTAACTTTACCAAAGGTGAATGTCTAGTAACTAATGAAGAAGGTGAAGCGATAATGAAAGGAGTAAGGTCAAAGGATAATTGTTATTTGTGGGTAGCTCCAGAAGAAATTAATTTATCTTCCTGTCTGATAACCAAAGAAGATGAAGTTAATGTCTGGCACAGGAAACTTGGTCACCTTAATCTTAAGAGCATGAAGAAGATTATCACTGAAGAAGCTATTAGAGGAATGCCCAAATTAAAGATAGAAGAAGGGAAGATATGTGGAGAATGCCAGGTTGGAAAGCAAATCAAGATGTCGCACCCTACAGTGCCCCATTTAACCACATCCAGAGTGCTTGAGCTACTACACATGGACTTGATGGGTCCTATGCAGGTGGAAAGTCTAGGAGGAAAGAAATATGCTTTTGTTGTAGTGGACGATTACTCAAGATATACGTGGGTTAGCTTTCTTAGAGAAAAATCTGATACTTTCCTTGTATTCAAAGACTTGTGCATACAATTGCAAAGAGAAAAAGATGAGGGTATTATACTAATCAGAAGTGATCACGGAAGGGAGTTCGAAAACTCTAGCTTTGCTGATTTTTGTGCTTCATAAGGCATTGGGCATGAGTTCTCATCACCCATTACACCTCAACAAAATGGTGTTGTGGAGAGGAAGAACAGGACTTTGCAGGAATGTGCCAGAGTAATGCTGCATGCTAAGAAGCTACCTTATCATTTTTGGGCTGAAGCTATGAGTACTGCATGTTACATTCACAACAGAGTCAGAGAACTGGAACTTCAAATACTCTATATGAACTATGGAAAGGGAGGAAGCCTACTGTAAAATACTTTCACATCTTTGGAAGTAAATGCTATATTCTTGCAGATAGAGAACCTAGAAGAAAATTGGATCCTAAAAGTGAAGAAGGAATTTTTCTAGGGTATTCTACAAACAGCAGAGCTTTTAGAGTGTTCAACTCAAGAACTAGCACAGTAATGGAATCTATAAATGTCGTGGTTGAAGACACCTACTCTGCCAAAGAAACAGATGCTGATCCCAATGCTGACTCTACTCCTGCCCCATCTGATATTCTGGAAGAAGAAACTCACATAGATAAAATTGAAAATCCAAGCACAGAGACTGATTTGAACAATGCTCCAGTAAACAAAGGTCCCTCGGTTAGAGTTCAAAAGAATCACCCCACAGATCTTATAATTGGTGATCCTGATCAAGGGATTACTACTAGAAGGTCACAAGATGTTGTGACAAATGCATGCTTCGTATCTAAGATTGAGCCAAAGAATGTTAAAGAAGCATTGACTGACGAGTTTTGGATTGAAGCAATGCAAGAGGAATTGAATCAATTCAAGATATGTGAAGTGTGGGACTTAGTACCAAGACCTACAGACACTAATATCATTGGTACCAAGTGGGTGTATAAAAACAAATCTGATTCACAAGGAGTAGTTACAAGAAATAAAGCCAGGCTGGTAGCTCAGGGATATACTCAGATAGAAGGTGTTGACTTTGAAGAAACATTTGCACCAGTAGCTCGCTTAGAATCTATAAGGCTACTTCTCGGTGTGGCATGCATCCCAAAATTCAAACTTTACCAAATGGATGTAAAAAGTGCCTTTCTAAATGGATACTTGAATGAAGACATATATGTTGAGCAGCCAAAAGGATTTGTTGATCCAAATCACCCTAATCATGTGTACAAATTAAAAAAGGCATTGTATGGTCTCAAACAAGCACCTAGGGCTTGGTATGAGAGACTTACAGAATACTTAATAAAACAAGGGTACAGGAAGGGAGGAAATGATAAAACCTTGTTTGTTAAGGCGGAAGAGAAAGATCTGATGATAGCTCAGATTTATGTAGATGATATTGTATTTGGTGGAATGTCTGACAGGATGGTGCAACACTTCGTCCAACAAATGCAATCTGAATTTGAAATGAGTATGGTTGGTGAACTAACTTTCTTTCTTGGCCTACAAGTGAAACAGATGGAAGACACTATTTTCATCTCACAAAGCAAGTATGCTAAGAACATTGTGAAGAAGTTTGGTATGGAAAGTGCAAGCCATAAGAGAACTCCTGCTCCTACACATTTGAAATTATCTAAAGATGAGAATGGGGTGAAGGTTGATCAAAGCCTCTATAGGAGCATGATTGGAAGCTTGCTATATCTCACTGCAAGTAGACCTGATATCACCTTTGCAGTTGGAGTATGTGCTAGATACCAGGCTGAACCCAAGGTAAGTCACCTTACTCAAGTCAAAAGAATTTTGAAATACGTGAGTGGTACCAGTGATTATGGGATGTTATATACACATGGTGATAATGCAATGTTAATTGGTTATTGTGATGCTGATTGGGCTGGGAGTGCAGATGACAGAAAAAGTACATCTGGAGGATGTTTCTTCTTAGGAAATAATTTGATATCCTGGTTTAGTAAGAAACAAAACTGTGTCTCACTATCTACAGCTGAAGCTGAGTATATTGCAGCCGGCAGTAGTTGCTCTCAGTTAGTTTGGATGAAGCAAATGCTCAGTGAATATGGTATTCATCAGGAAACTGTGACATTATATTGTGACAATATGAGTGCTATTAATATCTCCAAGAATCCAATCCAGCACAGCAAAACCAAGCATATTGATATCAGACACCATTTTATCAGAGAGCTAGTTGAAGATAAAGTTGTGTTTTTGGAACATGTTACCACAGGTGAACAACTGGCTGATATTTTTACGAAGGCACTTGATCTTAATCAGTTTGAAAAACTCAGGGGCAAGTTGGGAATTTTCCTATTTGAAAGTTCATAGCAATTAACATGTTGTGCGCGTGCTTCAAAGTCCAACTCTTCATATATTGAGCACGCTGTCCAAGAAAGAGGGAAAATTAATACTCCACCATATTATTTCCTTTATCACGCAAATTCATTCATTGTTCATTTAAACTCTTCAACTCTCCAACTCTTCACGTTAATCTCTCTCACACACTGTTGCAACTTCTCAAATTCTTTCATCTATCTGAATCAACAATCCGTGATCGCCATTCATCAATCATCATGTCTAGCAACTCACAAAACTCAACTGAAAATGATTTGTCTGATCGCAATGCTAGTCCTACGAAACATGCATGCGATTCAACTTCTCCAGATTTGCTTGTTGCCTCGGAAGAAGTTCAATCGAAGAAAGAATCTCGTTCTTCCAAGAAGAGTAAGTCTTCTTCTCGTCATTCTAAGTCAAAGAAACATAAAAAGAAGAAAACTTCATCGGCTTCAGCATCGATTAAAATCAAGAAGAGCAAAAAGAAGAAATCCTCCAAGAAAGGTGAAACGTCTCGGGCGTTCTCTATGTCTGATCTGTATATGGATACGAATCAATCGAAGTCTGGTGATAATGTTGTGGCTGATAAAGAAACCGTGGATGAGAGTCCCAAATTGAATCCAGTTACTGTAGAAGATAGCCCCAATTCTGTTGAAAATGTGAATGTTGGTAACCCTAGGGCTGACTATGATCTAGAAACACAGTCTCCAGAAATCATAGTCCAAACTGATGTTGTTGATGAAATTTCTGATAAAAATGATGAGAATTTGAAGTCTGTTGCTGAAGAATCAAAGACTCCTTCACCAAAATCCAATGTGGTTGCACAGGCTGGAGTATCGCAGGCTGCATCTGGCATACTGCCAAATGACTCTGAGATTAATGTTGATGATGGATCAGGGAAAGATGGTAAAAATGTTGATAATGACTCTACTGCTCCTGTTGAGAAAGAGGTGTTAAGCCCTGAGGGTGATAACGCTCAAGCTGATAGCATAGAAGAAGACCTGGTCATTACTCGTGCAACTATCGTGCATTCCACACCCATTCAAAGTGTGGCTGGCAGAACCAGACAGAGGTCCATGAGGCAAGGTGACACCCCTGTTACTGCATTGGCTGCCCCATCAAGGACTGTGACCAAATCTGGGTGCAAACCAGTCCTATATGGTCCCCCAAGAACTTGGAGCAAAGGTACACCCCCAAATGAGAAGAAGAAGAAAGGTCTGAAAAGGAAGGACGTTAGCTCCAGTGACTCTGAGTACGATGCTGGACAGGATGTTGCAGCCTTAACTACTACATCCAAGAAAAAGGTTAGAACCAGATCCTTGACTACTGATTCTAATCTCCATGCTCCACTAGACAATATATCATTTCATGATTCCTCCTATGTAAGTCAGTGGCAGTTTGTATATCATAGGCGTTTAGCTGTTGAAAGAAGTTCAAGTCCAGAAATGATGGAATGTGCTGATCTAATGGATGTTATTAAATTTGCTGGTTTAGAAAAGACTGTGACTGAACTTAGTATGTGTTATGAAATTCTTGTTAAAGAATTTTTAGTCAACATAGGACCTGACTGTGATGATCCTTTTAGTGGTGAGTATAGGAAAGTGTTTGTTCCTGGTATGTGTATAAATTTTTCTCCATCTGTGATTAATCAATTCCTGGGAAGGAGTGATGTTGATGAACCTGCTATAGAGGTCACTGATAATGAGGTTTGCAAGACTCTTACTGGAGGAAAAGTACTGAAATGGCCTAGGAAGGTTAAATTGTCTACAATTAACCTTACTGTCAAATATGCCCTGTTGAATAAGATTGCTGCTGCTAACTGGGTCCCTACCTCTCATAATTACTCTGTGGCTACTGGTCTCGGTAAGTTCATCTATGCTCTGGGCACCAAAACTCCTTTTAATGTTGGCAACTATATTTTTGATCAAACCTTAGTGCATGCTAAGTCTACTGCAACTAGGTCACCTATTGCATTTCCTACTGTTTTGTGTGGTATCATTCTCTCCCAGCAGCCGAATATTCTCAGGAACTCTGATGTTCCGTGCAAAAGAGAGACTGCTCTCACCTTTGACTGCAGATTGCTTGAAGGACCACATGAGGTCGATTTGGCTGTCCCATTTGCCACCTCATCCAGTGTATTTATGACCAGGAAACAAATGATAGCAAACCTAAAGGATGTCAGTAAAGTTCTTGGTGATAAGAAGCTGAAGCTTGATAAGGTAATAGAGGCCTTGGAATCTGAAGAGCGCGCTAGTGTTGCTGGACCCTCAAATGTCCAAGCTGAAGTGAATGTGGATGGGGATGTTGGTGTTAATCCTGCTGACAATGTTACTGTGCCAGACTCTGACGAAAGTCTTGGCTTTTGATTCTGGTAGATCAAGCTGATGTACTGTTTTTTATCTTTATTTTAGTATGGGCTATGCCCTGGAGTTGTGATGCACCTATGTGTGCTTTTGGTTTTGTAATCTCTGCACTCTGCTATTCTGATATTTCTCTCCTGTTTAACTTTGACAAATTTGGTGACTAAAAAGGGGGAGTTAGTTTTGATGTTTGATGCTCTTATAGATCTGTGTGTGCATGTGGTAGAAATGGTAGCTACATTTGAAATAGTTATGTGTGTGCATGTGGTAGAAATGGTAGCTACATTTGAATTTGCATCTGGTGTGTGTGAATTTATATATTGCATGCAGTGAGGGGGAGAAAAATATATTTTGATTATGCATGACTTCAGGGGGAGAATCTGATTGTTGTATATGATGGGGTGAGTAATGTTCTTCCATCCTGGATACCATCCAGAAAGTTAGAATGGAGAATTTATTTTTCTCTATTTGACTGGACTTTGTTTTTGTCTTCTGATGTGTGTTGTTTGAAGACTTTACCATGAGAGAATTTGTGCATGATCAAGTTAATGAATCCACTTTGAAGAAGATATTGCATTTGTGATGTTGTTATGTTTTGAATGAGCTTATTCCGCTGTGCCAAGCTCTGATGTTCCCTGAAATCTTTGACGTCCAGGAACTTATGTTGAATACAATGTTCCAACACTTCTGTGAACACAATGTTGTAACCAATGTTCCAACCTTATACGAAGCAGCAGGAAATATAATTTAAATGACAGAAAACAATAAAGAACACAAATGATTTGTTAACCCAGTTCGGCATAAACGAACCTACTCTGGGGGATACCAATCTAGGAAGGAAATCCACTAATGTAGTGCTAGATCTAAGCCCTCAGTAAACGCCCCGTTTACAACTTATATCCTGGACACCTACTTGTGTAACTTCTACCTAGGAACTCCTAAGTATGAGATCCCATCTCACCTCCAACTATCACGCACAGTGATTACAGTAAAACAACAATGTTTGCGAAAACACACTTCAAAACACAAAGCTACCTCCGTACTTAGAAGCTTAGGAGTAACTAACACACTTACAACTCAATACAAAACAAAGTCCTAAACTTGCATCAATGAGATACAAGAAAGGCTCACAAAATAACACAAGACTCAAAACCCTAGAATGCTATTCTTCAATGACGGCTTTGATAACCCTACTGGGTTTTTCGTTCTTCATATATATACTCCAAGCAGAAACGGGCTGAACTCCAATTTGGGCTTAGATCACACATTATTCAAGAATCAGAACCATACATAAAGTTTCCTAAAATGTCAGAACATCTTTAGGAAAATATCTCATCGCTGATTCATTACAAAAGTATACTCCTTGGCGCACAAGAATAAAAACGTGGATTCCTTTTAAAAACGAGCTTTCCTTATTTAGACACGCGCGCAAATCATTTGTACACAGGTTGTACCAATGTTGAAACATTTGGTCCAACATCTTGCTTGTATATTTGTTTTAGCAAAATGAGGCCAATTCAAATATCCAACAATCTCCCCCTTTGGCAAATTTTTGGCTAAAACAATCTGAGATTACTTCAACCATTTCAGAGAGATACATAGTGATGTAATTTCCACAGATCAACATGAACACACAACATATGAAACAGAACATCATTTCTTCAAAGCAAATTAGTCATTTGAGCTCCTCAAGATAAAAATTGCAGACAAGAAACTACAGTATCACTCAGAAATATCAGAGGCATACAACAGCGGAACAGTGAACACAACTAGCCTCACAGGTTAAGCCATAAGAGAGAAATAAACTCTCACATAAACTCAGCTACTTAGGAAAAATAAATTCCCAGTAACTGGATGTTTCAACATTTCAGAGAACATAAGCACATGCATGGATCATAGCAGACTTGCTGCCCTCAACATCAGAATCAGAGCAAACATGACCAAGATCTTTTTCAAAAGAAATTTTGCTCCCCCTGAACATGTTATCATACTACTCCCCCTCAAACATACATCACATTCATAACTACTCATACATGCATTATAAACTACTACTACACATATTAGCAGAATGCTTCAACATCTGATTCCACATCACACATAGAGCAGAGAACGTGCACATACACATACACATACTACTCCCCCTTTTTAGCCACAAAAGTTGACAAATTATCTTCAGGCAGAATATCAAACAGTACCATAAGGACATAAGAGTAGATTATTACAGACCAGCATAGCACAAGAGTGCTCAAATATTCAGGGCAGCGCCCATGATAAGAAAGTCATAATAGAAACATAACACATAAAAAAATGAACACAGGAACTTAGAACAAAGTAACAGAATCAGTCATCAGAGCTGCTAGCAGTCCCTTCTTCCTCATCTGTATCACCACCAGATGTTCCAGCACTGGTCTCAACATCATCACCACCTTTATCATTACCCACACCATTTCCTTCCTTAGTACCAACTGCAGCATCAGCTTCCATATTATCAGCATTAGTATCCACAGCCACAGCATCTTCCTCACTCTCCAAAGCAGCAATCATATCTTCAAACATCTTCTTCTTATCATCAAACATCCTGTCAAGCTCCACCTTTTTCTCATCAAATTCCCTACAGGCATCCTTCAAACCAGCTATAACATCCTTCCTCGTCATTTGCATAGGAGCAGGTTGGGAGGATGTTCCAACAATATCTGGAACATGCTGCTTACTGAACAGCTTATAGTGGAAAATCATAGGAGAATCCCTCTTCTTAGCCACATCATCAGAAGACACAATACCTGGATGTTGACTGATAATAATGCCACACAAGAGGGTGGGAAAAGCAATAGGTAAACTCACAGCACCAGACTTACCATGCCTCAGGGTTTGATCAAAAATATACTGTCCAAAATCATATGGAATTTTATTAGCAACAATGTAGATAAACTTTGCCAAACCTGTTGAGATATCAGAGGTGTGAAGGGTTGGAACCCAGTTCACAGAGCCAATTCTGTTCAATAAGGCATATTTCACAGTAAGTTTCCCAGCAGGAACCTTTTCTCTAATGGGCCACGCCTTGACCTGTCCACCAGTAATAGCCTTGCATAAGGCATTGTCAGTGACCTCCACTTCAGCTTGAGGTCTTTCATCTCTGCCCAAATATTTGTTGATCACTTTAGGAGAGAAGATTACCACCTTTCCTCTAACATGCACCTTCTGGAAGTCTTTACTCAAATGATCATTGCAACCTTCAGGAATATTAACCAGGAATTCGTTGACCAAGCGTTCAAAACAGTTTACTCGATGCATCTTTCTTCTTTTCAGCAGTCACAGTCTTAGTGACAGGAGCAGTCTTGCTTGTACTGCCTCTCAACCTAGCCTTGATAGTGTCTTTCAAGACCTTGGCAAGGGGCTCTTTAGGAAAAGTTTCATCATCCACATCTATAATGACATGATTGTCATTAACAGTATCCTCAGAAGAATCCTCTGTATTGACTTCAACAGTCTTCTCAATGTCTTCAGATCTTCCTATATCAGCAGTCACAGTTTTCTCAGTAGTAGCCTGAGAATCAGAACTTGTTTCATTTGAAATCTGTTTTTCACCAGGTTGAGCCAAGGATGTTTCAACATCCGGCGCAACATCTTTAGTTGCAGGAACATTGGATGTTCCAACATCCTTCACCACATCAGTAACATCATCAGTTGGTTTTTGAGAACCCAACTCAGAATCATTAACACAATCAGTTTCTCCATCCACAGTCTTAGGTTTCTCAGCAGTACTCTCAACAACAGTAGCAGTAACAGTATTCTCACAAGTCTTTCCTAATAGGTCATCAGATTTGGGATCATTAGAACCTAGGGTTTTGGATTTTTCTGAATCTAGGGTTACAGACTCATCAACAATCCTAGATGTTTCAACATTGGATTTACCAGAATCAACAACACCTTCAACATTATCAGACGCAAAAGGATTTGGATTTAGGTACAAATCCGTCATGGTAAAAGCACGCTTCGGTATAGATTTCGATCTTGTTTTCTTTTTGCTTCCGATTTTACTAGAGACAGAAGTTGGAGAATTACTTACTTTCTTTGATTTCTCCTTCTTCGCGACAGATTTGCTTCGAGTCGGTCGGTTCTCTACTTCACTTGCATGCACAGACGCCAAAGATTCTACAAGAGCGATCAATGGAGATGCTTCAACCTTTGATTTGGAGTGATCGGAAGAACTTTTTGTAGGCGAAACAGTGGTTTTATCTTTGACAGGGGAGGACTTTTGTGAAGTAGACATGGTGGAATAGAAGATTTGATTTTGGTAGTTGGAGAGGTTTTTGCGGTTTGTGAAGAAGATGGGAGTGAAGAAGTTTTGTGAAGTTGATTGAGTGAAGTTGTAGAGGTTTTTGCCGTGAATGGAGGTTAGAGAGAGAATAGTGGGATATGGAAAAGTTTAGGAAAGTATATGATTGTTTTCCTAGAATGGCGTGCAGCACTAAAGGGACGAAGTTGGTTATAACTGTTGCGTCCTCCAATAACTGTAATTGCTACAGTTCTTCAAATAGGCAAATTCCTAATTTTCCCCTTAATTTCTCAAACTGATTTGCATCCAATGCCTTAGTAAAAATGTCAGCCAACTGTTCTTCTGTAGACACATGCTCAAGAGTAACAATTTTATCTTCAACTAAATCTCTGATGAAGTGATGACGAATATCAATGTGTTTGGTTCGACTGTGTTGAACTGGATTTTTTGAAATATTTATGGCGCTCAAATTGTCACAGTACAATGTTAGAACATCTTGCTCAACATTGTATTCTTTCAACATCTGCTTCATCCACAACAATTGAGAACAGCTACTTCCAGCTGCTATGTATTCAGCTTCAGCAGTTGGTAGAGAGAAACTGTTTTGCTTTTTGTTGAACCATGAGATCAAATTACTTCCAAGAAAGAAACAAGCACCTGATGTGCTTTTCCTATCATCAGCACTTCCAGCCCAATCAGCATCACAATAGCCAATTAGTCTAGAATCATTACCATGTGAGAACAGAATACCATAGTCACTTGTCCCATTCACATATTTCAGAATCCTCTTGACTTGAGTGATATGACTAATCTTGGGCTCTGCCTGGTATCTTGCACAAACTCCTACAGCAAACGTGATATCAGGCCTGCTTGCAGTAAGATACAACAAGCTACCAATCATACTCCTATAGAGACTTTGATCAACACTTGTACCACTTTCATCCTTAGTAAGCTTTAGATGTGTAGGTGCAGGTGTCCTTTTGTGTGCAACATTTTCCATTCCAAATTTCTTCACAATGTTCTTGGCATACTTACTTTGAGAGATGAAGATGGTTTCTTCCATTTGCTTCACTTGAAGGCCCAGAAAGTAAGTTAGTTCACCTACAAGACTCATCTCAAACTCAGACTGCATCTGCATAACGAAGTGTTGAACCATCTGATCCGACATTCCACCAAAAACAATGTCATCCACATATATTTGTGCAATCATCAATTTACCATTTTCTTCGTTAACAAACAGAGTTTTGTCATTCCCTCCTTTTCTGTATCCTTGACCAATAAGAAAATCAGTGAGTCGTTTATACCAAGCCCTTGGAGCTTGCTTTAATCCATAGAGAGCTTTCTTCAACTTGTAAACATGATCTGGATGAGTTGGATCAATAAACCCCTTAGGTTGTTCAACATAGACCTCTTCATGTAAGTACCCATTAAGGAAGGCACTTTTCACATCCATTTGGAATAGCTTAAACTTAAGAATGCAAGCTACTCCCAAGAGTAATCTTATAGACTCTAATCTAGCCACAAGAGCAAAAGTTTCATCGAAGTCAAGACCTTCCACTTGAGTGTATCCTTGAGCAACTAACCTGGCTTTGTTTCTAGTCACAACTCCATTCTCATCAGATTTATTCTTGTACACCCACTTGGTACCAATCACATTCAATCCACTAGGTCTAGGCACAAGGTCCTATACCTCACTACGCTTGAACTGATTCAACTCATCTTGCATAGCACATATCCAGAATTCATCAGTAAGAGCTTCTTTTATGTTCTTAGGTTCAAATTTTGAAACAAAACACGAATTAGAAACCACATCATTCGATCTTCTTGTGGTAATTCCCTGATCAGGATTACCTATGATAAGCTCCTTCTGATGATTTTTCTGAACCCTTACAGATGGTCCCTTGTTAGTTGGATCATTTTGTGATCCACCTATAAGTTCATCAGCCTGCTCATTTGAATTCTTGTTACTTCTTTCAGCTTCTTCTGATGGTTCAAATGTTGCAGCACCTTGTTCAGCATCCTTTGCCTTTTCTGATGGTGAGTCATCCACTACCACGTTGATTGATTCCATCATAACTTTGGTTCTTGAATTAAAAACTCTGTAGGCCCTGTTGTTTGTTGAGTAACCAAGGAATATTCCTTCATCACTTTTAGGGTCGAGCTTCCTTCTTTGTTCTCTATCAGCCAGAATATAACACTTGCATCCAAACACATGGAAATGTTTTACTGTGGGCTTTCTTCCTTTCCACAGTTCATAAAGAGTCAGCCCAGCCCAGAAATTTAGCAAGCAGTGTTTTTAGAGTGACTCTATTATGAATATAGCAAGCAGTGTTTATTGCCTCAGCCCAGAAATTTAAAGGAAGATTCTTTGCATGAATCACCACTCTAGCAGATTCTTGCAATGTTCTATTCTTTCTCTCAACAACACCATTTTGTTGAGGTGTGATGGGAGAAGAAAACTCACGCTTAATTCCTTCTGATGAACAGAATTCGAGAAACTTAGCATTCTCAAACTCTCTTCCATGATCACTCCTAATTCTTACAATTCCATTACTTTTCTCTCTTTGTAATTGTTTACATAATTCTTGAAATACTTCAAAAGTGTCGGACTTTTCTCTAATAAAGCTCACCCAAGTAAACCTTGAATAATCATCAACCATTACAAAGACGTACCTTTTTCCACCAAGACTTTCTACTTGCATAGGTCCCATTAAATCCATGTGCAATAGTTCGAGTACACAGGAAGTAACAGAATGTTAGAGCCTTGGATGCGACATCTTGACTTGCTTACCAATCTTACATTTACCACAAATGTGTTTCTCTTCAATATGTAACTTAGGTAATCCCCTGATAGCTTCTTCAGAAATGGCTTTCTTCATTCCTCTGAGATGGAGATGACCAAGTTTCTGGTGCCACAACTTTACTTCTTCTTCCTTGCTTAATAAACATGTGAAAGAATTAGCTTCCTTTTGAGATGTCCATAAGTAGCAATTGTCTTTGGACCTTTCCCCCTTCATTATCACCACTCCCTCTTCATTTGTGACAATACATTCAGCTTGTGTGAAATTTACTTTGTATCCTTGATCACAGAGTTGACTAATACTGATCAGATTAGCTGTAAGGCCTTTGACCAATAAGACATTATCAAGCTTTGGTAAGCCATGATTGATTAGCTTCCCTGTACCCATGATTTCACCTTTGGCTCCATCTCCAAACGTAACAAAGCTGGTGGCATAAGGTTCAATATTTTCAAGAAACCTGCTAATTCCTGTCATGTGACGAGAGCATCCACTATCAAAGTACAAGTCTTCCCTTGATGAAGCTCTAAATGAAGTATGAGCAATGAGAGCAACACTTTCTCCTTTAGGTTTCCATTCACTTTTAGTTTTCAGAATAGGGGGTTCAGGAGGAAACTCCCTGAAGTGTTTGGGATACCCATAGAGTTCGTAACAGTAAGGTCTGATATGTCCCTTCTTACCACAGTGATGACATATCCATGAATGTGATCTGTTCATGTGAGTCTTCTGATGTCGCCTAGGATGTTCAATCATCCTCCGACCTTGTATTAGGTGTGTTTTGTGTTAACTTCGACGGGATCATCGACGATGATCAAGTTAACCTCTTCAAACTACTCCATTTGGAAGCCCATGATGGAAGACATACTTTATTGCAAGGATTTGTATCAACCTTTGCAAGATAAAGGGATGAAGTCAGCCGGTAAGTCTGATGAAGATTGGAATGTGATGAACAGGAAAACTGTTGGACAAATCCGACAATGGATTGATCAAAGTGTCTTTCATCATGTTGCGCAACAAAAAGTTGTATATACATTATGGACGAAACTAGAAACCTTGTACGAGAGAAAGACAACCCAGAATAAAGCCTCAACTATTCGGAGATTGGTGAACCTCAAGTATAGAGAAACTCGAAGTGTTTCTGAACACTTGAGTGATTTTCAAAGATTGATAAATCAACTCACTAATATGAAGATGGTGCTTGAAGATGAATTGCAAGCATTGTTATTATTAAGTTCCTTGCCAAACAATTGGGACACGCTTGTGGTTTCATTGAGTAACTTGGCACCACAAGGTGTTCTAACATTGGACATAGTAAAGGATAGCATGTTCAATGAAGAAGATAGACGGAAGGAACAAGGAATGTCATCAGAGTTTGAGGCACTTGTCACTGAGTATCGTGGAAGAAGTATCCACAAGAATTTCGACACTAGAGACAAGTCAAGGGGAGATTCTGGAGATAATTTCAGGGGTAGGTCGTGGGCAAGAAAAGACGTTGAATGTTTTTATCGTCACGAGAAAGGTCACATGAAGAAAGAATGTAGAAAGCTCAAAAGGGAGCAACAAAGAAAATGGTGATGCGAGAAACATAGCCGCTACCATTTTTCAAGGCAATGAAGTAATATTTGTTTGTGGTGATGGTCATGTTAATTTGAGGTCACAAGATACATGTTGGGTCATGGATTCTGGTGCATCATTCCATGTAACCTCACGAAGGGATTTCCTTTCATCCTATACAAACGGTGATTTTAGTTTTGTGAAGATAGGGAATGATGATAAATCCAATATTGTGGGCAAAGGAGATGTTTTCCTATAAACAATCACCGGTTGTCATTTAACGTTGAAAGATGTAAGACATGTTCCTGACATGCATCTCAATCTAATATCAAAAGGACTTCTAGACGAAGAAGGTTATACAAGTGTGTTTGGAGATAGGAAATGGAAGTTGTTAAAAAGTTCCTTGGTAATAGTCCGAGGCAAGAAAGTAAACACTCTTTATGTGATAAAAGCGAAAGTCAATAATGGGTGTGTTAATGCTCTCGGAGAAGACTCCCCAATCGAGCTATGGCATAAACGGCTCAGACATATGAGTGAGAAGGGACTTCAAATCCTAGCCAAAAAAGGTATTTTGGCCGGTGTGAAAGGATTGGAAATGTCACTTAAGCCATGCACACATTGCTTGGCTGGAAAGCAACATAGAGCTTCATTTCAATATAAGGCCCCACATAGAAAACCAAATGTTTTAGATTTGGTGCATTCTGATGTTTGTGGTCCAATGACCACTAGTACGCTTGGAGGTGCAAGGTATTTTGTCACCTTTGTTGATGATCACTCCAGAAAGGTTTGGGCTTATGCCCTCAAAACAAAAGATCAGGTGTTTGTTGTATTCAAACAGTTTCATGCTAGTGTTGAGAGAGAAACTGGCAAGAAGTTAAAATGTGTTCATACTGACAATGGAGGAGAATTTATGGGAGATTTCAACCGTTGCTGTATTAGTAATGGAATCCGGAATGAAAGATTTGTTCCGAAGACGCCTCAGCACAATGGAGTGGCTGAGAGGATGAACAAAACTATTGTTGAAAGAGTGAGAACAATTTTATCTCATGCCAAGTTACCAAAGAGTTTTTGGGGTGAGACTCTGATGACTGCAGTTGATTTAATCAACTTATCCCCTTCAGCTCCATTGAATGGTGATGTTCCAAATAGGTTTTGGACTGGAAAAGATGTATCCTACAATCACTTGAAGGTGTTCAGTTGTAGAGCATTTTTCATGTTCCAAAAGATGAGATATCAAAACTCGACTCAAAGTCGAAGGAGTGCATCTTCTTCGGATATGGAAATGAAAAATTTGTGTACCGGTTATCGGATCATGTAGAGAAGAAGATTATTAGAAGTAGAGATGTTGTCTTCTTTGAAGACCAGAATATTGAAGATATTCATAAGGGAGTTAAGTCTGTTATTTCTAGAGAACATCCAGTCAACTTGAATTCAATTCCTCCTCTAGAGCATTATGGGGGAGATGAAATAGAAGATAATGGAGAAGCAGAAAATGAAACTCCAATTGATAATGGTCCAAATGAAGAAGTAACATACGGTAATGTAAGCGACAATCATAATGAAGACATGATTGAAGACTCTGAGGATGAAGAACAAGTTCCCCAATTAAGAAGGTCGTCTAGGATACCTAAACCGTAAACCAAATATCCTGCAACGGAATTTGTGTTACTCACTGATGGGGGAGAACCAGAGTGTTATGAAGCTATGGTAGGTAACCATAAAGAAGAGTGGTTGAAAGCCATGCAAGAAGAAATGCATTCCTTGCATGAGAACCAGACATATAAGTTGGTAGCTTTACCGAAAGGTAAAAGAGCACTCAAAAATAAATGGGTGTACAAGTTGAAGACTGAGGAGAATAACTCATGACCTAGATACTAGTACGAGTTCTGCAGGAAAGCTGCTGGACTGTTGGAGCCATCCACCTAAATCGGAAGGGGGAGATTGAAAGGTATTCCTCTTTACAGTTGGAGAGATAAAGAAGGAAAATCATTATTACTTTTAGTAAATGAAATTAATCGTAGAGGGAAGTTTTAGTTAGTGAATGAAAACGAGATAAATTCTCAGAACCACATATTGTGTGAAAACATTAACTATAAATTCTTTCATTGTGTTTCCTTTTACATCATCGGAGTGTGAAGTAATCCTTTTGAGAGATAAATCAAAAGAGAGTGTAAACCACCATTTTTGTTGGTGAGAATTGTAACAATCATTTTTGTATTATAATTCAATTACGTCAGAGATATTGTTATTACTCCATTGTTATTATTTTTATTACTATAATTATTATAGTGTGGGAAAAGTTTGATCCAGGGATATTCAATCATCCGCCGACCTTGTATTAGGTGTGTTTTGTGTTATCTTTCCCAACAAGGTTTATGCCATGCTTCCACGGTGAAAACAAAGCACCATGGACGCATTTTCATGGAGGGAATTGAACAAAATTTGAAAGAAATTAAGGATAAGAGGCGTGAAAAGGGTTTAGTTTCTAACGGCACTTTGACGATTGTTAATAGAGGGGGAGGTTTGTGTCATGTAAGAAAATAGAGGGGTAGTATTTGCTACATATATATAGAGTTCATAGGATGTTAGTGTATCTTTTCCTGTTCATAACATATCTATATATAACTAAATAAATATAATGGTAAAATTTGATTATTAGATGGTAAAATCATAACATCAAATATGTTTATTATATGCAATATAACTTATACATAGAAATTAAAACACAAAGTCACTAGGTTTGGTCTAGTGGTGAGGGATTTTGGTAGTAAGCTAGAGATCCCGGGTTGGATCCGCAACTCCATTGTAAACAACAAAAGAAATTAAAACACAAGGATTGACTTATAAAAAGAAAATACACCAAAAAAAAGAAACACATAACATAACCTAATATCGTTTGAGTTTGAATGATCTGGTTTGAGTATCATCTAGTTTAACTACAAATAGTGTAGCAATATTAAAACTTTTAATGAAGATATTTCCCTCCTGTTTATTTGCCTTGAAATATTATTAATCTCTACAGTTTTACGAATTAGAATTGCGATTCACACACTATATAACATAAACAAATTATAAGAAAATGTGTATCATTGATAATGTCCTTATGATAATCTTGGTGTCAAAAGAAGTTGCAATGGAGTTAACTTAGGCAAGGTTATACCCAAACCTTCTTTCATATCAATAACTTCATCCATTGCCAATTCTAAATCAAACCCATGAAGAAAACGAGCAAGTGTAATGAAAATCACTTGTGTAGCAAACATAGCTCCAGGACAAGCTCTTCTCCCTAAACCAAAAGGAAGGTAATCAAATTGATGACTTTCATGATCAATTTCTCCATTTTCATTAATAAATCTTTCAGGTGAAAATTTTTCAGGCTCTAACCAAATACTTGGATCTCTATGTAATTTCCACACATTTGCAAACACACGTGTACCTTTTGGAACATTATAGCCTTGAATGTAACAATCTTCTATAGCTTCATGGGGTGCTAATAGTGGACCTGGGGGGTATAGCCTCAAAGTTTCTTTTATAATTGCTTGCAAATAAATTAGATTTTTTATGTCTGATGATTCTACCCTTCTGTCTCTACCTATGTGATGATCAATTTCCTCTTGTGCACGCTTTAAAGCATTCTTGTTATTCAACAATAAGGCTAGGGTCCATGTCATTGTTGTGAAAATTGTGTCTGACCCAGCCAACATAAGCATCTGAGGATAAAAAATTGATTTGTTGAATAATAATAATAATAATAATAATAATAATAATAATAATAATAATAATAATAATAACAATAATAATAAGGATAAAAAATTGATTTGTAGAATAATAATAATAATAATAATAAAAATAATAATAATAAACCTTAAACATTTTAGAAGTTGATAAGGAAAGGAGACAAATCATTCTGTAGACTAAATAGTAGCGCCTTAGATTTAATGTATTTCTTTAATGTAACTAAAAAACAAAACAACGTTGTAAATCCGGGAGTATGAATGTTCCGGTGACTTTTATTTTGTCATATTTGTAGGCACTTTCATGATGTCGTTGTATGCTATTAACCTAGGTGCTGCAAGTTTGTTTGTAGATTCACCTTTTTCAGTTTTTGGCAATCTTGAATTTGTAATGATTTATGTATTTTCAATTTGAATGAATCCTTATTTTTAGTCAAAAACAAAAACAAAAAAAGGTTATGATTTTGTAATCTTAAATATAAGAAAAACTTAACAATCTCTATCATAATTATTTTATATTTTATCTTTAATTACTAAATTTTTTTCATAGTTTAATAACTCTTTTTAACATAAGTTGTCGCCACTATTCTTTTCTTTTTTAACTATCGTAGAGAGACGGTTTAAGGTCAATTTAGGCTCGGAATCACTCCTCCAAATCGTTTTTTCTTTCTCTTTAAGTTAAATAAGTATCATATATTATAACATATGTTTAGTATTTATTTCGTATTTTTTTGTGATTTTGTCCTCTTAGTGCAACATAGTTTGTTTTATATTTCCCGTCTTAGTACGGTGTGTTTTGTTTTTCCTTCTTGGTGCAGTGTATTTTGTTTTACTATCTAGGTGTCGTGTTCATTTATTTCAGGTTGAAGGATTAAGTTTGATTTTTTGCAGATCCAATCAATGACTTTATTATCAGCGCTATAAATTCGAATGCATGAATATTCTAAGCACTTCAATATAATCAAATATGTAGGCTTTTACAATTTGTCGTTTTTTGATATTAACACGAAGTTGTGAGTTTATTTGCAGGTTCATCCTTTTTGTTTTTAGCGATTTTGAATTTGTATGATATTGAAGTGTTCTATCAAATTGAATGAATATGATTTATTTAGTCATTAAAAAAAATGATTTATTTAGTAAAAAGTTAACTATTTAATTTTTTAAAAGGTATGAGGTAGTTTTATTCATTTAATTATATTTGCAATTCTTCTAAGTTTAGTTTTTAGTACTAAAATTCATATTAAATTTTTTTCCAACTACTCTGGTAGTTATAATTTTACCTCTTAAGATGAAAAACATTGCAAAATTCAAAACAAAAGAGAAAATATGCATACCGTAATATTTGCCTTGATGATAGTATCACGATTATGACCAGAAACAGCATCATCTTCAATCACAGAAAGCATCACATCAATGAAATCATGTTTATCATTTGACTTATTCACACCGACAACTTCATGCTCTTCAATCCAGCTTCCAACAAGTTTATCCAAATCTCTAGCAACTCTTTTCATGGATTTAAGTACTTGTCCTTCAAAACCAAACCAACCAAGAATTGGAATCAAATCTGAAGGAACAAATTCACCAGATATATGCATATATTCTTTTATAAGTTTCACAATATGACCATTTTCATCATTATCCATATCTTGCAAATACTCAAAATATCTTTTCCCACCAATCATCTTTGTGATTATATTAAATGTTAATTTTTCCATCCATTCACTAATCACAACCTTAACCTTGTTTTTTCCATTAATATACAACATTAGATCGTTAATCAAAGTATCGATCTCCGATTCATAAACATGTTTCAACGATTCCACGCATCGAGATGAAAGTAACTCAAGCATGGTTAATTTTCTTAGCTTAATCCAATATGGACCATAAGGTGCAGCTCCAAAAGAAGCATAGTTATAACCAAGATAGATTCCATGACTTGACTTTGGTCTTGAGCATAAGATTTTGTCATTTGTGGTGAAACATTCTTTGATTGCTTCTTGGTTGGAAATAACTAGGGCAGGATATGATCCTAAATGGATTTGAAAGATAGGACCATATTTGTCTGAAAAAGAAGCAAAGATTCTTGCAAGGGGTATTTGGTTTCCTAGTAGATGGAGGTGACCTATTAAAGGTAATGCATATGAAGGTTGTGGTGGTTTCATACCCTTTAATTTGTTACTAGGTTTTTGGATCCTCCATATGTTGTATAGAAGAATTATTGATATAGCTAGTACTATAGTTGTTGGGTATGAAAGGAAATAATTATCCATGTTTTAGTTTTAGGAAGAATAGATGTGTCACATGCATGATTTTGAGAAAAGAACTAACCTAGTATTCTTATATACTGATTATTTTCAAAAATTAATCATTGGAAAGTAATCGTTATTAATTTATTTTTTTAATCTTACTAATTATATCCATGCTAGCACATGGATATATTGCTATAAAAATGGTCCACAACGGCAATCGGGTCAAAAACAAAAACATGTCTTACTTTTGTAATTGTTGGAGAGTGTGAAAGAGAGTCAACAATAATAATGGAGTTTATCTCTCTTGTATATCTGAAAAATTTATTCTTTTTTTTTTTACTAGAAAACAACGAGATATGTATTCATTCCAATAATTGATAGAGAGTATATTTGATGCAAGTATAAAGTCAACATCGCTAAAAACAAAAAAGATGAATCTACGAACAAACTCACAGCATCCAAGTTAATAGCATACAACGGCAAAATGCCTACAAATAATATGATAAAATTAAAGCCACCGGAATATCCATACTTCCGGATCTGCAACGATGATGACTAAATCATTGATTGAATCAGCAATTGATTGAAAAAGTACAAGACTTAATCTATATGAAAATCAATTATTTAAATTAAAAGTGAGGAAAAAAGATGCAGAGGGGATGAATTTAGGTCAAAAATGACATAAAACCACCCCTCACCGCTGAAGGAAGAAGATAACTCAAAAGAAAAAAAATTAGGGTTGGCAGAAAGGGTGGAGCGTGACATTTTCTTTATTCTTAATCGACAAGAGAATTGACTGTGTACTTGAAATTCAACAATCTTTCCCCTAAGTGTGAGTTATCACAACTTATAATTAATCAAATATCAAGAAGCACTCTCTCTCTCCCCTACACCAAGTCGAATTGGGGCAATACTCTAAAACCATCTGAGAAAAAGACACCAAATCTCCATCCATAATTTTAAGAGGAGGGATCCGTTGACTCCAGGAGTAAGTCTTCATTGACTTACTCCGATTAATAACTTGATATCGACATTACATTTCTTCAATCCAACCGTTGAATTCAAAGATCTCATTGAGTAGATCAACTCCACAAATTTTAATAAAAAATCAAAACCGTTTGATACTTTTTCTGATAACTTCAATTGAACGTACGACAAACTTTTAAAAAAACCGTTGAATTTAAATAGTCTGAATACATAACTACATTTTTTGAATTTTTATAAAAATTTGTGGAGTTGATCTACTCAATGAGATCTTTGAATTCAACGGTTGGATTGAAGTAATATAATGTCGATATCGAGTTATTAAGCGGAGTAAGTCAATGGAGACTTACACCTGGAGTCAACGGATCCCTCCTCTAATTTTAATATATATATATATATAACTCAATTTATGTAATTTTGACGTGGTTCCGATAGACCTTCATGTAGCCAATACAAATTAAATTTCACAATGTTTTTTTTTTTACTAAAAACAAATGATATTCATTCATTCAAATAAGTAGAGTATATTGATTGAAACTATTACATATTCAAATTCGCTAAAAACCAAAAAGGATGAATCTGCCAACGAACTCACAGCATCCGAGTTAATAGCATAAAACGGCATAATGTCTCTGACAAAGCCTACAATTGATATGATAAGATTCAAGTGTCCGGAATAGTTATGCAACCGGATCTGCAACGTTGACGATGCTAAAATCATTTAATCTGCACTGAATCTGGATCGAATTAAATCTACAAATCTGAACAAACAAACACCGTATTACGACGGAATTAAAAAAAACACCGTACCAAGACGGGAACTCAAGACAAAAAACTTTGCACTAAGACGGGATTAAAACAACAATAGACAAGAAAATCACAACAAAGAAAACTCAAACGAAACGAAAAAATGTGTGAAAATCACTTATTTAAATGAAAAGAAATATAAAACAATCAGAGCGGGTGATTTTGGATTTGTATAGTTATTGGGCGGCGGCTACAATTTCTGAAAAGTTGTGTCGGCTACAACTACATATTGGTTATTTGCCATCAAAGTCCCACTTTCCCGTTTCACATAATATCAGAATTTTATTTTATTTTATTTTTTCACAATGTTATACGCTTTTTTTAATGATTTCTATGAGTAAAGCCCTTTGATTTCAATTGTTCCTATCATAAATAAATTTTTTGAAAAATAAAAGGAATTTTATAAGAAAAAACAACTTTTTTTGGTCTTAAATAAAAACTTAAATAAGTAAATTATGACGTGAGAAAAATGCCTTTAATTGTGTGATCTTATTTTTCAAAAATAATACTCCTCATATATTATGTAATAATAATATTCACATATAAAAAAAAACTATCCCAAAATGGAGTGTCTTTTATGTTTCTAGTAATCTTTGTAATCGGTAACAAATACAAAATAGATTCAAAACTGATGGAAATGACTAAATTGAAAATCTAATGAAAACGTAAGGACCAATTGAAACCTAAAACAAACGTAAGGGGTCAAATGTGTAGTTAAGTCAAGAAAATATCAATTTTAAAGTTAGCAAGGTCCACCTTACGTTTAGAAAACCAATATATATATATATATATATGGGGTTTGCTAACTTAGACCCACCTAAAATAATGAAGGTCTAAGTTAGCAAGGTGCACCTTTTCACTTTGGACAAAAAAACCAATTACCACTACTCAAACATGTTATAAATAGAAGGGTAGTTATGTCAATGTCATTTAATTAATTAAAGAAAATAATTAATTGAAGTGGGAAAGTCATGTGTCTTTCAAGCAACTTCCTCTGTCCAATAAATCAAATGTTTCATGTTAAGCAATGTGTCCCTTTTTAAAATAAAGTGGGTGTAAATTAGCAAAGTGGGTACAAATTAAGGAACATTTTAAATGAAAGTTACAAAATTATCCCTCAAGTTACTAGTAGTTTCAAATAATAAATATGAATGGTTTTTTTTGTACAAAATGAAAAGGTGCACCTTGATAACTTAGACCTTATGTTTTTAGGTGAGTCTAAGTTAACAAACTCATATATATATATATATATATATATATATATATATATATATATATATATATATATATATATAAATTTTCTAATTAATCTAAGGGTATGCTAACTAAGGCTCCCAGGACACTAGTTAATAAAATCAAAAGGAGTAATTTTTACATAGAAACAAGCATTATTTACACTCTTAAAAAATCAAATACACAAGTTTCAAAATTTATTTATCATATTTAGTTCCTTAAGTAGTGTTCCTAAACATTAATTTGCATTTTCTTAATTCTAAATAGTAATTTTTTTACTTATAATAATAGTGATTAGAAGAAAAAAAAAATCTATGATGGCTGTTACATATGGTCCAGTTAATGATGCCGTAAATAGGAGTCAAATGTGTTTGTTTGAATTTTAATTTAATACATTAGAAGTCAAATATTAATAAATATGGGGATAATGAGCTGTAATAGCAACAGACAATTTATTTATGCCGGCCCATTTGCTATGCGTTGCACTCATAATTGATTATAGGGTGCACTCATAATTTAATACTTTCTATTTTTGCTTCCTTAACATGTGACATTGATGCACATGTTAACATTTCCCTTATTTTTAAAGAATTTGGAGGAGATTTATGAAAATAAAGAAATTACAAAAATAAATAAATTTATATACAAACTAACCAAACTCCATCCAACCATTAAGGTCTGTTTGGTACGGTGGAAAGAAAGTGAGACGAAAGAAAATTACGGAAGCCGATGAATGAACTTGAATTGTAAAGTAGTCCAAATTCATTTATTGGTTTGCATAATTTTCTTTTCTTTCACTTTCTCTCTCTAGAACCAAACGGACCTTTAGTTTCTGGACCGTTTTAAAAAAAAAACCATTTGTTTTTGGAACCAAGTTTACTAAAGTAATCAAAATATTAAAAAAAAAAAAAAAAACTCTAACTAACAATTGAACTAATAATTGCGTTGTAGGCTGTCATTGGAACTACTGCTATAACGATAGGGAATTAATGACATTGGGAACCTCCGGTTATTAATTAGATATGGGGTGAATATATAAATATTGTAAATTATATTACCACAATTAAAAATTAATACAGTAACATTTTAATGATATTATAAATTATATTTTCCTCAACCACTATATTTAAGACACATGGGATGGGCTATCAGCCCAATTTTATTAGATGGGTAACTAAATTCTCACCTTAAATTTAACATGCCTCAAAAAATCGTCAAAAAAAATAAAAAGACATGCCTCAAAAGAAGATAGATTTATATAGGCATAAATGTTTAGGTATAAAATTTAAGCCCATACGCATAAATAAATAAAAATTAAAAATAAAATAAAATAGTGACGTCAATCAATATTACTTTAATGGTAAAAAATGTACATCAGCCACTACCTCTCAAATTCCTCTTGGTAACTCTAATTCATCTTTTTTTTTTTTTGATTCATCCATTAGGGTGGGAAAGTGAGATAGATCTCCCACCATGAGCAAGTCATGTAAACCATCAAATGAGAAATATTATGATGCACCAACTATATATTATACTTTTCTATTTTTTCTCTCACTTTTCATCATCTCTCTCATTGTTGTGTTATCAAATTGTGTCCTCATTCATTTCTTCTACTCACAACCACATCCTCTTTAATTACTTTCTTCAAACTGATTATTAAACATCAATCTATCAATTTAACCTCCTATTAATTTCATTCATATCAGCAAGAAAAAGTAAAATCTCAAACAATTTAATGGGATTATTTGGGTTAGATCTGAAGTATAAAAAACCTTCAAACAATATGATCTTGTTAGGTGTAATCAATTTTAATATTTATAGAGTTTTTGAGCAAAGAAAAAAAATACAACACACATTTTGGTTTTAGATTCTAACAATTTTGTATGTTAGTAATTAAAAAATAATAAGCCTTTAGACTTTATAGTTAAAAAAATGTTTAAAACATTTGCTCCAAAAAAAAAAAAAACTTTAAAACACTAAAATTTGATGATGATGGAGAAAGATAATGATTATTTTGGATTTTTAATTATTATTAGAGTTAAATATGTTTTTGGTCCCTATAGTTTTCCAGAATTTCATTTTTAGTCCCTGGAGAATTTTTTCCCACTTTTTAGTCTCTGAAGTTTTTGCCGTAAGTGTTTTTAGTCCCTAATTTTAATCAAACTCTTGTATACTTTCACATTTTTCAATGATTTTTTTGTATTCATGTTTATAATATTATAATTAAGAACATCTCCGATAAAAATTTAGAAGTTTTTAACATATAAGATGAATTATTTATGAATATTA
This sequence comes from Trifolium subterraneum, assembly GCA_951799995.1. Classification (NCBI taxonomy): domain Eukaryota; kingdom Viridiplantae; phylum Streptophyta; class Magnoliopsida; order Fabales; family Fabaceae; genus Trifolium; species Trifolium subterraneum. Next base: position 6,762,605 of record OX637465.1, read on the forward strand.
TGTGCAAAACACTAAAAAATTCATATTTAATCCATCTCTTGTTAAAAAAAATTAAACGTTTGTAAGAGATATTCATTTAATATACTAAACACGAACGTATAAAAACCAGCGCTATATCTTGGGTGCGCGAGTTGAATGAAAAGTAGAGACAGAAAACACTGACTGAAAAAACTTTAGAGACTAAAAAGTGTGAAAAATATCTTCAGGGACTAAAAACGAAATTCTGCGAAACTATAGGGACAAAAAACATATTTAATTCTTATTATTAATTACTAGCGGATAAAAAAAAATGTCTTATACCATATTTGAATTTCAAGAGAGGAGTAAATTTGTTCAAATAAAAAGTCAGCCCAAAGTCGTCTATCCTCTTTATATATTGGTATAGATTAAAATAAGGTGGTGTGTTTTACTAGTATTAAGTTTTGATTTCGAGGTAAAGGGGAAAAATGACGTTGAGAAAGAGCAAAGATTGCAGAACTGGTGACGGATGGAAAAGTGAAAGAGAAAAGAATTAAGGTACAGTTGGTGCATCATAAGATTTCTCATCAAATGGTTCACATGACTTGCCCACGGTGGGATACCTATCTCACTCTCCCACCCTAGCATCCTCCCCATTAGAGAGGGGTGATTTAGGATCAATTTTGATTTGGAATCACCCCTCTTGATCTTTTTTATTTCCTTTTCCAATTAAATAAGTGATTATCACATATTTTATATTTTATATTTCATTTGAGTTTTTTTGCTTTGTGATTTCTTCATCTGGCGTTGTTTTATTTCCGTATTGTGTTGGAACAAGAAAGGTTTCCCAAACAAACCCTATGAATCTAATGAGGTTTTGATGATAACAAAGTATTATTGCTAAGATGGAGAACACTAATAATTTACTTGAAGTGTGCAGATAGAAAGAAGACATAATCTGAGTAAGTCAAGAACAAAATATAAGCATCTGAATGACTCAGAATGTCTGAGTTCACCAAGAAGCTCTTTACAACCTTTTAGAGGACAAAGACTCTCAGAAGCCAGAAGAGCCTATCAGAAGCAATACTGTATGCACTCAAAAGCTACGACGATCTTAATATCAACAATTCTGATAAGGCCACGTCTCAAGATATTCCCGTTACGCTTAAAGACATGACGAGATGACCAATGCAAAGACAAATTCATGTCGTCTAAATCAGTCAAAAAGGGAGTTGAAGACAACGATACAATATTACCTCTTCTGTGCAAGCATCTACTTTCGAGGAACAAAGGAGTAGAAGTTGTTTGCCTACTTTGGGAAAAAGACAAGAATAACTTTCCAGGAAAATTGCTATACTTTCAACGGTTACATTTCAAACGTCTCTATTCAAATCATCTATAAATTGAAGACCTCTTTGAATGGACAAAGTGTCATTGAAAAGAATGAACCAGTGCATAAACGAAGAAAGATAGAAGATTTCGTTAAACACAGAAGCTCCTATCAACTGTACAAAGAAGTGTTCTCATCAAGAGCTTAAAAGAAGATATATGCACAAGACTACAACTCTGAATTTCTTGAATTCCAAAATCAAGACTTTGAAGTTTTGATTACATTTGTAATAGAGTTTAGTCATTAGGTGTAAATTAAGCTAGTCTCTTGTTTATTGCTTGAGCAAATTGGAAGTCTCTTGCCTGCGTGCTTGAGAAAATTGAAAGTCTCTTGCTTGTTTGCTTGAGCATTGTGAAGTCTCCTGCTGTGTGATCTAGAGCATTTGGAAGTCTCTTGCTTGTGTGCTTGAGCATTGGAAGTCTCTTGCTTGTGTGCTTGAGCAATTGTGTAATCTTGTGTGATTATAGTGAACTCTCTTGTAAGTACAAGGGGACTGGAGTACTCTCGTTTTGTGAGGGGAACCAGTATAAATTCTGTGTGTTCATCTCTTCCTTACTCTCTCTGATTTATTGATTGTTGTTTTGACTCCTCCGCTGCAAAATAGACTCTGATAGATTCTTGAATCTAGAAGAATTTTTAAATTGTCAAAACACAATTTAACCCCCCCTTCTTGTGTTTTTCACACCTTCAATTGGTATCAGTGCTCCGGTTCTGTTACTAATCACTTTACAGTGAGACAGTAGATCCTGAAAAACACTACGTCTAAGTTACCACATCCTTCAGATGAAGATATCACCAATCTTAATTGGTGAAAGCAATAGTTCCATGGTAACAATGAACAAGAGAGAGAAGATAATTGTTCATACAGAAAGGAAGAAGAACTTCATGAAGAAAGCTCGTCCAACGCTAACAACGAAGAAAGCTTTATCAATGGAATGATAAATCAAGTCAAAGAGATGTAAAACCTCTGTTGGACAAATGATGAAAGCTCCAAGTATGAAGAACAAATCAAGGCAGAAACCTTGATTCAACAATATGAGCTATTCATCATGGAAGAAGATGAAAACATTGAAGAAATGTTCATAAGGTTTCAAAACCTTATAGATGGTCTAAAAGCAGTAAAAAGACACTACAGCAAGACGGATCAGATTTTGAAAATCCTACGAAGCTTGCCTTGTGAATGGGAACATGTGTCTACAAGATTTGAAGAAAAAGAAGATATTGACAAAATGTGTCTTGAATCACTGATAAGCTATCTTAAAAGCCATGAAGTGGTTTTGAAAGATAGAAGTGATAAGAAAGACAATCTTGTCAAAGAAGAAAAAGGAGCATCATAAGAGCAAAGCTGTGAATCTGAAGAAGACCTTGGTCAACTGTTAAAATGGGTGGAATGCAATCTCACACAAATGGAAAGTCTCAAAGAGCTAAAGCAAGAGGAAGAAGAAAGATGTCTACCAGAACCTGTCCTAGAAGATCAGAACGATGACTACCTTGAAAGATTCACAAGAAAATTTCAAAGGTGGAAGCTCTTAGAAGAGAGGAAAGTCAGTAGATGGTCAAAGTTCAACCTGGGAAGAAATCAGCAGATTCTCTAGTGATGAATCAGAAGATGAAGGTAATCTAGCACTAATGGCAAATGATCACCTCTCAGATTCAGAAGATAATTCAGAACTAGAGTCAGAAGAATTTGAGCAGGTAATCAACTTTCTATCTACCAATCAACTTCGTGGAGTATGTTTTAGAATGTTATCTAAGCTTTCTACAGTCTCACAAAACTGCAAAAAGTTAGAAGAAGATAACAAGTTGCTCAGTGAACAATCAAATAACTTTGAGAAATTATATATAGATTCCTTAACTAAAATTAGGGAACTAGAAGAAGATTGTGCTACTTGTGATAAATCTCATATGAAATACAAAAGTGTTTACCAAGAGGTTTGTGATAAGTACGCTGAGCAAACTAGATTCAATGTCATACTTCCACATCTTTATTCCTCTTTCATATCTAAAAGAGCAAAGGAACCAACTGCATCTTTTGAGTGCTATCAAAATTTCAGAGGGTTAGGCTGGAAAGAGTCAGAATCTAAGGTTGAAAAATCAGAGAATCTGAATATTTCAGGACCATCAACCTCTGAAATAAGAAAGCTACAATGTCTTAGAAATAAGGCTCAACCTTCTTATGATTCAAGTGGTAAGAATCAAGAAGACTCAGAAGATGTACACAGGATATAAAGCTCTAAGACTAACCCAAAAGGACCCATTAGAAAATGGGTACCAAAAGATAAAATTATTCTTATTGCAGATCTTCCAAGAAGAAACAAGGGAATTCCCAGCTCATGGAGACACATCACTTATAAAGGACAAGAAGCTGTCATTTTCAAGGATTATATCGATAATGAAAAACCTATACTTGATATAGAGGAAAATGAAAATGAGCTTAACTATGAGTCAGAATCTGATAATGACTCAGCAAGAAGTGAATCAGAAGCTGGTAAATATGACCCCTTTAGACATCTCAACAAAGAAAATGAAGATACATCATGGTGGGATGATGATCTCAACCATGATTGGTGGAAAAGACTCGAAGTGGAGGACACAACCATTCAGAATCATCAAGACAAAGAACTTCATCAAAAATCTGAATGGAAATCAACTAAGAGGCATAATCCTAAATGTCAAAAGTTTAAAATTGCCTCAGTGTCCTCAAGGCTCAGAATAACAGGTATGTGAGAATTCAATCAATTGCCAAAAGAGATTAAGATGTGTGATCACAGTACTTAAGTAAGCAATTCTGTTGCTGCCACGACTATTACCTAGAAAAATCTCAGCCTCTGAATGATATCAGAAGCAGCTGTCCAAGATCCTCTGATAGACAACTGTGTTTCTGAGAAGCAATCAGGCTCTGAGATGTTTAGTATTCCAATGCTATAAGTGGCTCTGACACGGAAGCGGAAAAGGTTAAGTTTTTTTAAATTTGACTATTCTTCGCCTAAGTGATAGTTACTAAATACGTGATTCACCACGTGTCTTAATTTTAATTGGATGATAATGCAGTTAATGATGAAAAACTTCTGAATTCTAATCGTTTAGGCTTTCCCGCTATTTTTGTCAAAACCAAATGCATTATATTTTTCAATAAATAGTCACATCATACACGATCACATACTTTACTCTTTCTTACTTCCTATACCTAAATTGTTTCATTTTCCAAGAACAGGATTAATTTTTTTCGGGGTTACAATTTTTGTGTGTTTCTGATAATCAAAAATCCTCCTCAAATGACATCATCATCTTCCTCATCCAGACAACTCAAAAGTCTTCCCTCTATTGTCGTTGGAGAAAACATCTCAGGAGCATTCAGTCACACTATGAAGTTCAAGGGAAACGATATTAAGCTACTCAGAGAAAAGGTAGTTGATTTTGAAAATCTCAAGACAAATGGTCAAAGAGTGTCATACAACTATTGGTTCCCTCTTAGAATGATTCATTATTTTGAAATGTTAAATGGACCAACATACCTAGATCTAGTGAATCACTTTTGGATAAGGGCCTACATTTACAATGAAGAAGATGCTGCAAGAGAGGAAACTGAGTTAGTAGAAAAGAATTTTGAACTAGCCGGAAGGTCAAGAAAGGAACTTGGTCTCAGAGAATTCACCTCAACGGAGATAAGGTCTAACATTGCTGGGTTAGAAATTGCCTTTACAATTGATCACGTTGCCAGAGTTTGTGAATTGAAACAGTCTGGAATCAAACTCAGAGAATTTGCAGAAAGCAACGAGTACAAAAGATGCTTTGAGAAGGAAATGATTGATAAGGAAAGTTATAGGTTAAATGCTACTGGAAGAACTCATCTTGAAATTCTAAGGGCTTCAATCATACCAGCAAAGAAAGTTTCTGAAAAATTATCTTGGAAACATGAGATGTTCATATAATTTGCAAAGAAAAATAAACCTGTGAATGTGGCAGACTTTATTTTTGATGATCTTTGCAAAAATATTAATGAAAGCATCAGGGATAATGTGAAACTTGTCAGACATCCAAGACTACTGTCAGAACTCTTCTTTCAAACTGGAATCCTTGAAGGTCTACAGAAGCATGTACCAGCCTTAGTTAACGATGTGCATTCTCCTAGTTGTCTCATTGGAAAATTTCTTGAAAAGCATATGTTCATCAAGCAAGGTGTCTATCCCAAGGATCCTATACCCATGTCTAAGAAGAATTCAAAATTGCTTAATCACTTTCCCGCGTGACGGTAGATGAAATCACTCCAACCCTGTTAAGATGTCAGCAAGCACTGAAAGAAAGACAAGAATCCAAGAAAAGGGATCTGGAATCTACAGCTGAGTGTTCAAAATCTGCCAAGAAGGCCAAAACTGATTTAGAAGCGATCAATCAAGAAAAGGAGAAATCAGAAGCTGCTGAGAAGGACTCTGCTTCTGATGAAGGTAAGATTTCTGAATCAAATTTAGTTCATTCTCCAAAACCCTCATCCCCCAGAGAAACGTCTTCAAAATCTGATTCCACAACAAACCCAGGCACTCCATCTGCTGAGAACATGGCTAAAATAATGTTCTCAGAATTAGATGTCACTAGAAATCATGACTTTCTAGAATAGCCTACTCACAACCCCATAATTGATCATCAAGTACCTCCACAATCCCAGCCTGAACCTTCGTCATCACACCAAGATATAAATGACCAACACCCTCCAACTCAACCAGAAACAAACCAACTCTCCTCAGATCAACCTAATCAGAGTTTTGTCACCTCAACCTCTCAATCACACTCATTAGAATTAGATTCACCACTAATTGAGAGTGATGATTCAGACTCTGATGAAACTATAACAGATCTCTCCACTCTTAACCTACCATCTCAAATCACCCTTGACCCAATCACCAATGACTTTCTGGAACAAAAATTTGAAACTACATTTCAAAAGTCATTAGAATTCTCAGAGGATTCTATCAT